>CM069908.1:75833133-76219387 GCA_036172215.1 Camellia granthamiana | reverse complement strand
CCAAGCAAGCACAACCAAAACAATCCTGTTTGAGCAAGATGAACGATGGCCCTGCAAAATTAATTTTAAGAGTTGTACTTCAGTCTTTGATCTTCTAAGCAAACAATGATGAGAATTGACATTATTAAAGTCAAGAGCAGAAGAACATTTCCATTTATAAGAAAATGGATTCGGTAATAAATGCTCGTGCTTATTCATTATATAAAGTGCAAAGCAATTTTAAAGAAAGTAGCGACTTTCCAGTTCAACTGTCACAGATGGTCACTAAACACATAAAGCCACCAAGGGTACACTAAAGACAACTACGTTCATCCCCTGCCCTTAGCAGGGTGGCGCTATGCATTCATCATGCAGTTTTTTTTTTTTTGGCTTACCTATATATATGATATATGTAAAGAGTGGAAAATTAGTCATGAATCCCAACACATTCTATAATTACCTTACAATTTACAAAAAAAAAAAAAAAATTGGTGAAAAATAAGAGACCATGTAACACTCATAAATATTGACTTTTAACAATGACATAATCCTAGGTGGTGTCACTAACCAATAAAAATATGATTGAATATGTCATCCCTTATACCCAATATTTACTCTACACTATAATATTCTCTCCCTCTTTTTTGTTTTCTGTGGATTCTCCAATCTTATTTTTGAACAAGACATTGTACCCTAGAACTATGTATGGTGTAGATATTAATTCGGTGTGATGTTTGTTTGATCACCGATAATTTTTCTCATTATTATGCATCACAAAATTTTTGTAAAATTGCAATTAGTTTTATGTTCCCAGAAAAGATTTCTTTGCTTACATTTAATACCCATGTTTTGGAGTGTCTCTGTAAAGAATACAATAGAAAGAATTTCTGGAACCGCTATTGGACCTTAGTGGTAGCAAACCACTGCTTGTATTGGTTAGGGATCACAACCCCACCTTTGTTTTGTAGATGCTGTAAAATTTGTATAAAATAAACTCTTTAAAAAAAAAAATTCTTGGTACTCTTCAAAGAACCCACACGGGTGGCCCTGTGGCTAAGGGTTTGAACATAGGAACTCCACTATAAGGTAAAAAGCCTCATATTTGACTCTCATGGGGCGCATAACACTCGACTTAACTGATATGGTTTGTGGGTGATTGTATGTATCTGGAGTTTATTTATAAGGCCAAACTGAAAGTGAGATCCATGGATATTAAATTGACTCTCTTCAGAAAAAGCTTTATGAGTTTTTCCAAGTGCTTCTCAACTGGGGACACAACCGTAAACAGAAGTGCAAGTCTTTTGTGTTCAGTTTTTAGTTTCTTTTTTATTTTTCAGCTTATATCATGTTTCTTACATTTTTCTTTTATCAAACTGAAATAAAAAATTAGTTTGAGAGGAGCTTCCTAACAGAAAGGCCATAGTGCATGCAGCAACTAACATCCAAAGATATCAATAACAAATGTCAAGAATGTTGGCAATGCAAACTAACACAAAATTATGATGCAATTGTCGTGTGCAACTAAGGCACACAAGCAAGAAGGGTGAGCACAAATGCAAAGTCCATCATGCTATGCGATAGCAAGGAAGGCAAGCACATGTGCACAAATATAAATAGATATATTCAATATGTAAACAAAAAAATTAGCAAAGAGATCTTACCAGTAACCAGGTAATCCGAGTATAGCATCAATAACGAGGACACAAATAAAGGTTGTAACTATAGATCCCCAAACGGCTGCATGAGTAATCCAAGTCCACCGAATCACATCCATGGCCAGGTGTATATTAACCAGAATCACCACTGCAAGTGTCCAAAGATCTCCTAAGCTCGAAGCATCAATGGTGCTGTGCCAGTACACAAAGAGGGGGAGAAAGAAGGCAGCTATACCTTGCCACAAAGTGTCCGCCATTGTTATCCAAAATAGTTTTGCATTATAGCTGTCCCCTCTCTGTCCAGCCCCATAAAGCTGGGGATACCTTAGAAGAGTCATTCTACTTAGATCCTTGTCTAGGATTCCAACAAAGATTGTAGGAAATGAAGTATAAATTACTGAATACAAGTCGCTGCTCCACTCAGTAATTGCAAAGTTTTAGCTTTGAAATAAAATAAAAATAAGTTTAATGATTCCAACAATTTCAAACAAAAAAAAAATACTTAAGGGACAATTTCAAAAAAAAAGAAAAGAAAAGAAAAAGGAGCCTAAAGTTTTAGCTTTGAAATAAAATAAAAATAAGCTTTTAATTTTATCAATTTAAACTTTAATGTTTTGATTTGTTTTCTGTATAAACCATTCACCTATTTTTTGTTAAGTAAAATCGAAGAAAAAAAAATATTTAGTCATTTAACTCAACGCAGGTATACGTAAAATGTCTAAAATACCCTTTTCATTAAGTTTAATGATTCAAATATTCATTTTCCCTTCAATTTTACTTAACAAAATAGACAAATAGTTTAGATTAAAAATAATTCTAAAGTTAAAGTTTAAATTGATAAAATTCAAAATTCAAAATTTATTTTGTTATAATATTCAAACATTAGAGTTTTTTTTTTTTTTTTGCAATACTTAATGTATGGACTTACAAATTGAGGTAATAAAATTCAAGGAAATTACAAATTAGTGAAATTAACTTAAATTAATTACTATAACTTTCATAAAAGGGCATTCAGGCCCTAAGTTTGGGGCAATAGCCACATGGTCTATTTTTTTGGAGCCAAAAAGGCAAAATAATTTGAAAGCCCATATTACTCCTATCTATTTGTCCATCTGTCCACATCACTTATATGTCAACTTTGTTCACCTATATATCCATGTGTCATTCTCCTATTTGTTCACGTGTCATTCATATATTTGTTCACGTGTCTCCTATCTGTCCATCTAGTTTGTCTACATGTCCATATCAACACTATTACCAGTCACCATCTTTGGCCGCTGTTAACGGATTTTCCGGCTCCAGCGGTGGTTCGATAGTGATCTAATGGGTTAAAAATGAATATATATATATATATAAGCAATGTATTGTTCTTACCAAACCTTTTCATTAATCATGTCTTTATTTCCCTAAAAGATCAAATTTTGAACCTAATGCCTTATCCTTCCATAAAAATGAACTTATCACCAATAAACCCTTTATGAAAATGCAAGTAGATTTGTATATTGTGCATACCGAATACCGCTCTAGATGATTGTGGATCTGAGCTCCGCACTTGGTTGGATTATCCAGGAATTGAGGCCCTACAACAAGGAGCACTGTCTAAGCTGCCCGACTGGGGTTGGCCGGATAACCCCTCCGGTGTGGGAATCAGTAATCAGAGAAGAAGAAAGGTGTTCTCTAAGTGTAGAGAGATATGTTTCAGTGAGTAGGGTTAGGCTTAGATTAGTTATATTCAATGTGAAGTCAATGTGGTTTATGTAGAACCCCTTACTTGTTGCCCAAGATGGTTTCATGGAGTTTTGGTGTTGTCAAGTTTGCTTTAGCATTGCTCCAGGTTGGGGACCATCTGGTAGTTGACATGGGGTGTATATACACATTGTAGTCATACTAATAACAAACCACATTCCCCTGGTTAACCGTTTTCGTGATTCTAGGTGTAGGGGGCCAGCTGAGGTGGCAACTTACATATGCATGTGCTCACAGCTTCCACATTTCTCTGGTGTGTTCCTCTAGCTTGGTACCGTCGTGCCTCGGCTCGGTCCTCTATGAGATTGCTTGTAGAGATGGGCTGGCTCAGTGGGATATCTTTGTATGGGCCTGGCCCATTTTGCTTCGGTCCAAGGATCTGGTCCTGCAGCTCGGTCCAACCTAACATCATTTCTGGACTGACCTTTCCACTACGAGTTGGGCCCAAGTGCTTGTGGACTTGGGTGGATTGTTGATGATGTAGTTGGGCTAATCTAATTGGCCCAATTGTTTACCCTGTTCCTCAAGACTTGAGTCTAATGGATTGGGCCGGCACAAGGCTTGGATCTGACCCATTTTATATTTAGTCCCTTCATTTTCCCCCTAGCTCGCGCTAAGGTTCCCCTTTGGAGGAGCTATTGCTCTGTACTCCTAGCGTCGCGTCACTTCGGATCTGCCCCGATTCGGCCTTGGTGACGGTTCAATCCTGACACACACCCCTTGCATGTGTCCTTTCATGGTGACACGTGACGGCTTGGTACTAGTGCAAAGAGATAGTGCGCCGATTCCATACTGATGGTCGTGATTTATGTACCTTCACGTCGGCTGGTGCAAGAAATGCTCTGGATTTAGCAACCCAAATCCCTTCATCTGTTTTTCAAAAAAAATTTAGAGAGTCCAAAACCCTTTCCATTCCTTTGAGTTGGTCTCGTCGGTGCTCTGTCCAAACGTTTCGTTTCCATTCTCATTTCAGTGCCGCCTGCTTGTCACTGCTTTTCCAATCTCTGTAAGTTCTCCTGAGATTCTTCTTTTCTTGTCTTTTTTTGTCTTGATCGCCCTCTTTGGCCCTTGCGCCATTGTTTCCAGCATCTGGTTTTATTTTCTACCTAGTCTGAGTTTTGTCTTCATCCCATTAGGTCTGTTTAATAGGGAAGTTTCGATCATTAGTTGATACCCTTGAGGCTATGGCCATGTTTCGCCGAGACTACGGTATCTCTGACGATGTGACCCTTTCGCTGGCAAAGGTTGACACTAAGCGCATGGGCACTAGGAGTACTGTTGCCTTCCCAGTTGCCACCATTGTTAAGGGAGGGGTTCGATTTCCCCTCAACCCTTTGGTGCACCAATTCTTACACCAAGTTCAGCTTACCCCTATGCAGGTGTCTGTTAATCTGTTCCGAGTCATCTGCGGCGTCTCTACCTCAACCGGCGGTTGGGTTTAAATCTGGACATCTGGGACATTTTGGGTTGCTATACTCTCTCACACAACAAGGATCACAGCACTTATTACCTTCGTGTTCATTCGGTCGATTGCCATTTTGTGACTGGTTTACCTGGTTCAGACAAGCATAATGACGATTTTTTGCAAGTTGTTGGTAATTGGGAGTTTCCTGCTGGGACTGCGTTCCAATCTGAACGAATGCCCCAAAGGATGGCTACCCAGGTTCAAGTCCTTCCTTCTAGTATTTCTGTGTTTTCTACCTTGTTTTGAATGATGTTCTGATGTTGTTCTTCTTTTCTGTAGAGGCTTCTCATTTTCAGCGCAGGCTAAATCGAGAGAATACCAAGGCCATCAAGGCTGTTTTGCAGTACAAAAAGAGGTTCACGCCCGAGCTGTTGGATTACCAGGTGACTTATCGTTCCACCATCCCAAAGAAAGCAAGGTTCGCTGCATCTCTTCTAGATTTTGATACCAAGACTGATACGTCGCTTACCCCCTTGGTTACGAATCACCGTCGAAGCCAAGGTTTGCCGTCTGAGAGAACGCCCTTACATACCCCCAGTTTCGCAAGGGATGGGTCTATGTCAAAAAAGAGGGTACTGGTGGATTTGGAAGCGAAGGCTTTTGGCTCCGTTGACGCTTTGAGGACTTCTTCGGTGAAGGGCGAAACAAAGAGCCTCAAAGATGTGAAGTTAGAGATAGGAGCCTCTAGAACTTATGATGTCCCTACCGAACCCTCTGCTTCGCTCGCCGCAAGAGCGAAGAAGAGGATGAAGGAGACCAGCAAGGCAGTAACTGGAGAGGCTTCTGAAGATCCTGTTGAGGATGAATCGTTTAAGAAATGAGAGCCGCCAATGTTGCATCATGGCAGGCCCATTTCTACTTCAGATTCAGTTATTGCTTCCAGAGACTTTGCTTTTGACCTAACCAAGACCTTGTTAATGCCAGTGGACATGGTTGATCATAACAGGCCTGCGATATTCTAATTTTGAAGGGGACCCTTCAAATGATGACTGCTATAAGTGTTTTTTTTTTTTTTTTGGATTTGCTTGGTGTTATGCTACTGTTTTTCTTTCCTTTAATACCTTGCTATCTGCTGTAGTGTATTCAGAGGATGCACCTGTCAATCACCAAAGTAGAGGAACTAGAGAAGGCCGTACCAGAGGCCACTATGAATGCTAAGAGACTAACAGTGAACTTGGAGACCGAGAAAGAAAGATGCAAAACTGCCGAAAGGGAGGTGTTCCATCTGAACAAGGTTATTACATCAGCTGAGAAGTCTAAGGAAGTTGCCATTGGGGTACAGGCCCAACTTGAAGGGAAGGTGGTAGAGTTGGAGGCTGTTATTGCGGTGATGACTGCTGAACGTTCTGCGTTGGAGGCTAAGTAATGGCAGCAAGGTTGGGATAAGGTTAGGGTTGCTTACAAAGAAGAGGTGCTGATGTTGCGGGACAAGCTCTTTCTGAAGGGTTGGTCAAGTGCTCTGACCGCTGCTCAGGTTCCTGAAGGGTCTCCCTTGTTTATGGATGTCCATGTTCCCTCAAGATCCTTGGGTTCCAAGACTGCTGTTGCCCCTACAATTCTTCCAGCTAAGGTTTCCCCAGGAACTGATTCTGTAATCAAGACTCAAGAGAGCGATGTTGCCAATGAGACAGTGAACGTTGAAGGGAATGGGACCCTGGAAACTGAAGATGTGGGAGATGTGGTTAAGAAGGCTTCTACTTCTCAAGAAGTTGGAGCTGCCTCTACTTTTCCTCCCCAAGAGGGCCTGGATAAGATTGCAGATGCTGCTTCTGAAGTTCCTCCTGTTGATGAAAGTTTGAAGTCATCTTTGGAATGATTTGAAGGTTTTTTTTTTTCTTTTTCTCTTTCTCTTTCTCTTTCTCTCTTGTTTTCATTTTTCTGTTGTACTGGGGCTCGGTCTTCCTGATGAGTTGTCTCCTTAAGGTTGCCAAGACAATTTTCTTCTTTCTTGTTGCTGTTTGTGAGGCCAACTGTGCCTTTGTTGGATGATGGAATTTTCCTTTTGATTTTGCAATCTGATGCTCTCTTGTTTTTATATCTGAATGTTATCTATACTGTTTGCCCCGACCGAGCACTGTTGGGACCTCTGAGCCGAATAAATGCTCGGTCTTGTTAACGAATATGTTGTACCACTGTGCTTGGTTTTGTAATGAAAAGAGAGGGTCGTACTTAGGTCTAGGTTGGTTCTGAAAAACAATTGTTTGTCCCCCACCTGGAGCTAAGTAAGATTGGTACTGAAGATTATGCTCTTTAGGCAAAACTACTTAAGTTTACGTCAAGGTTGGTTTGCCCCCAGCTAGAGTTGAGTAAGACTAGTGTTGAAAGTTTGCTCTTGATAGAATTTGGCCAAGTTTGTTCTAACTCTGTTTCAGTGCTGAAGTGTTAACATGACGATACTTAAGACATCTGTGGATTCAAAGATGTTTGTTTAAAATATGTTAGTGCGGTTTCCACCAAGCAATTCCACTTGGCATGTTTGAGTGCTAACTAAAATTAAATCCCGTTCAGTCGTTCTGAAACTAAGTCCGTTTGGGTTAGACCAAAGCTAAGTTCGTTTGATAAATGTCAAAGCTAATTCCGTTTGATAAACATCAGAGCTAAATCCGTTTGATGAACATCAAAGCTAATTCCGTTTGGTAAAGACCAAAGCTAAATCCGTTTGGTAAACACCAAATCTAAGTCCGTTTGGTGTATACCAAAGCTGATTTCGAAAATCTCTTGCAATGAAGATGGTCAGAAAAAAAAAAAAAAAAATTGAGAGAAGTGGGGAGGCATTTGCATTGATCAAAAGATAAATGTCTTTACATTCTGATAGAGAAGTTAGGAGATAATTCTATTGATAGTATTTCTTGAGATTTGCTACATTCCAGGGCCGACGTATGGCTCTGCGTTTGAGATCCTCTAGATAATTAGCTCCATTTCCAGCAACGACTGTGACTTTGTATAGACCTTCCTAGTTAGGTCCAAGTTTTCCTTCACCAGGCACCCTTTTGTGATCCATAACTTTCCTCAAAACCAGTTCTCTAGGTGTGAATTTCCTTGAGAAAAATTTTTGGTTGAAACTCTTGATGAGCGGCTACTAATATGCTACAAGTCTGATCAGTGCTGGTTCCCTTCGGCCTTCTGCCATATCCAGTGCTTGTGCAATAGCTTCCTCATTACTTGCGCTTTCAAACAATTCAGACTGAAAGGTTGGGAGACCAACTTCAAGTGGGATAATCGCCTCTATTCCATAAGTTAGGGAGTAAGGCATTTCCTCCGTTGAGCGCCGTGACGTGGTTTGGTAAGCCCATAACACGTGGGGTAACTCTTCAACCCACTTTCCTTTTGCATGTTCGAGTCGCTTCTTTACTCCTTTGATGATGGTTTTGTTCGACGCTTCTGCCTGCCCATTACTTTTTGGGTAGCCGGAAAAGAGTTCTGATATTCAATTCTGAGGTCGACACAAAATTTTCTGAAGATCTTTCCATCAAACTGTGTTCCATTGTCTGTAATCAGTGCCCGTGGGATGCCGAAATGGATCACAACGTCTCTCATGACAAACCACTTTGTGTCCGTTTCTTTAATACTCGCCAGTGCTTCAACTTCAACCCACTTAGTGAAATAGTCGGTTGCAGTGATGAAGAATCGTCTGTTCCTAGTGCCTCGTGCCAACGGGTCCAACACTATCCAGACCCCATTGGGCAAAGGGCCATGGGTTGGTGAGTGGAGTAAGAGTTTTGGCTGGCTGATGAATCAGTGGAGCAAACCTCTGAAATTTATCGCACTTCTGAACATACTGCTGTGCATCTTGTTGCATCCGTGGCCACCAGTACCCGTGAGTGAAGGCTCGGTGGGCCAATGACCTTCTACCAACGTGGCATCCATATATCCCATCATGAATTTCATAAAGAACATTTTCGACTAGATTTGGATGTACACACAAAAGATAAGGACCGAGATAGAAGTGTCTGTATAGTTTCCCAGATGGTGAGACCCAGAACCGAGTTGACCTATGTCGGATTTTGTTGGCTTCCTTTCTGTCGTCGGGGAGAGTGCCAAATTTCAGAAAAACAAGTATTTGATCTATCTAGCTTGGCTCTAGGTTACTGCAGAGGACTGAAGATGCAATGCTTGGTTCTAGCACGAACTCAACCCAAACTTTTCTAGCATCTTTGGCATCTACTGACTAGCCGAGGCAAGCCAGGGCATCAGCATGGTTGTTTCTGTCCTGACTGATTCGTTCCACTCGTATGGATCAAAATTTTTTGAGTAGATCCTTAGCCTTGCCTGCATACATGGCCATTCTTTCGTCTCGTGTTTCGTAAACCCCAGTAAGCTGGTTTACCACCAATTGAAAATCGCTGAAAATGTAACAACCCTCGTACTGATTACCGAATGACCACTGAATTATATACTGATTACTGCTAAACTGAGCTGATAATGACTGATAAGTGAACTGGATGAACTACTGAACAGACTGAATGAAACTGAAACTGAAATTGAATGAGTTAACCTATTGTATTGCATTCCTATCTGTTTGATTGATTGATTATCTGTTTGAGTTTATATGTTTAAACTGCTAATTGAAGGCCTTATCGGCGGCCGATTTAGAAACCGTTTAGAGTTTTGGAATCAGTAGAATAATTGTGATTTAATGACATATTTATCTAAAAACTGATTAGGGATGATTAAATTAGATTTAAATGAGTTAATTGCCAAGTTTGATTTAATTACCAAGTTGCCATAGTTAGTGGCCATTTGTTTATTACTTTTTGAGAGCCTTATTACACTTAGAGAAAACATTGATCAGCTCCTTCTTGCTTTTACAACCGACCAAGAGAGAGAGTAGAGGGAGAATTTGAGAATTTAGCTCATCTTGGCATGTTAGCTTGGAGAATTTGTAGAAATTGCTAGAGGATTGCATTATTGAGCTTGTCATCATATAATTCAAGATCTAAGGTAGAACTCCATCTTCTTATTTTAGTGTTTGAGCTTAATTTTGCATGGTTCATGCCCAATTAGAGAGCTAGGCCATGTTTTAGTGCAAATAGGTTGGATTATGCTTGAATTGTTGCATGCATGCTTGAATTGGTGATTTTTGAGTTAAATTCATGTTGGAATTGTACATGCATGTCCATGTTTATATTATAGTTCATGTTTTCAAAATGTTTTCCAACTATTGAGCTCTTTTGAGCAAGGATTGAAGATTGAATTTGGTTTAAAACTCATGCATTGCATGTTTACATATTGTTCTTGAAAATGGGTTTGAATTTGTATTTAATTGACTCACCTTTGGGGCTTGAATTCATAAATTGGCTTTTGAAACTTGTTATACATTGTTTTGGGATGTATTTCCCAGAATTTGAGCCCAAGAGGTCGAGTATTGAGTTGGGAATGCTTGGTTTGAGCTTGGAAGGCAAATCTGGAAATTCCAGATTTGGCTTCTTCGCTCGAGCGAAGGATTCCTCGCTCGAGCGACCAAGGTTTCCTCTGAGCTACGCTCGAGCGAAGGATTGGTGAGCTCGAGCGTAAAAATCGAGCATCCAGTACTTTTACTGTTCATGCAGATCGCTCGAGCGAAGGATTTCTCGCTCGAGCGAAGCCTTTGATTTTGGAAGCTCGCTCGAGCGTAGGAAGGCTCGCTCGAGCAAGGCTCCTATTTTCAGCAACTTTTGAAAAATGCCTTCCAAGTGTATTTTTGCATCCTCATCCCATCCTAGGCATTCTTAGGCCTAGTTTAGGGCATCTTAATGAGGATTTAGACATAGAACCACACCGAAGAATTTTAGGGATTTAATTATCATCCTTCCCGATTGTGAAACTTAGTGTGTGTTCTATTTGTTAACTGTTTAGGGTTGGCTCTCGGGGACGCGCTCTAGCTGCTATTAGCCCAATCTCTGTGAGTAACAGATTGTGTAAAGATATGTTCAAAATGGTTATCTTTTGAATACTGAACAGAACTGTTTACTGAACTGATATTGTTTATTGAATGAATGTATGTCCTGTATTGTGAACTGTACTGTGGCATCCTTAGCACTTACTGTTTACTGTTATTGTTACAGAGCTCTGTAGGTTCCCTTGTGGAACCATACCGTTTACTGATTGATGGCCATCACTATTGTTGAGTCTGTTAAGACTCGGTCCTTTTGGACCTATTGTTTATAGGCTATTGGATGTACCACATATGACTGATTGACTGAAATACTGAAAGACTGAAATACTGTTTAATGAACTGTTTTCATTACTGTATGGACATTCATTCATAACCTCTTTACGCTTTATGTTATTCACTGGGCTTTAGCTCACTGTTATATATATATGTAGGTTCTCAGCAGCCAGACCGGAGCTAGGAGCGTGGGTTAGTCCCCAGTTTTGTCCAGCCAGCCAATGTGCCTCACTGTGAGGTTCCGAGACGCCATGCCATGGCTTGGGGTGTTTTTGTCTTCCCCACTTGTCTCCTACTATTTTGTTCAGATTGTTTATTGTTTACCTGTTTTACTGTACTGTTGAGAGAGGGGTTTAATCCCTGTACTAAATGTTTGTAAATGATTGTATAGACTGTACTGTTTTGAACTGTTTGAATGCATGAAAAATGTTTTTGGCATACAGATTTTCACAGCTCTATGGACACTAGTTATTGACTGTATTGGCTTCCGCCAGGCCCTGTACTCTGTTTAACTGTATCACTGTTCAGCAGGCCTTCGGTAATCTCAGATTACTGGCCAGTTACGGTACTAAACCCATAGGGCCGGGTTTGGGTCATGACAGAAAACCAGAAGTTGCTCTGCACTGAAGTGTTCGGCACTGTGTAAACCAGCCAACAGTGCTTCGTATTCCGCCTCATTGTTAGAGGCCTTCCAACCAAGCCTAAGAGCTTGCTCCCAAATGAACCCTTCTGGTGACATAAGTACTACCCCTGCTCCGGAGCCTCGGTTATTAGATGATCCATCGACATAGAGCTGCCAGATGCTACTAATGAAGAGTTTCCATGCTTCTGAAGCGCATTGCTTTCCTAGTTCGGTGGTGCGTGGCACCTGTGCCGAATTGGAGTTCTCGAGCTCGGTGCTCTGGGTGGGAGCGAATTCTGCGATGAAATCCGCCAAGACATGGCCCTTGATTGTTGTCTTGGGTTGATATCGAATGTCAAACTCACCAAGTTCAACCGCCCATTTCGCTATTCGGCCGGAGAAATCAGCTCGGCTGAAGACAGATCTGAGGGGGAATTCAGTGAGGACATTGATGGTGTGACCCTGAAAGTAATGTTGCAGCTTTCTTAAGGCGATGAGCAGTGCGTAAGCTAACTTTTCCAAGGGCAGATACTGTGTCTCCACATCTAGTAGAGTCTTGCTAACGTAGGCCTTTGTTCCTTGTCAACCTCTCGAATCAATACCGCGCTTACGACGTAATCTGAGATTGCTAGATATAGGTACAGTTCCTCCTCTAGTTCTGGAGTAGATAGAAAAGGTGGTGTACTGAGGTATTTTTTGAGACTTTACAATGCTTCGGTACATTCAGGACCCCATTCAAACGCAGCCTTTTTTCTTAGTAGCTGGAAGAAGGGCTTCATCCGATCTGAAGACTTGCTGATGAACCGATTCAGGGCGGCCACCATTCGAGCTAGCTTCTGTAGCTCCTTAGCCTTTGTTGGGACTTCAAGCTCTTGTATTGCTTTGATTTGATCCAGATTTGCCTTAATTCTTCTGTGAGTAACCATGTACCCCAAGAACTTCCATGTTCCTACCCCGAAAGCACATTTCGAGGCATTAAGGCGAAGTTTGAGGTTTTTCAGGATACCAAAAACTTCTCTTAAGTCTGCAAGGTGGTTTGTAGCGAGAGCTTGCTTTTCACTACCATATCATCTATGTAACCTTCCATGGTTCTTCCGAGCTAGTCCTTAAACATTCGAGTGATCATTCGCTGGTAGGTTGCCCCGGTGTTCTTGAGGCCGAACGGCATTACTTTGTAGCAATAAGTGCCTCTTGGAGTGATGAATGTTGTCTTCTCCTAATCTGGACCGAATAGCGGTATCTGGTGATAGCCGCTATAAGCGTCCAGAAAGCTCATACGCTCATGTCCTGCTGTTAAATCTACTAGATGATCAATGCGAGGTAGAGGAAAACTGTCCTTAGGACAAGCTCTATTTAGGCAGGTGAAGTCAACACACACTCTCCATTTTCCATTCTTTTTCTTGACTGCAACTGTGTTGGACAGCCATTGCGGGTACTGAACTTCTCTGATCGCCCCTGATGCTAGGAGTTTTTCGACCTCGACGATTACTTTTTCAGTGTGCTCAACTGAGGATCTCCGACTTTTCTGCACGATAGGCTGAGCGGAAGGGTTAATGTTGAGTTTGTGGCAACCAAAATCTGGGTTCAACCCTGGAGTATCATATGCTGACCATACGAATACCTCCATATTTTCCCTCAGCAAATCCAGTAGCTGGCTGTTTGGCTACTTCCACTGTCTGCACCCGATTGCAAAGTTGTTTAGCCTTCATAACTTCCATGAAGCAATGTTTCAATGCAAATTGGTCCCCTGAGATCTGCCCTACTCCGTGTTCCGTTAGGAAGTGGATGAGCTAGTGGTAGGTTAAAGGGACTGCTTCCATTTGGTGAATCCAAGGACAACCAAGTATGGCGTTGTGAGGAGAAGGTGTATTAATAACTAGAAATTCTATCTGCAGGGTCTTTGTTCTAGCCACAACTGGCAACACTATCCTGCCCAGTGGCCATTCAAGCTGTGAATTGAAACCGACCGATGAAGCTGTCGCTAGGGTGAGGTGTTGCTTAAAAAGACCGAGCTTCCTGAACAGGTCATAATACAATATATCTGCTACACTACCTTGATCTACCAAGACTCGTTTTACGTCAAATCGTTTCCCAATTCCCACAGTTATAATCAATGTATCAATATGTGGGTGTTGAATGCCTTCTAAATCCTTTCTAGTAAATGAAACAGTGCATAAGGGGGACCTGGGTACTGTGCGTACCTTTTTCAGCGCGGGCCCTACTGACATGACCTGCTGAATTTGCACAGCTTTAGCAATCTCTTCTTTCAGTGTCTCTTCGCGCTCTTGGGTAATTGTTCCATGGATTACATTTATTACCAGCCTAGGAGGTTGCTCAATGTTCGGTTCTAGTGGAGGATTCCCCTGTTTGGCCACCACTTTATCCTGATCAATGTAGTCTCGGAGATGTCTAGCAGCTACCAAGTCTTCCAGGTGTTGTTTCAGTGCTCTATAATTCTAAGTCATATGCCCCATGTCTTGGTGATAGGTGCAACTGAGCTTTTGATTGTGCCGAGCTGGATCTCCTAACATTTTTGGCGGTCAACTAAAGTATGGCTCTCTCTTGATCTTTTCCAAAACACGATAGATTGGTTCTTTGAATACGGTCACGACTGCTTCATGAGATTTGGACTTATCTACTTCATTCACCGTAAGTCCTCGGTGTTCCCTTGGTCCACTCTCTTCTTGTGTCGAGCTGTTTGTTCAGTTGATACTACCTCGACGAGGATCTGGTCGTCTTCGAGGCGAGCGTACTGCTCAATCCTGGCACGCAAATCTTTCAGTGCTGTGGCCAGGTGCTTGGTAAGTGACTGTCTCAACTTACTTTCCCCGTGCAGACCATGTTTAAAATATATCACAGCCATCTGTTCGCTGCAAACGTTTTCCTCTAGGTCATTGTACTCTTCCCAATACCTCCTAGCATAATTGCGCAACGTTTCTTTCTGTTCCTTTCGGAGGCCGAATAGTTTATTCAGCTCTTTCAGGATCTTAGTGTTGAAGACAAACCTGGCTAAGAACTCTTTTGAGAGCTGCTTCCAGTCGTAAATCGATCCAGCGATGAGACGATAGAACCATCAAAATCTGGATTCTCCCAAGCTGGATGGGAAGACTTTGCATATCAGTGCTTCGTCTCAGCTCCACAGGGACATCATTTGTCTATAATGGCTGATGTGCGTCAATGGGTCTGACTTCCCATCGTATGACGTGAACTTTGGTGGGGTGAATTTCTTGAGAGGTCTCATGGCCTCGATTTCCGGGGAGAATGGAAAAGAGACGAGCTTATCCAACGCTCAGTGTTCTCTTTGGTGGATGGTACAGTCAAGGTGATCTCGACGTTGCTCATTCTGTTTGTTGCCAATCAGCCAAGTACGAAAGACTTGAGGAGGGTACTCCGTCTGCTAGCTAGCTGTCTTCTGCCTCTTAGCCTTTCTCCGGCGTGAGCCACGGGTGTGGTTGCTCGCCGTCTCACTTTGTGCCGAGATGGGCTGGCCCTGCTGTCCAGACTCATTTATGGGTACCTTCTTCACCGGTGGTTCTCGGGATGGGCTTCTCTATCGCAGGCGAGAGGGCTCTGCGTCAGTCTTCTTCTCCATCAGGTCACCCATCACCCTTTTGAGTTGCGCTTTCAGCTCTTGTGTCTCCATTCCCATGGAGTCTATGATTCGATCCCTATAATCCTTCTCTAGGAGAAAGTGATGAGAAGAACCTCCAGCAAAGGGTAATCGATGCTCAATAGATTCGGGGGTCCGATTATTATTTCTGGTTTGTTCTTCTAGGATTGCTGGGAGTGCCAAGCCTTTATCCTTTGTCTTCCCCGTCTGTAGAGTTTGCGTCGAAGGTGGGATGTCCTCAATCCCCATCGCCAGAACCAAGTGCAGAACTCGGAGACAGAGCAATCCACGTTCACCGCACCAATTGTGTGTGCCGAATACTGCACTAGATGATTGTAGATATGAGCTCCGCACTTGGTTGGACTATCCAGGGATTGAGGCCCTGCAACAAGGAGCCCCATTTGAGCTGCCCGGCCGGGGTTGGCCGGATAACCCCTCCGGTGTGGGAATCAGTAGTCAGAGAAGAAGAAATGTACTCTCTAAGTGTAGAGAGTTATGTTTCAGTGAGTAGGGTCAGGCTTAGATTAGTTACCTTCAATGTGAAGTTAGTGTGGTTTATGTAAAACCCCTTGCTTGTTGCCCAAGATGGTTTCATGGAGCTTTGGTGCTGTCAAGTTTGCTTTAGCATTGCTCAAGGTTAGGGACCATCTGGTAGTTGACATGGGATGTATATACACATTGTAGTCATGCTAATAACAAACCACATTCCCCTGTTTAACCGTTTCCGTGATTCTAGGTGTAGGGGACAAGCTGAGGTGGCAACTTGCACATACATGTGCTCACAGCTTCCACATTTTCTAGTGTGTTCCTCTAGCTCGGTACCATCATGCCTCAACTCGATCCTCTATGAGATCGCTTGTAGAGAGGGGCTGGCTCAGTGGGATATCTTTGTATGGGCTTGTCACATTTTGGTTCGGTCCACGGACCAGTTTAATTCCTCAGTTTTTTAACTATATTTAAATTTACAACAACATCCACAACCACAATCCAGACTACTATGAACCTGCATTACTCTTTCTCTCTCACAGAGATTAGGAGCTTATGTAAACTTAGCACACCATCCACAATTCAATGAACCTGCATTTCTCTCTCTCTCTCTCTCTCTCTCTCAGAGATTAGGAAGCTGTACTGAATCTAGACAAAACATAACCTTGAATTGCAATTCAGAAAAGAAAAAAAAAATCCAATCGAAAATGGCTTTGTTGTTCCGTCGAGACAAAAAAACAAAAAAACTACTTCAAAATTCATGTATCCTACACATCCCGTACCTATACCCAATTTATGTCTTGTTAACATAGGTTCATATTGAGGAATATAAAAGTCCATATAACGAGTTTAAAATGCTGATTTTTAGAAAATTCTATCACTTGTATTGTGTAAAAAATTTCAATCTTTATGCTTTAACAGCTTATTTTATGCTTGATCTGTTTGTTACTTTGTTAGTTGTTTTGCTTTGATTTCTGCTTCAGAAATCTATGGATATAGCTCTCTCTCTGTCTGGCTTGGTTGCTCTGTTTTTTTTTTTTTTTTTTTTTTTTAGTACTAAATTTTGTTTTGCTCAATCGTGTTTTTTGGATAGGATCAATGATGATTGATAAAAACTGCGTTATCTATCTATAATTCCCTTTAAAGGGATTGAAGATATTCATATTATTCTAAGATCCATTTACCACTTGTTTTTGGTTCATTAGTTTTTATGTGTTCTTTTTATGGAAGCTATGGATTTATGTGAGCATCAGTGATGAGTAACCTTTTGTTATCCTTGCACTTTGATTGCTAGTAAAGAAAACTATGGGGAATGTTAACTCTGAGATGCTTTTCATTTTTTCATTTTCTGTTTTCTCCTATTTTCTCTCTAGGTTGTGTTTTCAACTTCATTATTGTACCACTTCAAAGTAATAGGTTTTGCACGATGCTTTCATTTGATGATATGAACCACGCCAATGGCCAAACTAACATTAAAGAATACATTTTGAAAACATTTGAAACCTTCAAATGTATATTTGTTTGAGTAAAACAATGTACATTTGAATGGTTTCCGTAATATTATTGTTTGGGTAAAACCTTCACCAGACACAATATAGCTTTGCAAATTTTTAGTAAACATTATTTCGTACACAATATAGCTTAGAAAATTGCAAGAATTAATTTTTCACCAATTTTCTCAATTATTTATGACTAACTCCAAAATATCATAAATAATATTTTTTTATAAATATATGTCTAACCAAAACTATTAGTCTATTAGCTATATTTATTGAGCCAAAACTATCAAAAATAAAATAAATAACTTGATATTTAATTTAATGGTGTTAAAATTTAACGATTTTTTATTATTATTTTAATTAAAAAATAAAAATAATTAATTTGATTAAAAAAAATTAGAAAGTCTTAATCGTCAGAAAAGTCTTTGAAACTACTTGTCTGAAAAATATCTTGAAGTAATCATAAAGTTGTGGTAGGTAGATAGCAATCTTGAAGTAATCATAAAGTTGTGGTAGCTAGATAGCAGCCAGCAAGACCTTAACAGTTCTGCCCAACTATCTGTCTAAAAAATATCTTGAAGTAATCATAAAGTTGTGGCTAGATAGCAAGTAGCAGGACCTTATCAGTTCTGCCCAACTATCCGTCTAAAAAATAAGGTGATTTAGTCAAAATTCACTCCTAATAAAATTTTAATATATTAAAGATAAGCAAAAAAAAAATTTTAAAAAGTCTAACACATTATTATTATTATTAAAATATTAAATTTTAAAATAATACTGTAGATGTTTGTTTTTTAAAAAAAAAATTAGTATTTTTTAAAATTCTCTCATTAAAATCTATCAAATAAGATCCATATTGATTATGAAATTCTTTATAAAAAGAAATATTACCGTTGAAATTGATTTAAACAGTAACAGTAGCATGTTACTCTGCTCATAGTTACTCTAACAGTAACATGTTATTTTATTTCACAATAATATGGTACTCGGCAATATTGTCTAAGAAAAAAAAGATATTTTATTTTGTCTTTACTCAATTATGTGTTTTTTCCTTGGGGAGTTTATGAAACAAAATAAATTAGACTGTCTTTTTCACTTAATAATGGTCTAATGGAGGAGTTTTGGCTAAATTTTCTTAAAATTTATGCTGAATGATACAACCATGATGAGTATTTTGTTTTTCACCAAACAAGGGTCCAATTAAAGGGTTTTGGCTAAATTTTCCCAATATACTCAAATACATATACAAATACAAATAAATAAAATAAAATAAATTATTCTATGAACTCTTTGAAAAATTAAAATTATAAAAAAAAAAATAATTTACAAACATAATTTTAATACATAAAATTTATGCTAAATGATCCAACATAATGAATATTTTGCTTTGAAATAAAAGAGTTACACAAGACCACATTATTTTGTATATATATATTTTTTTGATATGAAAATTATGTTTACAATTATTCAAAACAATAATTGTCTTGCTCAATTAATTCAATGCATGTGGAATAAATTAGAAAAGTATGAGCATGCCTAGTTTGAACATTGTAGGCCATGAAAGTCCAAAGGAATCTGTAAATCTATGAACACAACCATAAATCAATTGTTGTCAGGAAGATAGAGAGGCAGAGGCAGAGAGAGGATGGAGCTTGAACACTTCAGCCATGATCATCCCCTAATCCTCAAAACAGAGCACATATAAGATGATGATGGTGTTGTGAAAATTTCTTGCTGCGCGTGAGCAACTAATAATCTCCGGTCAATCCTACTACGGTTGATTATGTGGTTTCAGAGAAGGCAAACCAGAGTTTAATCTTGTTGATTCGGGGATAACAGCATCAAATAACAAACTATCCAGGTTGACCTTCTTTTTCCCTTGGAACTCTTCTTTTAATTGTCTCATCAGTTCTTTCCTTATTATTTGATTACATTCAATTATTTTGGATAAATTACACTCACCTCGCATGAGGTTTCTAATAATTACAGGGGCCTCTCATATAGTTTCAATAATTACAGAAATCATTCTTTTATTAAGATTTCCCACCGTTAATCTTCTGTTAACATTGATGAAAGAGAAAAAATGATGAAAAAAAATTGAGAAAAAAACATAGAGAAGAGAACAAATAATAATAATAATAAATTATATGGTGTTGTTATTTGCTGCAGTGACACTATGAAAAGATGAATGAAAAAATAAACAGAAAGAAAAATGAAAGAAATGAAATAAAGAAAATGGAAAGAGATTGATAATTTCTCCAAATATGTATTTTTCATATGGAAAAAAAAATCAAATACTTATATGTATTTTTAAATTTTTATTCAAACTCTAATTTCTCAAAATAATTATTTATAAAAGTGGTGGTCTTTTTAAAAAATAAAACATCTTTTATACTTTGTTTCGTAATTTTCAAATGAATGATTGTATTTAATCTAATATAAGATTTAATGGTGATCAATTTATTAGCTCTTTTTTTTTTTTTAGATAAGGTAATGTTTGGTTATTCTACTATTATGTATATGATTGTCTTAACAATTTAGAATTTTTTAAAATATTATATAGAATTTAATAATTTTGTTTTACATTATTAAAATGATGTATGGGTCTTTATTAATTTTTTGTAAAACATCAGGGAGGTGAGTGAATGATCCTTAGTATTATTTATTTATTTTATTTTATTTTGGTTTCAGCCAAACTAGGCAAGAAAAAGACTCCACACAACCCACGAATATATAAATATATACATATATATACTCAGCAGCCATGGCAAAAAAGAAGAGAAAAAAATGAGAGAGCAAAGATAGGAGGTAGTGGCAAGAAGAAAAACAAAAGAAGGGCAGAGTGGATGGTTCAGCAATGTTGCAGTATAGTGACGAAAAGGGCCAGACAAGAAAAGAAAAAAGAAGAAAAGAAAGGAAAAGAAAAAAGAAAGAAAAAAAGGGTAAAAATGTCATTTTAATAATCTATTTGAGGCCAATATCTGCCTCACGCATTCAATTTAGTACTTGTAAAACAAACACAGTTAATTTTTAAAAATCCATATATTTTTAGACGGAACTATAAAAAGGTGAAATGTAATTAAACCTCTTTTTAAATTATTTTAAAATGTGATAGTGTTTTAGTAAGTTTTATTAATAAAAAAAGGATTTTGTGTTGCAGTTTTAAGAATAAATGTTCACAATTATAACTTTCACATTTCTAAAAAATTCACACTTGCAACAATTCACATTATATATATATACGACCCCGCTACGTAGCTCGAATATATGGCTCGAATCTGTGGCTCGACACCAAAACGACGTCGTTTTGGTGTCTTTTTTTTTTTTTTTCGTGTTTCTGCTGTTTTTGCTGAAGATGAACAAGAAGAAGCCGAACAAACAAAAAAAAATCCAGATCAAAACGACGAGATCTGGTTCATCTTCAGAAAATTTTTTGATCTGAAGAAGAAGAAGAAGAAATATTAAAAAATCCACATTAAAAAAAAAATTGATCAGATGAGATGAACAAGAAAAAAAATTATGGAACTGATAGAGAAAAGGAGGAGAGAGAGAGAGGGTCAATCTCTGTAAAATGATGGGAAAAGAATGATTGAGTTCCATGGTCTCTTGCGTTTTTCCATGGTCTCTGCAAAACCACTACTTTTTCTTTTTTTCTTTTTTTCTTTTTTCCTGCGTTTTGATGATGAAGAAGAACAAAAGGAAGAAGAAAAAGAAGAAGGGAGAAGAAGAAGGGTGGGTCCGCAGATCTTGTTCATCATCTTCATCAACACCAACATCAACAAATTGCAACAATATCATCATCATCGCGAAGATCAGGAAAAAATCAGAAAAAAAAATTCTTCAATTATTTATTTATTTTTTCTTTCATCTTCAGAACAACATCAAGAACAAAACAAAAATCAGGGGAAAAAAAAATCAAGATCTTCATAATCTTCAACATCATCATCTTCATCATCATCTTCAACATCACCGATTGGTCTGCAGATCCAGATGTTGAGAAAAAAAAAAAAAGTTTGAAAGAGGAGATCATAAAAGGAAAGAAAAGGAACGTTTGAAAGAGGAGATCATAAAAGGAAAGTTTGGTCTGCAGTGTTTTGATCCGATTGGTCTCTCTCTCTCTGTGCCTCCTCTTCCCTTCCTCTCTGTCTTTGTGTTCGAAAGAATGGGAGGGTAAAGAATGAAAAGGAAAGAAATAAAGAAGAAAAAGAGAAAAAAAAAAAAAAAAAAAAACAGCCCAAAACGACGTCGTTTTGGGCTGTCGAGCCACAGATTCGAGCCAATCTCTTCGAGCTACCAGTCATTTTCGATATATATATATATATGAAAGAAACATGTATGCATATATGTATGCTAGTGAGGTGGCTACGTACAAGGCATGCAACATAGTGCCCAACGTAGAATTGTCTGTAAAGTGATTTCCCAAGTCATCTAAATCAAACTCATTTTAGAATTCAAAAAAATACATCAATTTAATTTATCTATCAAGTTAAGGTGTATGGCTATGCACAAACTAAAAACCGAGGAGTTGAAACTGATGGGATTCAAACTGGATGGCATGGCACCATCTTCAAAGCCTAAGCAACCAATCTGCTTGTTTGGTTTGAGTTTTCAGGATTCACTTTTCAGAAAATTAAATTTTTTTTATTTTTTATGTTTTTTTATTTTCACTGAATTCTTTTAATATTTTAAGCAATTTTTTTAAAATTTTTAGATGCATCTAACATAAATATACTTGGAAAGTATAATATTTGTGGAAAAAATCTTTAAAAAATTCACTACATACCAAAAATACAAAAAAAAAAAAAAACGAAATTTCAATATATTTTTGTATTCTTATATATTTATTGATTTTTAAAATATTCTTTTGCAAATATTTTATTTTTTAGATATATATCTAAGTAAAGTGTATTTAAAAAAGTAAAAAAAAAATTGAGAGAGAGAGAGAGAGAGAGAGAGAGAGAGAGAGAGAGAGAGATGAGAAATGTAGGAGAGATTAGGGCAAAATTTTGGGGGGTCCAAATTTTTAGTGGAAATTTCAAATTAAGGTAAATTTTGTGAAAAATTTTGTTTCTAATTTTTTGTAAATGGAAAAAATAGGCTATGCTTGTTAAATTAATATTTTTCAATTATTATTTATTGTTTATCATTTTTATTTTATTAGAGTTTTATGACTTAGTTTGAGGGAAAAAAAGTACAAAATTTTAGATACATTTAAAAGTATAAATTTTAAAAATATAAAGAAAAAATCATTTATTTTTTATATTTTTTTTGTATTTATAGATTTTTTTATAAATATTTAATTTTTAATTATATTTAGATTAACTGAATTTAAAAATTAAAGTTTTTAATTAAAATATTAATAAAATTCACTTTAAAAAAAAGTATTGAAAATTCAAAAATATTTTTTGCAATTCTAAATCAAAAATAGAATTAGTTTTTTCAAATTTAAAAAAAAAAGATATATTATTTTTTATTCTAATAAATAAATAATTGAATATCCATCATGATTGTTCATCACCATGCAAACTCTGTCTCATGATTGTCCATCACCATTGTTGCAGCAATAAGATTGTAGATCTACTGACATTCATCTAGATCCATCACGAGCCTTTATTTTTATTTTTATTTTTCTACCTTTCTATGTCTCTTTTTCTCTATTTTGTCGATGAAAAAATTAAAATTTGTAGAGGAAATTGTCAAAGGGATCAAAACATACTTTTTTCTCATTGAACTCGTGATTCTTCTGCAATTCTACATTGTTGCAGGCCTCTCTTCCGCTATACGAAAATATCCTACACTCCCTTATTATTTGACTGTCCTAAAGCTATCATGAAGTATAAATTTACTCTTCTCCACTGAAACTGTCACAAAGTATCACTTTACTATATGAACTATAAAATGATACAATTAAACCCTTCAATAAATATATTAATCTACTCGTTAGTCCATATTTGGCATTTAATTTTATAAATTTTACTCATTTACTAGAAATTTCACTTGCTAATAGTTAAATTTCACCTAAGCATTAAAGCTAAATTTCACTATTTGAAGATAAGGAAATTTCGCTACTTGGAGGTAATGAAATAATTATTACTATCAAGTTTTAATTAAACAATATTAAAATTTTGGCAACTACACACATCATAGAATTAATTAAAAAAAAATTAAATAATCAATAAGCTAATTAAAAATTTAGTGACAATCATTTGTTATTTGTAACGCCCTCAAAATAATACATAAAACCCATCATTTTAAACATGCATTGATATAAGGGAAATCATCCATTTCTATTCATCAAAGTAGTTCTTACAATAGTATTACATGTTAACAACAAAAGCAAATGCCCTATGGGCTTACAGCTTTCCAAGTCAACACTTGATTACACAAAAGAAGAGTGCTAACTCTGTACAAAAGAAGCCCTTGGCTTTATATACATGTAATACAAACAAAATAAACAAAAAGAGTCTTCGACTCTCATCATCGTCCAAGCTATGTCCTTGGAGGTGGCATGCTACCTGTACCTGAAAATAATGTCCCATATAGGGTGAGCCAACGCCCAGTAGAGATATGCTAAACACAATATGAGCAATAACTAAGACATTAGCAATTGATAAATGTTCAGTCCCCATAAATCAATTCTTAATCCACTACCATAACATGATTATTATGTTCATGTTTCATTTCATTTCCCATTTCTTATCAAACTCACAGTTCACAACAATGGCTCAGAACCTGGCCAACAACTCACACGAGACAGTGACTCATATTAAACGTTTCCCATTTTACATTAGATAAGCATACTAGCTATAGCAACATCTCAACAAATAAGCATACAAGCTGTATCCACACTTCAACAGATAAGCATATGAGCTATATCAACACTCCCATAGATAAGCATATGAGCTGTATCAACACATTAACTGACAAGTATATGAGCTGTATCAGTGGAGTCCATCCCCTATCTCCTCCCAAACAACATCCGGTTTAGAGGTCCATCCCCTATCTTCCCCTAAACCATGGAGTACATCCCCTATCTCCTCCCACACACACAACATATATACACATAGGTCATATACTCAATCAATCAATACATAACGTTAATGTATTCTATCAACCGACACATTCTATGACACATCCAATTGATTAGTTTTAGTTTGCCTAATCATCATGCATTGTCTACAACAATCAAAACCACCCTCCACCGGTAGCCCAAGCAATTATTTCTAAACAGATAATAAAAGCTCCAACGGATAAAATATCAATGTTTTCAAAAGTGAGCGATTAATAAATCCAACTCCACCATTCTACTATATAATGAGCCAATTTCATTATTTCCAACTCAATTCCACATATCAACACATTTTCCAAATTAATTATACCAATTAATTTACACAACAATTTAGGTCTTTTTTTTACCCTATTTCCCAATATTGACCCAATGGTCCATATATCCACAACCAACAACAATATCATCATTTTGAAACCAAAATACACGTTTTTAGAATCAAAATAACAAAACCCTCTTTTCACATTTTGAAACCCTAAGTCCCAAAATTACCCAACTTTAACACTTTATCAAAACAACCAAAAATCTATGTCAAAGACCATAAGAGTGAGTAGGAATCCCTACCTCAATTTCGGAGCCCAAGGAAAGAAGATGACGAAAATGAAGATGCTCAAAATCCCAAAATTTTCAGATTAGAAGATAGCCCTCGACGATCCACACAACTTTTACAAAGGCCCAAGGTGAGGAAATCACTCTAGCTAGATCAATCCTAAGAGAGAAGTTAGGTTTTAGAGTGAGGTGCTCAACAATGGAGTTTTGGAAAAGTAAGAGAGAGAAAAGGATGTGAAAAAGTGGCCAAAAAGTCGGATCTCGATTTTTAAATAAGAGTTGCCCCGCTTGAGCGTGGAAACCCCCGCTCGAGCGTCACTCACAGACTCCCGCTCGAGCGTCCAATCCGCCGCTCGAGCGCCGGATGCGCACTCTCAGTACTTTTGCAGAACCAGGTCCCCGCTCGAGCGTCAAACTCCCCGCTCGAGCGTCAAACTCCCCACTCGAGCGTCCAAACCCCTGCTCGAGCGGCCAACACTACAGAGGAGATACTGGAAGGGTGAAATTCCAGCTCGAGCGGACAAGCTACAACGAAGGCCCTGCTCGAGCGTCAAAAGCTCCGCTCGAGCGGACAGGTCAAAATATGGGCAACTACTTTTGGTTCTAAGCTCAACCAACCTGTTTCAAACCTGCCCAACACAACCCAAGACTCAAAAATAAGGAGTAAAGGATGTAAGCAAGATATACACAACAACCAACTCCACGGAACCTAAGTCCGGATACGACAATAAAAGAAAAGGGAAACCAGGATCTCTATATTATTCGATAACGAAATCACTAGCAACATCTTTCTGTTTAACTCATAGTTTTTCCATTTACTCGCTAGTCCATCTTTGGTTTTAATTTTATAATTTTTACTCCTTTAGTAGAAATTTCATTTTGTTACTAATATTAAGGTTAAATTTCACTATTTAAAGATAATGAAATTTCACTAGTTGAAGACAATGAAATAATTATTACTATCAACTTTTAATTACACAATATTAAAATTTTAGTAATTAAATATTTTGGAATTAATTAGACAACAAAATAATAAAAAAAATGAAATTACCTTTAACTAATTAAAAATCTA
This sequence comes from Camellia granthamiana, assembly GCA_036172215.1. Taxonomy (NCBI): domain Eukaryota; kingdom Viridiplantae; phylum Streptophyta; class Magnoliopsida; order Ericales; family Theaceae; genus Camellia; species Camellia granthamiana. Next base: position 76,193,490 of record CM069908.1, on the reverse strand, counting down.
GACAATCGCTTATTACTCGCTTGTTACTCAACAATGAAGCCACTGGCAACATCTTTCTTCCTTAACTCATAGTTCTTTCATATTTCCAATTGATTACTAATTAAAAATCTAGACAATCGCTTATTACTCGCTTGTTACTCGACAATGAAGCCACTGGCAACATCTTTCTTCCTTAACTCATAGTTCTTTCATATTTCCAATTGATTATAAGCCTCTTTTCCATCATATCACCAATCTATCCATCGTATTGTATGGACATCACCATACACCAACATCCACTGACGTGCCCTCGTTATTTCAAGTAACACTTGTTGTCTCCAACTTGAATATTTGTTAATGACGGTCTAACACCATGCAAAAGAATTGATTGTGCATTTGATTGGATGGATTGGCCACCACTAATCGATTTGCTAATTGATTGGAAGGCTTGGCCACCACCAATCGATTTTACAATTGATTGCACATCTAAAATTTTACAGAAGAATTGATTGGAAAAATTGGCCACTCCAATCAATTTGGCAATTGATCGAATGGCTTGGACACAACCAATCAATTGGCCAATCGATTAGATTCGTCAATTGATTGGATAAATTGACCAATAACTATTCAAATTTGTGTTACTTATATATTTTTGTGTGGTCACTTACGTGATTTTCAGAAAACTTACTTGATTTTGTGTTGGCCAAAATTTTTTCAAATAACTTACTCGAATTTGTGTTACTTACGCACTTTTATGAGATCACTTACGTGAGTTTGTGAAAACTTACTTGATTTTGTGTTGTTCAAAATTTTTATGAAATGACTTACAGGAAATTTGTGTTCACTTACGTATTTTTGTGAGATTACTTATGTGAGTTTGTGAAAAACCTTAGCATTTTTTAGAAATCAAAGTTTTCTCAAATAACTTACCTAAATTTGTGTTACTTATGCATTTTTTCGAAATCACTTACGTGAATTTTTGAAAACTTAGGTTGCGTTTGGTAGAGCTTTCTAACTATGATTTGATAGTATGAGTTGTATTTTGAGTTTGTGAGTTTTGGAATTATGATTTGAGTGTGGAAAATTTGTTTGGTGAAAGAGTTTTGAAAATAGTTTTGAAAAGAGTTTTGAATTGAGTGGAGAATTTTTTATGTAACATTTGATATTTGACACAAAAACTTACAACTTAACCAAACATACAACTCAAAATTCTATTAAAGCACATAAATTTTTTTTTAAAATTTAGAAAATATTTTTTTGGAATATATAAAAATTAACATATAAATTGCAAAAATAATAATAAAAAAAATTGCACTGTTCCGGTCAACCGATCGAAACGACCGGTTAGGCCAAATTTCAAAAAAAAAAAAAAAAAAAAAAATTGAAAATCGCACTTTACACAAAGTTTTGTGTTTGTTGTGGAAAACTAATTCCAAAACTCTATCCAAACATGATGTTACAATGTGGGGTTAGAATTAGGATTTGAAAATCCTTCTAAACAGAGTTATGTATTTTTGTGAGGTCAAAATTTTCTCAAATGAATTATTCGAATTTATGTTACTTACGCATTTTTTTGAGATCACTTGTGTAATTTTGTGAAAACTTACTTGATTTTGTGTTGTTCAAAACTATTATGAGATGACTTTCGAAAAATTTGTGTTCACTTATGCATTTTTGTGAAATCAAAGTTTTCTCAAATGATTTACTCGAATTTGTGTTACTTACTCATTTTTGTGATATTACTTACGTATTTTTGTATTGTTCAAAATTTTTATGAGATGACTTACAGAAAATTTGTAGTTACTTACGCATTTTTCTGAGAACACTTATGTGAGTTTGTGAAAACTTATGCATTTTTGTAATATCAAAGTTTTCTCAAATGACTTAGTCAAATTTGTGTTACTTGCGCATTTTTTTGAGATCACTTACTTGATTTTGTGAAAACTTACTTGATTTTGTGTTGTTTAAAATTTTTATGAGATGACTTATGAGAAATTTGTATTTACTTATACATTTTTATGAGATCACTTATGTGAGTTTGTGAAAAATTTACGCACTTTTGTGAGATCAAAGTTTTCTCAAATGGCTTACTCGAATTTGTGTTACTTACTTATTTTTGTGAGATTACTTACGTGAGTTTGTGAAAACTTACGCATTTTTGTGTTCAAAATTTTTATGAGATGACTTACGGAAAATTTGTGTTCACTTGCGCATTTTTGTGAGATCACTTACGTAAGTTTGTGAAAACTTGCGCATTTTTGTGAAATCAAAGGACTTGTCTGGTTTGTAGCATTTGGTTCAAATTTTTTGAAAAAAAAATTCAAAATCACTTTCTCTCTCCTATACATCAATCAATCACTCTTTTTTTTTCTCTCATGTCTCCTTTTTAATCACTTTTTCTCTCACACACATCTACTTAATTATAACAAAATATCAAATCATCCCAAACTCTCAAACTCCAAAACTATTTTCAAAATATATAATCAAACAAACCAAAAAAAATTCTAAACTCTCTCCCCAAATTGTTTTTTGAAAATTTATCTCAAAACATAAACCAAACACTCTCAAATGGCTTACTTGAATTTGTGTTACTTATGCATTTTTTGTGAGATTACTTGCGTGAGTTTGTGTAAACTTACGCATTTTTATATTGTTCAAAATTTTTATGAGATGGCTTACGAGAAATTTGGTTTTACTTACGCACTTTTATGAGATCACTTACGTGAGTTTGTAAAAATTTACATATTTTTGTTAAATCAAAGTTTTATGAAATAACTTGCTCGAATTTGTGTTACTTACGTATTTTTGTTAGATCACTTATGTGATTTCGTGAAAATTTATGTGATTTTGTCTTCCACAAAAAATTTATGAGATCATTTATAGAAAATTTGTGTTAATCATTTTTATGAGATTACTTATTTGAGTTTGTGAACACTTGCATGATTTTATATTGTTTCAATTTTTTTAAGATCACTTACTCAAATTTGTATTAATTACACATTTTTATGAGATCACTTATATATTTATAATATAATCTAGGGTAAATTACAAACACACCCCCTGAGATTTACTTAAATTACAAATTACCCCATGTGGTTCTAAAAATTACATTATGCCTCCTAAGATTTATAATTTCATAACAAATAGGTCCTTTTATTAATAAATCATCAGGTTAATTAACAATTTTTAATAATGTTAAAATTTTATTTCAATTAATAATGTAGATAATTTTATTATTGTATAAGTGAATAGTTAGAAATTTTATTTTTTTCAATTAATTCTATCGAATAAAAAATTCTAACAAGTAGGTATTTGTAATTTTCTAAACCATAAGGGATAATTCATATTTTAAGCAAATCTCAAGAGATATATTTATAATTTACCCAAAATTATAGAAGTTGTTATATAATGAGGAAATAACTTTATAATGGGTTGAGGAAAAAAACTATTTACAAAAAGGTTAAATGCATTATATAAATAATAATTAAAATTATTATTATTATTATTTTTGTAATTAATATACACCGACACGATGTCGATGTAATTGTCCCTTATATAAATGTCAAATAATGATTGAGACATTCACCTTCATAAGACTTCACAAGACTTTTATAAATTTGAATCACTCGTGATACGAATCTCACACATATGTTAGTCGGCCCCATACATATATAAAAGACCAGGATCACTTTGAAGGTGTCAGAATTATCCCCAAAAGGGTCCCAAACATTTTTGATAAATGTCAAACGGCTTAAGTTTTTGTCATAAAACGTGTATATCATTAATTACTAGAAAATGATACTATATAAATTTATTTTTTAGATTTATTTTATAATAAATTTAATAATGTATAAGTGATATGATTAATTGATGATTAGAGAAATATGAGAGAGAATATCCTAATTGATTGTCATATCACTAGCCTTTAAAATTAGATCTAATTTTTTGGGGTAAATTACAAACACACCTCTTGAGGTTTAGTTAAATTACAAATTATCCTATGTGATTTTAGAAATTACATTATGCCTCCTGAGATTTCTAATTTCATAATAAATAAGTCTTTTTATTATTAAATCATCAGGTTAATTAGCAGTTTTTAATAATGTTAAAATTTTATTTCAATTAATAATTCAGATAATTTTATTATTATATAGGTGAACAGTTAACAATTTTATTTTTTTAATTAATTCTGTTAAATAAAAAATTCTAATAAAGAGATATTTATAATTTTTTAAATCATAACAAATAATTTATATTTTAAACAAATATAAAAAAGTATAGGTTTAATTTACTTATAATTTATTATTTAAATGATAATGTTCTCTATACAATGTTTGCTGAGCGGTACTCGTCAACCAATGAAATTCATGGGCATATTTGATAATCATTTTTCAATATATTAATCCTGCTCTTTTTGGCATTTCTATCACTTACATAAACAATTCATTTTGGTTTACATATTTCAATGTAGTAGTTGTGTCAAGCTGGAAACAGCAGTCAAGAACCAATAATCTATCGATACATGTCAATTTCTGTTTTTTTACTATAGTCTGTGCAATATATTATATTATTCTTATTATAAGCTTTTGTTGCTGTGGGAACTTACATCATCAAACACAGACACAAACCCATTGTAGTGAGAGAGAAATGGAGCTCCAACATTTTAGCCATAAACATCCGTTGATCCTCGGTGAAGTTAACGACGATGGTGAGGCAATTGTCTGCAACGTGTGTTGGGAAAACATCTCTGGTTCTGCATTCAGTTGCAAAAATTGTTTTTTTTTTTTGCACAAAATTTGTGCTGAATTTCCCGAGGAGATGAAAAACCCGATCCACGCCCATTCCCTTACGCTCCAACGTTCAGGGTCTTCTAGAGGTTGTGATGTTTGTGACAACAATATACCCGGATTCACCTATCAATGTTCTCCCTGCGATTTTGACGTGGATATCAGATGTACTGTTAGAGGCCAACATTTTAGCAGTAAACATCAGTTGATGATCCTCAATGAAGATGAGAAGAATGATGTTGATGAGAGGCTTTCTTGCGATCTGTGTTTGCAGCAGATCACAGGTTCAACAGCAACGTACAAATGCACAAATTGCTCTCCCTCTATCTATTTCCACAAATTTTGTGCACAACTTCCAGAGGAGATGAATCACCCGATCCACGCCCATTCCCTTACGCTCCAACAAAGAAGGTCTTCTACAAGGTGTGCTGTTTGTAGCAAAAACATATGTGGATTCACCTATCGTTGTTCTCCTTGCAATTTTGATGTGGATATCAGATGTACTGTTAGAGGCCAACATTTTAGCAGTAAACATCAGTTGATGATCCTCAATGAAGATGAGAAGAATGATGTTGATGAGAGGCTTTCTTGCTATCTGTGTTTGCAGCAGATCACAGGTTCAACAGCAGCGTACAAATGCACAAATTGCTCTCCCTCTATCTATTTCCACAAATTGTGTGCACAACTACCTGTAGAGATGGAACACCCAATGCACCCTGAGCACCCGCTTGCCCTCCTCGAAGTAGTGGCTAATGAATTCAGATGTGATGGCTGTGATATAGGTTTGAAAGAATTCATATATCGTTGTTCCATCTGCAATTTCAACCTCGACATGTGTTGTGGTTTGAAAGGACAGAAGCTTAAACATGAAAGTCACAAACACCCATTAAGCCTCATGTCCAACTTGGCCTCCTTCCAATGTCATGCTTGTGGCACAAAGCGTGAAGGCATGTCTTATATGTGTGACACATGCAGTTTTTGGATCCATAAGGACTGTGCTTCATTAACACCCACCTTCAAACACCACACTCACGTTCACCCTCTCACCCTCATCTATCCTACTCATGAATATCATTCCCGTTTTAGTCAGTACAAGTGCAACATTTGTGAAAATTCAATGGTGAGAGGAAGATTTTGGTTATATGTTTGTATAGGATGCAACTATAGCATTCATGTCAAGTGCTCAACAAAGACAAAGTATGCTTTCGCATTTACCCTGATCCCGATTTTTATTCTCTCTTTTGACAATAAAAAGTTTATTGACAATGCTTTTCTCCTCGTTTGATGTGTTTTCTATTGTTATTTTGTGGATTTAGGGAAAGAGAAAGTGCAATCGAGGTTGAAAATATTGACGAGGCCAATTTGATTCACTTGCCAATGGCTGATGACTCAATTAGTGCAATTGACCTATTTTTGAAGCAAATCAGCATGGGAGACAACAAGAGAGAAGCAGAGCTCAACCATTTTAGTCATCATCATCCATTAATCCTTTTCGACGTGCAAGGAGACAACAATTTGTGCGATGAGAACAAACTACTTATCTTGAATGAGCTGAATAAGGACAAAATATGCAATGCTTGTGTGAGAAAAATTTCGGCTCCATTTTACAGTTGTGGTCTATGTGACTTCTTTCTCCACAAATGGTGTGCCGAGCTGCCAAATGAACTGGAGCATCCGTGTCACCCACACCAGCTCATCCTCCTCAAAAAGCCCCCTGAACCTAGAGGATTGTTTTGTTGCGATGGCTGCGGATATTATTGCAATGGATTTGCCATAAAATGTATCGAGGATGAATGTCGTTTGAATTATTATGGCAATTACTACTTGGATGTTAAGTGTGCTTTCCTACCCAAAGCCATCATTCATAAAGTTCATGAGCATCCCCTCTTCCTAAAGAAAGAATGTACCACCGCAGGTTGTGCTGCATGTCCTCGATGTGTTTTGATGTTTGCATTTGGATGTGACATTTGCAATTTCAACTTACACTACACATGTGCTCTGCTACCAGATACAATTAAGCATAGGTATGATGAACATCATCCCTTCACCCTAATTTATGCACCCATTAAGGATGGACCCAATGAGTATATCTGTGAATTTTGCGAGGAAGAAATAGACCTCAACTGGTGGTTCTATCACTGCATCGATTGCGATCAGTCTGCATGTGCCCAATGCATTTGTACGGAGAGAAAGGAAGTTCAAAATATCAAGTGGGGAAGCACTTATAACTTTGACAGTCACCCACACTGTCTCATCTATGTTCCAATGACAGACGAGAGCTTTAACTGTGCCTACTGTCACAAGCATATCAATTCCCTGCCTTTTGTAAAACGACACATTGCGAGTGAAATAGGCTTCAAATGTGATCAGTGTAACATTATGCTCCATCCACATTGTCCTCATCCATAATAACTTAAGCTGTGTTTGTTTTGAGAATTTGATGAGAAAATGAAATGGAAAAGAAAATGTAATCTTATTTTTTATTGATTATAATGGAAAGTATAAGAGAAAAGAAAGTGAGAGGGAAATGTAATCTCACTTTTTGTATTTTGAGTAAACTTGGCTTTTTTGTTTTTCATTTGTCAACTTAACCAAATATAGTTTAAAATTTAAATCTTATCAATTATTTCTTCTTCTTCTTTTTTTTTTTCTTTTTATTTCTCTCATTAAATCTTCCAAGTCATAATTGAAAAAAAAAAAAATCAATATGATTATTCATGCTTTCAAATGTTTAAATAAAATTACCTTCAAGTTTGTAGATGCCACTAGCTAATATTAGATCATTATAGGGAGTGGTTAGTTCAATTCCACTCTCACATTGGTTGGGTCATCAAGAAGAGAAACAATAGGGATCATGAAAAAAAATTTATGAAAATAGTTATGAAAGATTTATGATTCTTGAATTATCTTGATTAGTGTGTGGTGCTTTATTTTAAGTGTAATCCAAAAGTTATAAATCTTTCATGATCATTTTCATGAAAGTTTTTTTATGATACCTAGCATTGCTCCATCAAGAAATACTCTGTCTGGTTTTCACTTTAGTTTTCAAAAATAATTTGATTTTTTTTTTTTTTTGGTTTTTGCAAATTTTTTTAATACTTTAAGTAAATTTTTTTTTTTTTAATGCAAACATAGCTACAAGTATACTGAATAAATACAAATATATATATATTTTTATGTTTTAGTATTTAGTGTTCTTTTAAAAGATTTTTTTTTTCACTAAAAATTTATTTTTCAAGTGTATCTAAATTAAGTGGGTTTAAAAAGTATTTAAAAAAAAATTTGCTTAAAATAATTAAATGTTCACAAAAAAATAAAAATACACATATATAAAATGTTTCCAAAATTTAAGCTAAAAATATAGTTTCTTAATAATTGAGGAGAGGCACGTACCCCTCTTGGTCACTTGCTCCGCTGAACACTTGTCGGACAATTACATATCTTATTTAAATGCACGTCGTTGCGAGGATTCTAACGACATGAAATGCACATCATTGTGAGCATTCTACGACGCGCAATGCAAAGTCGTATAATAACCAGTCTTGAAAAGTGATTCACTTCAATGACATGCCGCAGTACGCCGCTAGAAATCCTTTACCAGCGAATCTTATGCATCGAGTATGACTTTTCTACAACTACTTTTGCACGCCGTTAATTCAAGAGAAACCACAACGTTCATTACTAGTCGCTGAATATTTAATACAATAGCTTATTTTGCTTGCCGTAGATAGTTCAAGTTTCACAACATTTTTTGCATGCCGTAAAATATGTATATTTTAAAAATAAAAATAAAAAATCTGTAGGTTTTATTTTACCTGTTCTATACAATCTAAGAAAACATTACAAACAAACTTCACAAACATATATTTATATCAATCAACTACCAAAATATTATTTCAAACATCCAACAAAAAAAAATACTATCCATAAACCCTAAACATCCAAAAACTATCTATACACTCCAAACCATCCAAAAATTATGTTTTTAGACATCAAAAACTATCCTTAATTTAAAACCGTCCAAAACGATCCAAAAATTCTTTTAAGTTCTAAACCATCTAAAAACCATCCTTAAATTCAAAACCACTAATGAGGGGCCTTTTGTCTTATTATGGGCCATGTCGAAATATCATCCCCTCAAGGGGCAGCCCGAGGAACAAGGAAGAGGCTCACCTGAACGCCCACTTTAGAAAACCTGGCAGCTTGACTTAAAAGTCTCACAATCTGCAAGAACGAGTACAAGAAAGACAAATGGGGACAAGCTGAAATGCAGCAGATTATGATGGGAACAACTTTTGTCAACTCACCCAAATTGAAATCAACTGATAAAATTAAATCATAACATGAAGAAATCTCAAGACTAAACAATAATATTAACAACATAAAATTAGACAACTTATTGGTTAGAGAAACAGTCAGAACTTAGTCCTGTTGGTTTATTTGATCAATCATCATGTCTAAAGTGCTACAATAGTCTTGCACTAAAATACTAAGAAATACTATATAGTTAATAAAAATATATTACATCCCTACTCACATAGGTAATGAGTTTGCTTTAATGATCACACTAAATAAATCGAAGTTTCCCAGTAATGCAAAGATGAATAGTTGAAAATAATATGAACGAATTAATTCAACCAAAAAAAGAACATTTGATTGAAACTGAAAAAGTAAAAAAGTAAATAAATAGACAGTATGCCTTAAATCAACCAAAGAAAACATTTGATTGAAACCAAAACAACAAATATATAGAAGGACCAATGTCAACATTTCGTTTGGGAACTTACCTTTTTAGCCAAAAAGTCAAAAAGTTACCTTTTTAGCCAAAAAGCCAACAACTCATACCAAAAAGTCAAAGATTCTCTTTTCTCTCTACTTTTTGCACATCTTTTCGTAATTAGCCAAAAAGTCATCCCAAACATATAAGTTTTTTTTACCTACCTTTTTAGCCAAATAGCCGAAAAGTTACTAAATTAGCCTGTTCCCAAACGAGGCCTTAGAGAAGCCCATAGAATTATCCCAATAGAAGAAGCTGATAAATCACATGGTTTACACTTTACAATTAAAGACAAAATTCCAAAAACTTTTATGAAAGTTCAGTTCTATAATACTAAGAAACCAATGCAAATCTGAAAAGAGCAAAATGCCCATTATCTGCTTCCAATCATTTACTGCCCAAACTAATTGATGACATAACACTAGAAACTTCTATGGAAGATTCAAAATTGTTTAGACAGTCGTGAATTAAGATAATAAAGGTTAGGAAAAATGAACATACCTTAAGGTTCTGCATTCAAACTCTTTGTTGCGAGCTAACCACAATTCCCAAATGTTTCATAAAGCCCACTTATCCCAGATAGCCTTTTCACATCTTTAAACATTTGAGATACTACTCAATTTGTATGGTTTCTGTTTTCTGAAAATTGAATTTTTTGTTTTTCGAAGTCTTTGTTTTCAATAAATATTTTTAAAATTTTAAGCATTTTTTTAAAACTTTTTTAGACGCAACTCACTTAGATGTATCTAAAAAGTAAAATTTTTGTGAAAACATATTTCAAAAAATTAATAAATACACAAAAATATACTGAATTTTCATATTTTTTTGTATTTTTGATATTTAGTGAATTTTTTAAAGATTTTTTTCACAAAAATTATAATTTTTAAGTGTATTTATGTTAGGTGTGTCTAAAAATATTTAAAAAATTCTGTAAAAATAAAAAAATACGGAAAATAAGAAGTAGAATTTTCTGAAAAGTGAATTCTAAAAAATGAAAACAAATAGTGATTAGTACTTTCTAAAAGTTAAGAGGCTATACAATGATACTAAATCACTAATAGAGTATGATAATCTTGGCGATGATATATATATATACTTAGTTAGAACTAGACACGCCATGCGCGTGGGGGTCGCGCTGTTGTTAGCTAAGAATAAGATGCTTACGATATAATTAAGGTGCCTTGAGCTACTAAATATCTTATATCCAATTCATAAAGAATAAAATAAAATAAAATAAAATAATTGATGCTACCGGTATCTAGTGAGTAGCATCCTAAAATATTGCCAATAACACAGTCAATTTTCCATAGTCATTATGTATCAAAATAATTTTAAGATGCAAAAGAGATGAATCATAGCTAGCATAACCAATTATGGCAATGTCTGGTACATCAGACGAGATAAAATCTAAGGATTCAACAAGAAGAATTACTAAAAGTTACAAAATTAACAAATATACACGGTGAGAGGTCCAACATGACTTACTTTAAGAGCGGGTTCAAGAGTGATTCTACACCACCAATGATGCTGCAAACCTACTCTAGTCAATTTTTCTAAATTGCATTACTTCACATCTCAATGAGCAAAAGGAAATAAACAGTTCATATTGCCATACTTACTCCACTTTATCCATAGGTAGCCTCTCTTCATAGCTTTGCATCTTCAATCACTACTAGCGAAGATACAATTCAAAATCCCTTCATCAAGCTGGAAGGTAGCATCCCAAAAGGTCCCAAAATTTTGTACATAATGAATTGTGGCATGAAAATTGCAACTACATGGCTATTCCTCTGGAAAACAACTCAAAAGCTATGAAAATCAAGACTAAACTATGAATGATTGATACATTGGCTATATAATCTCAATTTTGGAAATGACTGAGATCCCATTCAAATGGATAACCCAAAAAGACCACATGATAATGATTGAATGCTACTCAAGGAATTGCTTTTTGCCTTTAAGAAGGTGGAGAAAAATGGCTATTGTCAATTCATTCTATTGCAGTCTATCCACTCATTGCTATGTACATTCCTAAATGTAAAAGACAATGAAAACTCCCACACTATTGTTTCAAGCTAAACAACCACGCATTCATTTTAAATAATTAAACCCACAATTTTTATCAACTTGAATTCTAACTTATTTTATTTTCTTAACAAGAGAAAGAAAAAAAAAAATTCTTAATTAACATTTGAATCAGCAATTGAATTTGACTCCAACAATCAAACAATGGTCACTTGTCAAAAACAAATTCTGAAATTAACTCAAAAGAGTGGAACCAAACATATGGCCAAACAATGGTCACTGATTTATTATGTTTTTTTAATCTTTTTGTATTTGTATCTATGCTCATGGAATGAGACATGGCCAGCCAAACAATGGTCATTGATTTATTATGTTTTTTTAATCTTTTTGTATTTGTATCTACACTTATGGAATGAGACATGGCCAAACAATTGAAATTCTGGTTTAAAAGTGTTAGAAAATTCATCATATTTTGGATCTTGTTTCTTTGTTTGGTTTATTTCTTGTCAAGTGGATCATAAGTCAATAATATTAATGGAAGCTTTTGAATGTCTAAGAATCTGTTTCGAATTCCCCGTGGATTTGAAGGCCCAATCACAATAGTAACTTTCTACTTAAACTTTGAATAAAATAAATTGGAGCCTTTATTTTTGTGTGTTTTTTTGTTGTTCTGAAGATACTTTAACATCTTGCAAGTGTATGAACATCATAACAAAAGCAATTTTTTTTTTTTTAGCATGACAGTATGGTTTTACCTACTATAAAATACCCAAGGACTGAATTTATTTATTTATTTTTTATGGTTTTGTATTTGTATCTATGCTGAGAGAAGAGATATGGTAACACAATTGAATTTTTGGTTTAGACATATTCACAAGCACTTGGTGGACAATTTATGGAGGCAGAGACGTGTGAATATCTTGTGTAGACATATTGTCAAACACATAGTAGGCAGATTTTGAAGGGAACACACCATGAATCAAACAAGAGCATGAATCTATGGCAAAAAACCAAACAAAATACAGCATTGAAGATAGGATTAGACAAAGAAGGACATACAAGGTATTTTGTTTGTTGCAGATGACACCAACGATAGAAGCAAGTGTCGTTCAGAGACGAAACTTGAGATCATCGATCGACATTGACAGAGCAGTTGCGAGAGTTGAGAGAACAGATGCTGTAAACCCTAAACAAAAATACTCCCTTCAGTGAAGATAAAGGTCATAGGATCCAAACCCAGAGAATAGAAGAGAAGAGAAGAGAAGAGAACAGAAGAGGGGTGATTTAGTTATCAGAAACGTAGAGTGTGGAGACAAAGAGTTGGGGCTCTTTTGATATATTTGATTGTTTTTAACTTAATATTTTTATTTTTGCTAGTGTTTGGCACTAGAGTTTTTATTTTCCCGCCTACTTTTTTTTTAGGTCATACCTTCCACAACAGCAATTGTGTGTCGTATAAAGTGAAATATTTTCAACAGTTAGTAGTTGTGTGCAGTATATATTTGATGTATTAACAGCATGCTCTACGCATATCATCAAAAAATTTATTACAACTTGCATTTATTGTAGATTATTTATGACATGCAAAAACAGAAAGTCATAAAATTGAAAAATTACGACTTGCATTTATTGTATGTTGTTGATGTGGTAAAAACTCAGTTCTGTTGTAGTGTTTTTAAAAAATTTCTACACATTAGATATGCTTTAAAGACACTTTAGAAACACACGCATTACAAATTTGAAAAAGTAATTTGAAATCAATGATAAAAGAGAAACAATATAAAATTTTCATATCGTTGTGTCCAAGCTCTTAGCATAATGCCTTAGTTACTTATTTAGGTTAATTTTATCTTTTTTTCAATTTATTGTTGTTAATTAGCTTGATTAATAATTGTTGGCAAATAGGCAGCTATGCAATGAGCATTGTTGATAATGAAATGTATAAAAGAGTTTCACAAAGAAACCCATATATTACAGATATGAACCATTTGCCTCAATTCTACAGTAGGATTTAAACTCCACAATTGACCCCCAACTTCCCTCTGGAATCAAAACACCACCACGGTTTGCATTATCAATGCCTTGAGACATAAATTTAGTTGGATTTTCTGGGAATCAAGCTGGGCTTGAACTTGCAACATACTTGCTAGAGAATTATAAACTTAGTTGTTTATCATTTCGAAGTGTTAGAAGGACTTAGAGTGGACTCATAGCGTAGCGGGGATTCAATTGCATGGATCTCTAGAATATTCATTATTTTGTTTTAGCTTGTTATGTCGATTTTGTGCATACATTGTGGCTGGATTTTATTTAGAATTATTTTATTTTGTGGACGGTTTGTGTTTCATTCCCGTTTTAGTCAGTACAACTACAAAATTTGTGAAAATTCGATGGTGGGAGGAAGGTTTTGGTTATATGTTTGTATAGGATGCAGATTTTGCATTCATGTCAAGTGCTCAACAAAGACAAAGTATGCTTTCGCATTTACACTGATTTCGATATTTATTTTCTCTTTTGACAAGAAAAAGTTTATTGACAACGCTTTGATGTGTGTTCTATTGTTATTTTGTGGATATAGGGAAAGTGAAAGTGCAATCAAGGTTGAGAATATTGACGAGGCCAATTCGATTCACTTGCCAATGGCTGATGACTCAATTAGTGCAATTGACCTATTTTTGAAGCAAATCAGCATGGGAGACAACAAGAGAGAAGCAGAGCTCAACCATTTTAGTCATCATCATCCATTAATCCTTTTCGATGCGCAAGGAGACAACAATTTGTGCTACGAGAACAAACTCCTTATCTTGAATGAGCTGAATAAGGACAAAATATGCAATGCCTGTGTGAGAAAAATTTCGGCTCCATTTTACAGTTGTGGTCTATGTGATTTCTTTCTCCACAAATGGTGTGCCGAGCTACCAAATGAACTGGAGCATCCATGTCACCCACACTAGCTCATCCTCCTCAAAAAGCCTCCTGAACCTAGAGGATTGTTCCTTTGCGAAGGCTGCGGATATTATTGCAATGGATTTGCCATAAGATTATGCTCCATCCATATTGTCCTCATCCATAATATCTTAAGCCGTGTTTGTTTTGAGAATTTGATGAGAAAATGAAAAGGGAAAGAAAATGTAATCTTATTTTTTGTTTGATTAAAATGGAAAGCATAAGGGGGGGGGGAAAAAAAAGTTGAGGAAAATGTAATTTCACTTTTTCTATTTTGAGTGCACTTGGCTCTTTTCTTTTTTCATTCTCAACTTAACCAAATATAGTTTAGAATTCAAATCTTATCAATTATTTCTCCTTTTTTTTTAATTTCTCTTTTTTTTTTATTTATTTATTTCTCTCCTCAAATCAAAAAATTTCAATATGATTATTCATGCTTTTAAATGTTTAAATAAAATTACCTTCAAGTTTGTAGATGCCAATGACTAATATTAGATCATTATAGGTGGTGGCTAGTTCAATTCCCCTCTTACATTGACTAATATTAGATCATTATAGGTGGTGGCTAGTTCAATTCCCCTCTTACATTGGTTCGGTCATTAAGAAATACTCTGTTTGGTTTTGACTTTAGTTTTCAAAGGTAATTTGATTTTTTTTTTATTTTTTATTTTTTTGTGTTTCCTTGTTTTTTGTAAAAAAATTTTAATACTTCAAGTAAATTTTTTATTTTTTAAATGCAAACATAGATACAGTATACTGAATAAACACAAAAATATATTAATTTTTTTGTATGTTTTAGTATTTAGTGTTCTTTTAAAAGATTTTTTTTTTTCACTAATAGTTTATTTTTCAAGTGTATCTAAATTAAGTGGTTTAAAAAGTATATAAAAAAAAATCCTTCAAATATTTAAAATGTTCACAAAAAAATAAAAATACACATATATAAAATGTTTTCAAAATTTAAGCTAAAAATATAATTTTCTAAAAGTTGAGGCACGTGCTCCGCTCAGCACTTGTCGAACACTTATCTAAATATGTCTTATTTTAAAAAAAATTCTACACTCAGATACACTTTAAAGACACTTTGGAAACACACGCATTACAAATTTGAAAAAGTAATTTGAAATCAATGATAAAAGAGAATATAAAAATTTCATATCGCTGTGTCCAAGCTCTTAACATAATGCCTTAGTTACTTATTTAGGTTAATTTTATCTTTTTTTCAATTAATCGTTGTTAGTTAGCTTGATTGATAATTGTTGGCAGGCAGTTAGCTATGCAATGAGCATTGTTGATAATGAAATGTATAAAAGAGTTTCACAAAGAAATCCAAATATTATAGACATGAACCATTTGCCTCTATTCTACAGCAGGATTTAAACTCCACAATTGACCCCAACTTCTCTCTGGAATCAAAACACCACCACGGTTTGCATTATCAGTGCCTTGAGATATAAATTTAGTTGGGTTTTCTAGGAATTAAGCTGGGCTTGAACTTGCCACATACTTGCTAGAGAACACTTTGCAGCTCATGAGTGTAACTGTTCATCCTCGCACTCCAAAACATCGCTTGGGATTCAGCAAAAATGGAAGTGCATAGAGCGTGCAAGGCAACAGCAAAGAAAACTGCATTTGAAGCAAAATTAGCCGTCCTTGAGTACTTCAATTTATTTATTTAGGACTTGAAAAGATAATTTGATTTTGTGTATGAAACAGATTTTGATTACTTCTCTCCCTTAGTGATCAATTGATCTCTGTGATATAATTCCTTTTCATCCTGTTAGTGCTATGTTCATTGTTGATCACTCGGGTTTTTATCATGATCTGCTTCTTCCTATCCATGATATATAATCATTTCCATTAGTTATATCATTCACTTCCTTGTGAAAACTTCACACAAAAGCTTCTATCAACATACAAATACAAATAATATGTGTAAAGTCATAGTCCAAATTTAAAATATATCGATGAGCACTATGGAAACGTGAAATTAGTTACACCAATCCCATCCATATAACTTAGAAGTCTTTTGAGCACGCACCCTACTTAGGAGTTTGTATCATTTAGTATCAAAGTCAGCCATCATGCCGAGCATGGAATATGATACACCTATGTGAGTATGGGATCAGATGGGTTCAGTATTGCGGTTCGAGCCGTGAAGGGGACGACTTATAGGCTGCCCGGATTAAGATACCTACCAAGGTGTCAAAACTAGAAAAGAAAAGGCTACCATTGGGTCAAGGGTAAATTACACTGGCACCCTTTCTATTTCTCTAAAAATCACACTGACACCCCTTTATCACGAAAATCTCACTGCCCTCCCTCCCTTTTAAAATATGTATAACAGTTTAAGTCCATTTATTAGTAAACCGTCAGTCAACCGAACAAAAAATGATGACTTCCACAAAAGAAAGATTTGAAATGCCAAAATTACCCTCTCATCCCTTGCAACTTCTCTTCCAATCCCTAACCTTACTTTGCCTCACCTTACCTATCACCACCATTACAAAACCCAACATCAAATCACAACCACAGCCACAGAACTTCATATATATCTATATTTATATAT
Organism: Camellia granthamiana; assembly: GCA_036172215.1. NCBI lineage: Eukaryota > Viridiplantae > Streptophyta > Magnoliopsida > Ericales > Theaceae > Camellia > Camellia granthamiana. The sequence goes on along the minus strand of CM069908.1, from coordinate 76,176,407 downwards.
ACACATCACCAACATGACAAAACCCACCATCAAATTAAACAACTACGATACATAAATTTTGTAGAACGCAAAAGGGTTCAGAGAGAGAGAGAGAGAGAGAGAAGGAAAAAAAGAAAAAAAAGGGGGGGGGGGGGGGGGAAGGTTTCAAACAGAGGAAGAGGATGGGAATGGCAAGAAGGTCATGATTTTTGTCTAAACCTGTCCGATACAAAAGCTCTATGAATATATGAATTTACAGAGCTTCAAACACAACGAGCTTAAGTGTATATGAATATACAGTAAGCATGAAAACCCAACAACAAAACAACTCCAATCACTGCCTTTGTAATTAGCAACAACCAACCATACAATTCCATTCTACAAAAGGCAAAATCTAATTTCAACAATTAATGGGAGTTTCAACAATTAAAGAGCTTTAAACTAAAACAAATATATGTACGCATATCAAAGCTTCAATAATTAAAGAGAATTTTATTCTACAACATCTAGCTTCAACAGATACATTTTTATAAACACACAAAATATATGTATATACATCTGTAACAGTTACAACCTTAATACCCTCCTGCACCCAACCCTTCTCCACTTGGTTGCAATCTCAAGGCCCTCACCATTACCCCCTTATGACCACTACAAACCCAAAATCAATCCCCCCATACTTTGCGTCTCATCCCCTCCATACATAATCAATCACTATTCCAAATCCTCTCCCAAAAGCAATCCCCCCATACATTGCTTCTCATCCCTTCCATTCTCTCTCTCTCTCTCTCTCTCTCTCTCTCTCTCTCTCTCTCACACACACGCACACACAACACAAAAAATGAACGAAGAGAGAACAATCATCTATCATCTTTTCTACATTCATGACATGGCTCTGTCTTTGGCTCTGGCTCTGGCTCATCTCCTCTCTTCGACTGTGCTCCTAAAGGCTATAGGAGATCAATTAAACCAACAATGGGTTGACAAATGAGGACTGGATGGAAGAAGTTACAGAGGTGGTGGTCTTCAACATTGGCCAATAATGGCAAACAGTAACATTGTCTTCCCTACTCCTATTTTTTCTCTCATCTTCTCATCAATTCTATATAAAATTTAACTAAATAAATAAAGGGCATTACAAGAATTTTGCCATTTCAATTAACAGTGTTTAATTGACAAGGGGTGGCAGTGTGATTTCATAGAATAAGAGAGGTGTCATTGTGATTTCAAAGAAATTCAAGGGGTGCCAGTTTAATTTACCCTTTGGTCAATGTTGATAGAGTGGGCTATTGTAGACATCGACTGCGGTTTATGATGGTGCAACCATGTCTTATTCCCCACCCCCCACCCCAACACATCATTCTTTCTCATAGAACATTCCCAAATAATCCAGACTCCTAAATTTCATTGACAAAGGAATCCTGAAAATGAGATTCCTATTCTTTTCCTTTTATTCTTATCATCTGATCCGAACATAGTCTCAAGACTGTCACTTTCTCATGATCACCGAGTTCTGTATCCCAAAAACCCAAACATCTATACTATTATTAAGTGAAGGCCTCAGTTGAAGTGGTGAAGCCTTTGCTCTCCTCATGTCATGTGACAATGTTTTTTATTTTTTTTAAAAGTTACCCAAAGAGGGGTGCAATTCTTGAACCCATGACCATAGGTTTAAGGTAGGAGGACTCATACCACTTAAGCTAAGTAGACAATATAGTACTAATTTCATTGCTATTTTCCTTTATTCTTACGTGTGCCACTCGCTAGTTCTTAGAAAGACCTAAACAAGATTTCTTAAATGTTGACATTATTTGCCATTAATGATAATCCATCCATTTTGACATTTTTCAGATTAGGTTTCTTTTACAAATCCCTTAGTCACTAGCAACAATACATTTAGTCCATGTTTGTTTAGGCAGATATGGTGTTAGGATTGGATTAATAATCCAACGAAATGCATAATCCCACGTTTGGCAAAGAAAATTGAAATACAAACTAATAATCCACTCAAACAAGATATGCTCCATATGAAGGACTAATGAATCTCAAGCAGAGTGGGATACAAAGGGTATAAACACAGTATATCCACCACACTAACAATATCAATATCCAATCTCACATTTCCTTTGAAGTATTTATTGAAGACAAATGTAAAACAAAAGTGTATACTAGCAAATTACATAAAAATCACATCACTCTTATGACTAAATAAGAGTATACTAGGAAACACCAAAGTGTCCATATGTATGCAATTCCTAAAGAAATTCACAACCTTTTGCTTGCACAACCAATTCCAAACTTTGACTTGTTCTATGCTAACACAAATGGACTAAACTAAACATGGAAATTCAACAAGCCAACTTGACAAACTAAAATGGATTAACATCTCAGTCTTAAGGTCATAACCACAAAAGATAAAAGAAGTTGCAAAACAAACTTCTGCAACTAAAGCTTCACTCTCAGATGAACTGAAATATTCAGTAAAAATGGACAACCCTTTTTCACAATTTAAATGAAGCATATCACCCAAATATCATTTAATGAAAGGATATGACTGACAAAAATGAGGAAATTATCAACTGCAAGTCTGCTAAATTACATCATGAAATGAAATATTCGCATACTTGCCCTTCTGCCATGCACAACAAACCCTAAAGACCCAATAATGGCAGACAGTAACATTGTCTTCCCTACTATTTTTTCTCTCATCTTCCCTTCTCTCTTATCAATTCCATATAAAATTTAACTAAATAAATAAAGGGCATTACAGTAATTTTGCCATTTCAGTTAACAATGTTAACTGACAAGGGGTATCAGTGTGATTTCATAGAATAAGAGGGGTATCATTGTGATTTCAAAGAACTTCAGGGGCTGCCAGTGTAATTTACCCTTTGGTCAATGTTGATAAAGTGGGCTGTCATAGACGTCGACGGCAGTTTATGATGGTGCGACCATGTCTTATTCCCTACCCCTCACCCTAACACATCATTCTTTCTCATATAACATTCCCAAATAATTCAAACTCCTAAATTTCATTGACAAAGGAATCCTAAAAATGAGATTCCTATTCTTTTCCTTTTATTCTTATCATATGATCCGAACATAGTCTCAAGACTGTCACTTTCTCATGAACACCGAGTTCTGTATCCCAAAAACCCAAAAATCTATACTATTATTAAGTGAAGGCTTCAGTTGAAGTGGTGAATCCTTTGCTCTCCCCATGTCACGTGGCAGTGTTTTTTATTTTTTTTAAAAACGTTACACAAAGAGGTGGGCAATTCTTGAACCCGTGGCCATAGGTTTAAGGTAGGACTCAAACCACTTAAGCTAAGTAGACAATATAGTACTAATTTCATTATTATTTTCCTTTATTCTTACTTATTTGAATTGCACATGCATCGCACGTGCCACTCACTAGTTCTTAGAAAGACCTAGACAAGATTTCTTAAATGTTGACATTATTTGCCATTAACGATAATCCATCCATTTTGACATTTTTTAGATTAGGTTTCTTTTACAAATCCCTCAGTCACTAGCAACAATACATTTAGGCCATATTTGTTTAGGTGGATATGGTTTTAGGATTGGATTAATAATCCAACAAAATGCATAATCCCACGCTTGGCAAAGAAAATTGAAATACAAACTAATAATCCACTCAAACATGATATGCTGCATACGAGGGATTAATGAATCCCAAGCAGAGTGGGATACAAAGGGTATAAACACAATATGTCCACCACACTGACAATATCAATATCCAGTCTCACATTTCCTTTTAAGTATTTATTGAAGACAAATGAAAAACAAAAGTGATATAACAACATATTACATAAAAATCACATCACTTTTGTGTGTGAACAAGAGTATACTGGGATACACCAAAGTGTCCCTATGTATGCAATTCCTAAAATATTCACAACCTTTTACTTGCACAACCAATTCCAAACTTTGACTTGTTCTATGCTAACACAAATGGACTAAACTAAACATGGAAATTCAACAAGCCAACTTAACAAACTAAAATGGATTGACATCTCAGTCTTGAGATCATAACCACAAAAGATAAAGGAAGTTGCAAAACAAACTTCAATAACTAAAGCTTCACTCTCAGATGAACTGAAGTATTTAGAAAGAATGGACAACCTTTTTTTTCACAATTTAAATGAAGCATATCTCCTAAATATCATTAATGAAAGGATATGATTGACAAAGATGAGGAAATTATCAACTGCAAGTCTGCTAAATTACGGCATCAAATGAAATATTCACATACTTGCCCTTCTGCCATGCACAACAAACCCTAGAGACCCAAAATAAAACCTTTTCAACCCTCTTCTAGAATTTCACCCAATAATACAAACACACTAAGCAAAAACAAAAATCTCAAAGGTTAGAGCAACCAACAAAACTTACATAATCTAAGGCCAAGTTTGGCATTCTCAAAAAAATCCAAAAAGTCAAAAAGTCACTATCCTATTTAAATCACATCATCTTATTTAAGTCACATCACCTCTCTAACACATCACTTCAAACCCAACTCAAATCCAACCCATATTTCATAAAAAAATCAAAAAGTGCACTTATTTAGTCTTCCCAAACTTGGCCTAAGTTTAATTGGAATTTGGAATACAATCTATAAAATACAAAGTAATGATTCGATACTTATAAATTATAATTACCACCACCAGGCAATGATATATATATATAATCACATAAGTGCTAGGAAAATTGTTATAGGTAATATTCTATTTACTAAAGTATCATCTCAATCATAAGTAGATGGCAGCTCATCTCTATTATCTATCAAGGAAATATGATGGCTTTTTGACATAGTGGCCTGTCTCCATCTGATTATATTTCACTCACATTGTCCTCACTTTTTACCTTTTCCTTTTCAAATCCCTATCAAAACCCATGATCCAAACATTGGCTAAATATTTGGGAAAACATTTTGGCACCCCAAGAAAATACTTAGGCAAAACCTCTTGAAATTCTTTTAAAAGAAAATGTAATTTATTTACGACATGAAATATTTTTCTAGAATTTAAAAAACAAGCACCCAGCATTTTGTTGCATTTAGATATAATAATCGACTTCAAATGCTTTTGAAATGGCCAACAACCATCAAAACATCTTTCTTAGTAAGCATTCCTCTACCACACAACTAATCTTTAGTATCACATCTTCCATTTCAATTCCTATACTGTATCCCAATCTCTATCTCCCAGCTCCACTTATACTAGCAAACTAAGTACCAAAACAATAGACATCAAATCAATTTCCAGCCATCAAAACCAAATTGCAAGTCTTCTGTTTTCCAATCAAGTTGCCATCGCAAACTAATGCAATTGGATAAAAAGCATAACTCTCATAAAAAGAATCCAAAACAATAAAAGAACACTTTGATTGTCAAGTTTGAAATGAACCTACATTCATCTAAAACAAGCTACAACTATTCAGTTCCAATTGTTCAATTACTCTAAAAATCAATTGAGACAAAGTTACAAAAAAAGACAACTTACATATAAGAGCTATGCGAACCCAAGTTTGCCACCTTCGGAGAGCTCCACAACACCTGAAAAAACATTTTTCTCTGAATCTCCCAACTATGAACTCTGCAATTCCCATGGCAGCCCAAAATCTAAGCTTTTGGCGTTGGCATTCTCTTAGCCTTCTTGTTTCTCTTCTCCGATAAAGCCTTCCCAAAGAACTCAACAATCCGCTCCAGTGATTCGAGAAGCATCTCGGTCCGCTTCATCTCCATGTCCATCCTCATAAACCTACCTCCTAATCCCTTAATCGTCGCCACCATCTCCGCCACCGGGTCCCCCTCTCTCTTCATCCCCACCCCATCACCACTACCACCACCGCCTCTCTTCCCAAACCCTAACCTCTCTCAATACCCATCTCTCACAACCCTAGTAGACACAAAATTAGGGTTAGGTTTAGGGTTACGATAAGATTTTTTTCCCTCCCAAGAATACCCGTAACACTCGATCGACCGGGAATTTTGATCCGAAACCCGCCGATCCCATTGCTCATCGACCCATGAACACTCCAATTTTCAGTAACACCACGCTTCACGCTCTGTTACACTCCGATTTTAGATTTTAGAGGTTTGGGGTGCACTACCGAGGCGTATTTTTTTTTTTATGTTTCTTACATTATATTTGTCTAATTTTTTTGCATATATTTTTTTTTATAAAAAGTCAACAATATATTTATTTAAATCATTTTAAATACTTTTTAAATTAAAAAATGATTTACAAGATCACTAATGTGTAATTGATACGATTGGTTGATGAGTAGGGAAGATATGAGAGAGAGTGTCGTACCTTATGCTCTGTTTGTTTGAACGAAAAATATTTTCTAAAAATGTTTTTCAAAGAAAATACTTTCTAAAAATGTTTTTCAGATAAAATATTTTTCTATGTTTGGTGGTGGTGGTGGTGGGACGACAGCAACGGTGACAACGATGATGGTGATGGTGGCTGTGGCCGTGGTGATGGTAATGTAGTAGTGAAAGTGAGAGGGGTGTCTTGGTGGAGGTGAAAATGGTAAAATTTTAGTTCAAAAAACGTTTTTCACATCGTAAAAATGGAAAATATTTTATGTTCAAATAGGCTTGTTTTCTATTGATTATGGAAAATGTTTTCCGTTAACTTTCGTTTTTCATTATACCAAACACTAGAAAATACAAGAAAAAAATTCAAAAAATAGTTTCTGTCTAATATTCTAAGCTCTCAAACCTTTCTTTTTAGGTATAAAAAAATCCATATCTACACTATGAAAATATTTTTGGAGCTTGCCAAAAAGACGTTGGAAATCGCTTCAGAGAGAGGCTCTCCAACGCCTTTGCAGGGTCTCTATCGCTTACATAAATTAAGATATAAAAAAAAAAAAAAATCATTATAAGAATTCAAAAAGATAATATATGATCTTGCTACCTTATAGTTTTGCAAAATTTAGTTTATAGAAAAAAGAAAATTAAACTGATTACAATAAATTTCGCTTAAACATTATTTTTTAAATTACTAATTAAGCTTGCATAATCAAACTAATTTAGCATAATTATATTGGATTACCTTTAGGTTTTAAAACTATGCCATTTTTCATCAAGAATTCGTTAGTCTTATATATGAAAAAAAATGATATTGACATCATATTTACACTAAAATATATATTTTTTCTTGTTTATGCTTATGTCTATACACTTTTTTGCATTAATTCCTATTGCTTTAACATCACAAAAAAAAAAGATCAATGTAATTATACCAAATTTATAGGCATATTGTAATTATTGCCTGAACCTTATGGATGGTTAGCGTAATTTTTTTTTTTTTTTTTTTTAACATCATAGAATTTTTTTTCAAATTTAGTATAAAAAAACCCTAAATCCTAATCAGCGACTTTATTCGTTTACGCCCACCAGCGGCTTGCATCTAGAATGGAAGAAATGATCTAAGGCAGGAGGGCAGGCCCGGCCGGCTAGGGCCAGGTCAAAACAAAAATTCTATGATATCCCAATATTTTCTAACAGCACAGCAAGAATTCTATGATATCCACAAAGCTCTTATTGATTTTCAGAATTTTCAAACACGTGCTCGCACACAAAAAATAAATAAAAAAATCAAGAAAGTGCCTCGAGATGTAGATTCCTCCATAATATTGTTCATTTGGTAAAGAACAATCAACTGACTGCTAACACAGTGCAATCATTAGTCACAAACATATTTATAAATAAATAATTAATTAAAAAATAAAAATAAATAAATAGCATAGATCAGCTGGAAAGAGTCAAACACAACTGTCACCAATCCATTTTGATAGCAGCAGCAACAGCAAGCTCATGGAAAAGGAAGACACTCATCTTCACAACAACAGTTGGGATGTGATAACCACAACACCAAAACCATGTGTGTTTGATTGGACGGACTGCATAAGGAGGATTAGAATCCATCGGACTTGAGTCCTGGGACTGTAAATCCCGCGGACTATTTGGTTGGATTAGATATATATCCTGTGTTTGTTTTTTCATGGGATTAGATGTCTGGAAATGATTATTTTTAGTGAATCCAACGTTTGGTTGGACGGACTGGATAGGATAAATGAAAAAAAAACTATTTTACCCTTTTTCAATTGTTTACTAAGTAAAAACAATATTAAACATATCTTTAATATTTTAATTATTTTTAGCTAGATTAAATAAAAATTTATTTTATTTTATTTTTTACACAATTAAATAAATTTATTTTTTTAAATTAAATAAATAAATAAATAAAATATCAATAAAAATTTATATTATTTTTTTAATTAAAATTTTAAATAAATTTGTTTCTTAAAAATAATAATAATTAAACAATGAAATTAAATAAAACATCTATTAACATTTAAATAATGAAATTAAATAAAATATAAACAAAATTTTAAAATAAAACATCAATAAAATATGTATAAAAAATTATTTAAAAATAAATAAATAAAACATAAATAAAAAGTTAAATAAATTTTTTTTTATTTTTAAATTGAAACATTTAAATTTTATTGAATTTTACTAAATATAATACATAATTAAATAGTAGAGGGTCAAAATGGTCATTTCACCACCTAATCCCAACAGTAAATAATCCCTCCAAAATTGTCCCACACCCCCCCAGGACAGTATAATTCTCCATATAGGGGATATGGAGTCCGGCCGAACTCCATGTCCGGCGGACTAAAAAAAAAAACAAACATCGGATTGGATTTACTGTGCAGATTACAATCCGCACAGTAAAAAATCCCCCCTTATTGATTGGACGGACTGGATAAAGGGGGATTAGAATCCATCGGACTTGAGTCCTGGGACTGTGAATCCCCGGACTATTTGGTTGGATTGGATATGTATCCTGTGTTTGTTTTTTCACATGATTGAATGTCTAGAAAGGACTATTTTTAGTGAATCCAACGTTTGGTTGGACAGACTAGATAGGATAAATGAACAAAAGACTATTTTACCCTTTTTCAATTGTTTACTAAGTAATAGCAATATTAAACATATCTTTAATATTTTAATTATTTTTAGCTAGATAAAATAAAAATTATTTTATTTTATTTTTTACACAATTAAATAAATTTATTTTTTAAAAAATAAATAAACAAAATAAATAAAGCATCAATAAAAAAATATATTATTTTTTAATTAAAATTTTAAATAAATTTGTTTTTAAAAATAATAATAATTAAACAATGAAATTAAATAAAACATCTATTAAATTTAAATAATGAAATTAAATAAAATATAAACAAAATTTTAAAATAAAACATCAATAAAATATCTATAAAAAATTATTTAAAAAAAATTAAATAAATAAAACATCAATAAAAAGTTAAATAAAATTGTTTTATTTTAAATTGAGACATTTAAATTTTATTAAATTTTAGTAAATATAATACATAATTAAATAGTAAAGAGTCAAAATAGTCATTTTACCACATAATCCAAACAGTGGATAGTCCCCCAAAAATTATCTCATACCCCCCCAGGACACAATAGTCCCCCATATGGGGGGCTAAAGAGTCCGGCCGGACTCCATGTCCGGCAGACTAAAAAAAAAACAAACGGCGGATTAGATACTTCTCCCGAAGTATAATCCGCACAGTAAATAATCCCCCCTCTTATCCCCCAATCAAACACAAATGTTTTCTGATAATAAAATCTGAAACTAACCGCATGTCCCTGTATCACACTGTTAGCCCAAATTAACATTTGAAATTAACAACACCAAACCAAGAATACTATACACAACTCAAAGCCTGCGAAAATTAACTCTTTTCGTCATAACAAATAAATGTATAACAATGGTAATGATTTTGGGTCGTAAATAGCGCTCTAATTTACATTGCATCATTCTGTGAAAAATTACAGTAGGAAGTATACAAACTCAAGTATTACAATTTCTATCCTTCGGATAGCAAACAATCGAAATGTGGCTAGAGTGAAAGGGAGATATATTATGATGCAGCCTAAATAATATGATATACTTGACACAGAAAGAAAAAGATAAAATAAAATAATTATAAAAAAAAAAAAAAAGCCTAAAAGAATATGACAACTACAGTTTTTACAAAAAAGAAGAAGATTAGATGCACACAACAAAATCACCTAGTCATCTCCTGGGGGGATCGAAAATTGGGTTCATTTCAATTTCTCCACCTCCAAACTCCCTAAACCCCTCGAACTTCTCAGCTTCTCTTGCAATCTGAATATCATCAGCTCCATAGTATTGAACAAAAATTTTTACAACAAAACGAGGAATCAATGCTCCGATTGGGATGCCAAGCAAGCACAACCAAAACAATCCTGTTTGAGCAAGATGAACGATGGCCCTGCAAAATTAATTTTAAGAGTTGTACTTCAGTATTTGATCTGCCAAGCAAACAATGATGAGAATTGACATTATGAAGGTCAAGAGCAGAAGAACATTTCCATTTATAAGAAAATGGATTCAGTAATAAATGCTCGTGCTTATTCATTATATAAAGTGCAAAGCAATTTTAAAGAAAGTAGCAACTTTGCAGTTCAACTGTCACAGATGATCACTAAACACATAAAGCCACCAATGGTAAACACATAAAGCCACCAATGGTACACTAAAGACAACTACGTTCATCCTCTGTCCTTAGCAGGGTGGCGCTATGCATTCATCAGGGTATTCAACTGAATAATATTCAGTTTTTTTTTTTTTTTGGCTTACCTATATATATGATATATGTAAAGAGTGGAAAATTAGTCATGAATCCCAACACATTCTATAATTACCTTACAATTTACAAAAAAAAAAAATTGGTGAAAAATATGAGACCATGTAACACTCATAAATATTGACTTTTAACAATGACATAATCCTAGGTGGTGTCACTAACCAATAAAAATATGATTGAATATGTCATCCCTTATACCCAATATTTACTCTACACTGTAATATTCTCTCCCTCTTTTTTGTTTTCTGTGGATTCTCTAATCTTATTTTTGAACAAGACATTGTACCCTAGAACTATGTATGGTGTAGATATTAATTAGGTGTGATGTTTGTTTGATCACCGATAATTTTTCTCGTTATTATGCATCACAAATTTTTTGTAAAATTGCAATTAGTTTTATGTTCCCAGAAAAGATTTCTTTGCTTACATTTAATACCCATGTTTTGGAGTGTCTCTGTAAAGAATACAATAGAAAGAACTTCTGGAACCGCTATTGGACCTTAGTGGTAGCAAACCACTGCTTGTATTGGTTAGGGATCACAAACCCACCTTTGTTTTGTAGATGCTGTAAAATTTGTATATAATAAACTCTTTAAAAAAAAATTCTTGGTGCTTTGACCAATTTACTTTCTAGAAAAATTTATTTTGAGCTAAGCTTCAAAGAACCCACACAGGTGGCCCTGTGGCTAAGGGTTTGACCATAGGAAGTAAAAAGTCCCATATTTGACTCTCATGGGGCGCATAACACTCAACTTAACTGTATGGTTTGTGGGTCATTGTATGTATCTGGAGTTTATTGATAAGGCCAAACTGAAAGTGAGATCCATGGATATTAAATTGACTCTCTTCAGAAAAAGCTTTATGAGTTTTTCCAAGTGCTTCTCAACTGGGGAAAACAACCCTACACAGAAGTGCAAGTCTTTTGTGTTCAGTTTTTGGTTTCTTTTTTATTTTTCAGCTTATATCATGCTCCTTACATTTTTCTTTTATCAAACTGAAATAAAAAATTAGTTTGAGAGGAGCTTCCTAACAGAAAGGCCATAGTGCATGCAGCAACTAACATTCAAAGGTATCAATAACAAATGTTAAGAATGCTGGCAATGCAAACTAACACAAAATTACTCTATGATGCAATTGTCGTGTGCAACTAAGGCACACAAGCAAGAAGGGTGAGCACAAATGCAAAGTCCATCATGCTATGAGATTCAATGATGTAGCTTTCATTTTCCATGGGCAACAGAAGCATACAAGCAAGGAACGAGGAACAAATAAAGGTCGCAACTATAGATCCCCAAACGGCTGCATGAGTAATCCAAGTCCACCGAATCACATCCATGGCCGAGTGTATATTAACCAGAATCACCACTACAAGTGTCCAAAGATCTCCGAAGCTCGAAGCATCGATGGTGCTGTGCCAGTACACAAAGAGGGGAAGAAAGAAGGCAGCTACACTTTGCCACAAAGTGTCCGCCATTGTTATCCAAAATAGTTTTGCATTATAGCTTTCCCCTCTCTGTCCAGCCCCATAAAGCTGGGATACCTTTGAAGAGTCATTCTACTTAGATCCTTGTCTCGGATTCCAACAAAGATTGTAGGAAATGAAGTATATATTACTGAATACAAGACGCTGCTCCACTGAGTAATTGCAAAGTTTTAACTTTGAAATAAAAAAAGGAGCCTAAAGTTTTAGCTTTGAAATAAAATAAAAATAAGTTTAATGAATCCAACAATTTCAAAAAAAAAAAAAAAAAAAATACTTAAGGGACAATTTGAAAAAAAAAAAAAAAAAAAGGAGCCTAAAGTTTTAGCTCTGAAATAAAATAAAAATAAGTTTTTAATTTTGTCAATTTAAACTTTAATGCTTTGATTTGTTTTCTATATAAACCATTCATCTATTTTTTGTTAAGTAAAAATCGATGAAAAAAAAATATTTAGTTATTTAACTCAACGCAGGTATACGTAAAATGTCTAAAATACCCTTTTCATTAAGTTTAATGATTCAAATATTCACTTTCCCTTCGATTTTACTTAACAAAATAGACAAATAGTTTAGATTAAAAATAATTCTACAGTTAAGGTTTAAATTGATAAAATTCAAAATTCAAAATTTATTTTGTTATAATATTCAAACATTAGAGTTTTTTTTTTTTTTTTTTAAATGTATGGACTTACAAATTGAGGTAATAAAATTCAAGGAAATTTCAAATTAGTGAAATTAACTTAAATTAATTACTATAACTTTTATAAAAGGGCAATCAGGCCATAAGTTTGGGGCAATAGCCACATGGTCTATTTTTTTGGAGCCAAAAAGGCAAAACAATTTGAAAGCCTATATTACTCTTATCTATTTGTCCATCTGTCCACATCACTTATATGTCAACTTTGTTCACCTATCTATCCATGTGTCATTCTCCTATTTGTTCACGTGCCATTCATATATTTGTTCATGTATCTCCTATATGTCCATCTAGTTTGTCTACATGTCCATATCAACACTATTACCAGTCACCATTGTTGGCCATTGTTAACGGATTTTCTGACTCCGGCGGTGGTTCGATAGTGATCTAGTGATAGTGGGTTAAAAATGAATATATATATTTAAGCAATGTATTTCTTACCAAACCTTTTCATTAATCATGTCTTTATTTCCTTAAAAGATCAAAATTTGAACCTAATGCCTTATCCTTCCATCAAAATGAACTTATCACCAATAAACCCTTTATTAAAATGCAAGTAGATTTGTATATTGTACGTACCGAATACCGCACTAGATGATTGTGGATCTGAGCTCCACATTTCGTTAGACTATCTAGGGATTGAGGCCCTACAACAAGGAGCACCGTCTGAGCTGCTCGACCCGGGTTAGCCGGATAACCCCTCCGGTGTGGGAATTAGTAATCGGAGAAGAAGAAAGGTGCTCTCTAAGTGTAGAGAGTTATGTTTCAGTGAGTAGGGTTAGGCTTAGATTAGTTACCTTCAATGTGAAGTCAGTGTGGTTTATGTAGAACCCCTTGCTTGTTGCCCAAGATGGTTTCATGGAGTTTTGGTGTTGTCAAGTTTGCTTTAGCATTGCTCCAGGTTGGGGACCATCTGGTAGTTGACATGGGGTGTATGTACACATTGTAGTCATGCTGATAACAAACCACATTCCCCTAGTTAACCGTTTCCGTGATTCTAGGTGTAAGGGACCAGCTGAGGTGGCAACTTATACATGCATGTGCTCACAGCTTCCAGATTTCTCTGGTGTGTTCCTCTAGCTCGATACCTTCATGCCTCGGGTCGGTCCTCTATGAGATTGCTTGTAGATGGTCTGGCTCAGTGGGATATCTTTGTATGGGCTTGGCCCATTTTGGTTCGGTCCAAGGATCTGGTCCTGCAACTCGGTCCAACCCAATATCATTGCTGGACTGACCTTTTCTCTACGGGTTGGGCCTAAGTGCTTATGGACTTGGGTGGATTGTTGATGATGTAGTTAGGCTAATCTAATTGGCCCAATTGTTTACCCTATTCCTCAAGACTTGATTCTAATGGATTGGACCAGCCCAGGCTTGGATCCGACCCATTTTATATTTAGTCCCTTCATTTGCCCCTAGCTCGCGCTAAGGTTCCCCTTTGGGGGAGCTATTGCTCTGTACTCTAAGCGTCGCATCGCTTCAGATCCGCATCGGTTCGGCCTTGGTGACGGTTCAATCCTGACACACGCCCCTTGCATGTGTCCTTTTATGGTGACACGTGGCGGCTTGGTACTAGTGCACAGAGATAGTGCGCCGATTCCATGCTGATGGTCATGATTTATGTACCTTCACGTCGGCTGGTGCAATAAATGCTCTGGATTTAGCAACCCAAATCCCTTCATTTGTTTTTCAAAAAAAAATTAGAGAGTCCAAAACCCTTTCCGTTCCTCTGAGTTGGTCTCGTCGGTACTCTGTCCATACATTTCGCTTCTGTTCTCGTTTCAGTGCTGCCTGCTTGTCACTGCTTTTCCAATCTCTGTAAGTTCCCTTGAGATTCTTCTTTTCTTGTCTTTTTTTGTCTTGATCGCCCTCTTTGGCCCTTGCGCCATTGTTTCCGACATCTGGTTTTATTTTCTACCTAGTCTGAGTTTTGTCTTTATCCCATTAGGTTTGTTTAATAGGGAAGTTTCGATCATTAGTTAATACCCCTGAGGCTATGGCCATGTTTCGCCGATACTACAGTATCTCTGACGATGTGACGCTTTCGTTGGCGAAGGTTGACACTGAGCGTATGGGCACTAGGAGTACTGTTGCCTTTCCAGTTGCCGCCATTGTTGAGGGAGGAGTTCGATTTCCCCTCAACCCTTTGGTGCGCCAATTCTTGCACCAAGTTCAACTTACCCCTATGTAGGTGTCTGTTAATCTGTTCCGAGTCGTCTGCAGCGTCTCTGCCCTCAACAGGCGGTTGGGTTTAAATCTGGACATCTGGGACATTTTGGGTTGCTATACTCTCTTACACAACAAGGATCACAACACTTATTACCTTCGTGTTGGTTCGGTCGATTGCCATCTTGTGATTGGTTTACCTGATTCAGACAACCATAATGACAATTTTCTGCAAGTTGGTGGTAATTGGGAGTTTCCTGTTGGGACTGAGTTCCAATTTGAATGAATGCCCAAAAGGATGGCTACCCAGGTTCGAGTCCTTCATTCTAGTATTTCTGTGTTTTCTGCCTTGTTTTGAATGCTATTCTGATGTTGTTATTCTTTTTTGTAGAGGCTTCCCATTTTCAGTGCAGGCCGAACCAAGAGAATACCAAGGCCATCAAGGCTGTTTTGCGCCGAGCTGTTGGATTACCAGGCAACTTATCGTTCCACCATCCCAAAGCAAGCAAGGTTCGATACATCTCTTCTGGATTCTAATACCGAGACTGATACGTCGCTTATCCCTTTGGTTACGAATCATCGCCGAAGCCAAGGTTTGCCGTCTGAGAGAACGCCCTTCCCTACCCCCAGTTTCGCAGGGGGTGGGTCTATGTCAAAAAGGAGGGTACTGGTGGATTTGGAAGCGAAGGCTTTTGGCTCCTCTGATGCTTTAGGGACTTCTTAAGTGAAGGCCAAAACGAAGAGCCTCAAAGATGTGAAGTTAGAGATAAGAGCCTCTAGAACTTATGTTGCCGCTGTCGAACACTTTGCTTCGGTCGCCGTAAGAGCGAAGAAGAGGAGGAAGGAGACCGGCAAGACGGTAACTGGAGAGGCTTCTAAAGATCCTGTTGAGGATGAGTCGTTTGGGAGTCACCAATGTTGTATCAGGGCAGGCTCATTTCTATTTCAGATTCAGTTATTGCTTTCGGAGACTTTGCTTTTGACCTAACCAAGACCTTGTTAATGCCAGTGGACATGGCTGATCATAACGGGCCCCGCGATATTCCAATTCTGAAGGGGACCCTTCAAATGATGACTGCTGTGAGTGTTTTTTTTTTTTTAAATTTTTTTTTGGATTTGCTTGGTGTTATGCTACTATTTTCTTTCCTTTAATACCTTGCTATCTGTTGTAGTGTATTCAGAGGATACACCTGTCAATCACCAGAGTAGAGGAATTGGAGAAGGCCGTACTGGAGGCCGCTATGAATGCTAAGAGACTAATAGTGAGCTTGGAGACCGAGAAAGAAGGACGCAGAATTGTGGAGAGGGAGGTGTTCCGTCTGAACAAGGTTATTACTTCGGCTGAGAAGTCTAAGAAAGCTGCTATTGGGGTACAGGCCCAACTTGAAGGGAAGGTGGCAGAGTTGGAGGCTGTTATTACGGTGATGGCCGCTGAACGTTCTGCGTTGGAGGCTAAGTATTGGCAGCAAGGTTGGGATGAGGCTGGGGCTACTTACAAAGAAGAGGTGCTGGTGTTGTGGGACAAGCTTTTTCTAAAGGGTTGGTCAAGTACTCTGACCGCTGCTCAGGTTCTTGAAGGGTCTCCCTTGTTTCTGGATGTCCCTGTTCCCTCAAGATCCTTGGGTCCCAAGATTGTTGCTGCCCCTACAATTCTTCTAGCTAAGGTTTTCCCAGGAACTGATTCTGTAACCAAGACTCAGGAGAGCGATGTTGCTAATGAGACAGTGAACGTTGAAGGGGGTAGGACCCTGGAAACTGAAGCTGTGGGAGATGTGGTTAAGGAGGCTTCTATTTCTCAAGAAGTTGGAGTTGCCTCTACTTTTCCTCCCCAAGATGGCCTGGATAAGATTGCAGATGCTGCTCCTGAAGTTCCTCCTGTTGATGAAAGTTTGAAGTCGTCTTTCGAATGATTTGAAGTTTTTTTTTCTTTTTTCTTTTTCTCTTTCTCTTTTGTTTTCATTTTTTTGCTGTACTAGGGCTCGGTCTTCCTGACGAGTTGTCTCCTTAAGGTTGCCAAGACAATTTTCTTCTTTCTTGTTGTTGTTTGTGAGGCCAGTTGTGCCTTTGTTGGATGATGAAATTTTCCTTTTGATTTTGCAATCTAATGCTTTCTTGCTTCTATGTCTGAATGTTATCTACACTGTTTGCCCCCGGCCTAGCACTGTTAGGACCTCCGAGCCGAATAGATGCTCGGTCTTATTAACGAATATGTTGTACCACTGTGCTTGGTTTTGTAATGAAAGGAGAGGGTCTTACTTAGGTCCAGATTGGTTCTGAAAAACAATTGTTTGTCCTTACCTGGAGCTAAGTAAGATTGGTACTGAAGATTGTGCTCTTTAGGTAGAACTACTTAAGTTTAGGTCAAGGTTGGTTTGCCTCCAGCTAGAGTTGAGCAAGACTAGTGTTGAAAGTTTGCTCTTGATAAAATTTGGCCAAGTTTTTTCTAACTCTATTTTAGTGCTGAAGTGTTGACGTGACGATACTTCAGAAATCTGTGGATTCAGAGATGTTTGTTTAAAATATGTTAATGCGGTTTCCACCAAGCAATTCCACTTGGCATGTTTGAGTGCTAACTAAAATTAAATTCCGTTCAGTCGTTCTGAAACTAAGTCCGTTTGGGTTAGACCAAAGCTAAGTTCGTTTGATAAATGTCAAAGCTAATTCCGTTTGATAAACATCAAAGTTAATTCCGTTTGATAAACATCAAAGCTAAATCCGTTTGATGAACATCAAAGCTAATTACGTTTGGTAAATATCAAAGCTAAATCCGTTTGGTAAACACCAAATCTGAGTCCGTTTGGTGTATACCAAAGCTGATTCCGAAAATCTCTTGCAATGAAGCTGGTCAGAAAAAAAAAAAAAATTTAAGAGAAGTGGGGAGGCATTTGCATTGATCAAAAGATAAATGTCTTTACATTCTGATAGAGAAGTTAGGGGATAATTCTATTGATAGTATTTCTTGAGATTTGCTACATTCCAGGGCCGAGGTATGGCTCTGCCTTTGAGATCCTCTAGGTAATGTGACTTTGTATGGACCTTCCCAGTTAGGTCCAAGTTTTCCTTCGCCAGGCACCTTTTTGTGATCCAAAAATTTCCTCAAAACCAATTCTCCAGGTGTGAATTTCCTTGGGAAAACTTTTTGGTTGAAACTCTTGATGAGCTGCTGCTGATACGCTACAAGTCTGATCAGTGCTGCTTCCCTTCGGCCTTCTGCCATATCCAGTGCTTGTGCAATAACTTCCTCATTACTTGCGTTTTCAAACAGTTCCAACCGGAGGGTTAGGAGACTAACTTCAAGTGGGATAATAGCCTCCATTCCATAAGTTAGGGAGTAGGGCGTTTCCTCTGTTAAGCGCCATTGTAGACGTCCCCGAACGTCCCAGGAGGGAATCCCGTTTTGTTCATTTGGGCTTACTACAGTTCAGGACTCAACGTCACGGTCCTGTATCTAATCTCGCAGAGTGCAATGCAAGACCGATGAATCATCAAAGAGTCCAAATCCGGCAAATCGTTTTGAAAAACTGATTTTTAGAAAGAAGTGCCAAACATGGACTGCTTTGCCAGATACAGAGTCGCCACCTAAATATTTTATTTTGGGGGAATTTAGGAAACCCTGACTCATGCCTAAGGCCACATGTCCGTCATCACCAAAGTTGCCTCGGCTCGGGAACTTGGGTACGATTGGGGAAGGTCACTTCGTGAGCACCCCCGCTCGCCCGATCAAAGATTGGCCTCTACTAACCATGATATCGAGTTTTGAAAACATTATGTACTCTTATTCCGGTTATTAGCCTAGAATTACTATGTAATGCGTGCAGCATACAAGTATAGACTAGATCACCTAAGTTGGAACAAAACATTTCATGTTCGTTTTTTGAAAGTGGTTTACTACTCGCAAGTATGCTAAAATGCGGATTTTGCCACCCTCAAGTGGGCTTAGAAAAACATGGTGATTTGTCATTATCTAGTGGGCTTAAAACTCGCAATCAATGAATTGTTCCAATTTAGATAATCCAACCTTCACCCATAGGCATTCAGGCAGTTGTATCATATAAGCACATAGCCTCATGGTAAGCATGCTATCATGGCAGTCACTCACACACATGCAAGGATGCTAAAGCATAAACACTTACCGAGTACTCCGAGCCAAAGAAAAAAGCTAATTAGAAATCATGCATGAATCCTAACTATGCTAAGAATGCCTAATGCAACACATGCAAAAATGCAACTACAATAGGCTCGGCTATTCTAAGATGGCATATGAGATGCAATAATCGATGCATGTATTCAACTTGGAATTGAAATGCAATGCAGTTAGCATGATGCGCCGAACTCGATGCATGCAAAACAGATGAATGGATGCA
Organism: Camellia granthamiana; assembly: GCA_036172215.1. Classification (NCBI taxonomy): domain Eukaryota; kingdom Viridiplantae; phylum Streptophyta; class Magnoliopsida; order Ericales; family Theaceae; genus Camellia; species Camellia granthamiana. The sequence goes on along the minus strand of CM069908.1, from coordinate 76,156,978 downwards.
AACATACGAGCATAAGGATGCTAATTTAAACGTGCTCTAAAACTAACCATCATAAGCTGGTAAATAAAAGGGAGAAAGACGTGGGGTTGGAAGACATACATCACACACACGCACACTTATTACAACATTGCCCTCCTCGGAGGGTCCAAATAAATAATACACAACCGAATGAATAACGAATTACAGTTAATTATTACAAAACCCTAATTAATTAACGAATTAACTAAAATAAATAAGCTAGCATGCAAAACATATGAAATGGACTGCCTCAGCTCGATCTTGAATGATAAGGAATACATACATGCTCGAGTCGCCTTGCCGGAAAATCCATCGCGATGCCTCGATTTGCCTTTGTTTGCAACTGGTCCCAGAACACTAAACAAAACTCCAGAAGGCTGAAACTCCACCATGCTATAGGGATACTACCGACCAGTTTTTGCTGTTGGCTTTCGGTTTGCTACAACAGAGAACAAGAAAGGGGCATGGCAAAGTATTTTCAACATATGTATGCACAACCACTCTCCCCGTCATTGCATAAGCTCTAGGGAGTGTAGTCCTTGATCCTCGTGCCACCAATCACGCATCTCGATGCATGATGGCCAAGGAGTCAGATTGCACAACTCGATGTAGAATGAATGCACATATAAACACAACAAGGCCTAAACTCCATCATGGGTAATCCGGAGTGTCGGCGACCGAGAATCGAGGCACGTTTCGTCACTTGGAGTACGAAACGTCCCTCGTTTCCCGTGTCTGGACTAAACCCTACTCCAAACACAATGCAATACACATGGCATGTATGAATGCAACTCTAACATGCAACCTAAACATATTGCCACTAAATGATGCAGACATGCAAATGATAATATGCAAACATGCTACTAGCATACACAATGCTATGAAATAATCAATGGCATACTCAATGCACATGAAAACTATATGGCATATGCAATGCACACATGGAGACTAACAATGAAATGATCAAGGCATACACAATGCAATGGTCAATCATGCAACAACATGGACTAAATGGCATATACAATGCAAGATGGACTTAAACCAAGATAGGTGAGCCTTAGCCACACCCAAATCAGTGGCCAAACATGATGAAATTAGGCAACGAAAACACATGCAAATATGCACGAATGCAAGGGACCAAACCTAAGGCACCAAATGCAACTCTACCAAAGCGTGGCAAGGGATGAAATATGGCATACAATCACACATTTTTCAGCTCTGAAATGACATAAAAGATAGTCCCGAATCATGTAAACACCTCACACAATGCATGCTAGATGGCCCGGATACCGAAACTAGTGAAGTGCATTATACTAGAGATACACAAAGCAATGCTCGAGTGACCCAACCAGCCCCAAACAGTCCCTATGTAGGTCCAAGACAGTGGGGAAATGGTCTAAAATGATGGCTCAAAATGCATAGAAATGAAGTTCATGCAATGGTCCATAAATGAGGTATTTAAGCAGGACTCTCAAACACATTTAAAGAGTGGAAAACATGGGAATATGTCACAAGTATAGGCTCTGAAATGACATGCTCAATGGCCCCAAAACATGAAAACACCTCAGTATAAGCATGCAATAGGCTTCAAAACTTAAGGCTAGACAAGGGTATTACACTACAACCATGCATAGCAAGCATCATTCAACTATGAGGCATAAAAACAGAGCTAAGGCAGTCCAAAACATACACAAAATCAGTTTAAGGCATGGACAAAATGTACTAGAATCAAAGACCAAAATACCATGCAATACAAGCTAGTGAAGAGGGTTTACACTACAAGTATATGAAGCATTTAAGAGGACACTAAACCAGCAAAATTCAGAGATATGACATGCCAAATAAAGCCCAAAAACTCATTGAAATATGGTCAATGCATGCAAGAATGACATGCTCCTTTGATAGGCTATGAAAAGGGTTATTCTACACATGTAAGATGGACACCCAATATGGAAAAATAAGCTCTGGATAGAGCCTATGCAGGTCCTAAAACTCACCAAAAATGGCCTGAAACATGGCTTGGAAGTATGCAAATAAGGGCTCCTTTGTTAGGCCAAATATGCTAGAAATCAAAACAAGGAGAGAAAGGGTCACCCTCTCTGATTTTGGCTCTAAAAAATACATAATAACCACTGAAAATCTGCTGGATTTCAGTGGTCAAAAGGGCAAACAAAGATCAAAACAAAGGCCTTAATGCATGGCTCAAAACAAGGTGAAATGAAGCATGCAAGGGATAGATGACCCCCAACAGGAAAATGACCTTAAAAAAACATGGAGAGTGCTTAAAAATAAAGCTTTGTTTAGTTGACAACCAACCTCAAATATGCATGCAAATAAGGCTATGAAATGGATCAAAATAAAGCTTAAAAGAGGGAATAAGTGTGCTACCCTTGTAGCCCAGCAAGACAGCAGCTTTGAGACCAAAAATCCAGACCTTCAACCTCTGAAAATGACCTCCAAGGACCTCAAAGCAATGGTGGAGGTGTTAGGGCTAGGAGGTGGTGTGCAAAGGTGCAAGAACCAAGCACTTTCTAAGCCTAAGTGTAGAGATATAGAGAGGGAGATATACTTTTCCTTCAACAAATTTTTCAACCCTTGCAAAGGAAGAGGAGGCCTTCCTTTATAGACAAGAGGGACTAAAGCTTCTCCAAAAGCTTCAAGCCAAGGTGGAAGATCCTCCATACACGTGTATGGAGGATCCAGTCTGTGCCTCCCAGCTGGCACAATTGGAATCAACTCACTGAGACAAAACAGGAGGGAAGGGGCCGACCAGTTCAGGTGGTCGGCCAGCCAGTTCAAAAGGGTCAACTCAAAAAAAATTGGTCGGCAGCCCCATTTGGTGGTCTCCCAACTGAATGCAAGCTAGTGGTGTGGTGGGAGACCAGCAATTGTGGCCCAAAAATGAGGGAGACCAGTTACCTGACAAGAAACCGGCCGGCGGGGGAAAAGTGGTCTCCAAGGAGAAAAGGTGGTCTCCCACCCTTGTACCACCTTCCAAACAATGAAAACAAGGTCCATGCCAAAAATGAACTAAGACGGATGCAAAACGAGGGTTCGAGGGTCAAAACGCGCAGCCGGGTGCCCCGAATACAGGCTGTTAAGCATCGAAAGTGGCGTGTGACCACAAAGGTGGTCTCCCGGGCCACAGTGTTCCTCTAGAGAGAGGAAGCAAGGTGTGTACCAAAAATCGGGCCAAACTGAGAAAGTTAAGCGGTCCCGAACCGAGGCGCGCGGCCGACGGCTCCGAAAATCGAAAACTAGTCTCCAAACGGGAAAAGTGGCCTACGACCACGAAAAGTATCCTACGGCCACTGAGAGATGGTCTACGAGACCTCTCCCTCCTTTCGGGAAGAGAAAACAAGACCTGGTTCGCAAATCGAAGCAAAGCACAAAAGGGTCCCGAGGTCCGGGGGTAAGGCTTTCAGCCAAATTCCGAAACTTCAGAACGAGCACAACATGCACCATCACCGAGCGCTCAATCGATGACGTCTGAGTCTGAAGGTCGGTCAAAAATGGGGTGTCTACAGCCGTGTTGTGGTTTGGTAAGCCCATAACACGTGGGGTAACTCTTCAACCCACTTTCCTTTTGCATGTTCGAGCTGCTTCTTTACTTCGTTGATGATAGTTTTGTTCGACGCTTTTGCCTGCCTATTACTTTGTGGGTAGCACAGAGAAGAGTTCCGATATTCGATCCTGAGGTCGGCATAAAATTTTCTGAAGATCTTTCCATCAAACTGTGTTCCATTGTCTGCAATCAGTACCCGTGAGATGCCGAAACAGATCGCAACGTCTCTCATGACAAACCGCTTTGTGTCCACTTCTTTAATACTCGCTAGTGCTTCAACTTCAACCCACTTAGTGAAATATTCAGTTGCAGCGATGAAGAATAGTCTGTTCCTAGTGCCTCGTGCCAACGGTCTAACAATATCCAGACCCCATTGGGCAAAGGGCCATTGGCTGGTGAGTGGAGTGAGAGTTTTGGCTGGCTGATGAATCAGTGGAGCAAACCTCTGACATTTATCGGACTTCTGAATATACTGTTGTACATCTTGTTTCATCTGTGGCCACCAGTACCCATGAGTGAGGGCTCGGTACGCCAGTGACCTTCCACCAGTGTGGCATCCACAAATCCCATCATGAATTTCGTAAAGAACATTTTCGACTAGATTTGGATGTATACACAAAAGATAAGGACCGAGATAGGAGCGTCTGTATAGTTTCACAGATGGTGAGACCCAGAACCGAGTTGACCTATGTCGGATTTTGTTGGCTTCCGTTTTGTCGTCGGGGAGAGTGCTAGATTTCAGAAAAATAAGTATTGGATCCATCTAGCTTGGCTCTAGGTTACTGCAGAGGACTGGAGATGCAATGCTTGGTTCTGGCATGAACTCAACCCAAACATTTCTAGCGTCTTTGGCATCTACTGATGAGCCGAAGCAAGCCAGGGCATCAGCATGGCTATTTCTATCCCAACTGATTCGTTCCACTTGTATGGATCGAAATTTTTTGAGTAGATCCTTAGCCTTGCCTACATACATGGCCATTCTTTCGTCTCGTGTTTCGTAGACCCCGGTAAGCTAGTTTACCACTAATTGAGAATCGTTGAAAACCAGAAGTTACTCTGCACTGAAGTGTTTGGCACTGCATAAACTAGCCAACAGTGCTTCGTATTCCACCTCATTATTAGAGGCCTTCCAACCAAGCTTAAGAGCTTGCTCCCACATAAACCCTTCTGGTGACATAAGTACTACCCGTGCTCCCAAGTCTCGATTATTGGATGATCCGTCGACATAGAGCTACCAGATATTACCAATAAAGAGTTTCTATGCTTCTGAAGTGCATTGCTTTCCTAGTTCGGTGGCGCGTGGCACCTATGCCGAACTGGAGTTCTCGGGCTCGGTGTTCTGGGTGGGAGCGAATTCTGCAATGAAATCCACCAAGACTCGGGCCTTGATTGCTGTCCTAGGTTGATATCGAATGTCAAACTCACCAAGTTCAACCGCTCATTTCGTTGTTCGGCCAGAGAAATCAGCTCGACTGAAGACAGATCTGAGGGGGAATTCAGTGAGGACATTGATGGTGTGACCCTGAAAGTAATGTTGCAGCTTTCTTAAGGCGATGAGCAGTGCGTAAGCTAACTTTTCCAAGGGTAGATACTGTGTCTCGGCATCTAGTAAAGTCTTGCTAACGTAGTATACTGGCCTTTGTTCCTTGTCAACCTCTCGAATCAATACCGCGCTTACGACGTGATCTGAGACTGCTAGATATAGGTACAGTTCCTTCCTTGGTTTTGGAGTGGACAGGAGATGTGGTGTACTGAGGTATTTTTTGAGGCCTTGCAATGCTTCGATACATTCAGGACCCCATTCAAATGCAGCCTTTTTTCTTAGTAGTTAGAAGAAGGGCTTCATCCGATCTGAAGACTTGCTGATAAACCGATTCAAGGCGGCCGCCATTCCAGGTAGCTTCTGTAGCTCCTTAGCCTTTGTTGGGACTTCAAGCTCTTGTATTGCTTTGATTTGATCCAGATTTGCCTCAATTCTTCTATGAGTAAACATGTACCCCAAGAACTTCCCGGTTCCTACCCCGAAAGCGCATTTCGAGGCATTAAGGTGAAGCTGGTGGTTTTTCAGGATATCAAAAACTTCTCTTAAGTCTGCAAGGTGGTTTGTAGCGAGCTTGCTTTTCACTACCATATCATCTATGTAAGCTTCCATGGTTCTTCCGAGCTGGTCCTTGAACATTCGAGTGATCATTCGCTGGTAGGTTGCCCCGGCGTTCTTGAGGCCAAACAACATTACTTTGTAGCAATAAGTGCCTCTTGGAGTGATGAATGATGTCTTCTTCTGATCTGGGCTGAATAATGATATCTGGTGATAGCCGCTATAAGCGTCCAGAACGCTCACACGCTCATGTCCTGCTGTTGAATGTACCAGCTGATCAATGCGAGGTAGAGGAAAACTGTCCTGAGGACAAGTTCTATTTAGGCAGGTGAAGTCAACGCAGACTCTCAATTTTCCGTTCTTCTTCTTGACTGCAAGTGTGTTGGACAGCCATTGTGGGTACTGAACTTCTTTGATCACCCTTGATGCTAGGAGTTTTTCGACCTCGGCGATTACTGCTTCAGTGCGATTACTGCTTCAGTGTGCTCAACTGAGGATCTTCGACTTTTCTGCACGATAGGCCGAGCGGAAGGGTTAATGTTGAGTTTACGGCAAGAAAAATTTGGGTTCAACCCTAGAGTATCATATGCTGACCATACGAATACCTCCATATTTTCCCTTAGCAAATCCAGTAGCTGAAGTTTCTCATCAGCGCCTACCGAGGTACCGATAAAGAAGTACTTTTCTGGATCATCCTTCTTTAATAGAACTTTCTCTAAATCCTCTACTATCTTTTCCGTTGGGGCTCCTCCTACATCCTTCAAGACTGGTTATTCGGCTACTTCCATTGTCTACACCCGATTGCAAAGTTGTTTAGCCTTCATAGCTGCCATGAAGCAATGTTTCGACGTAACTTGGTCCCTTGAGATCTGCTCTACTCCATGTTCCGTTGGGATGCGGATGAGCTGGTGGTAGGTTGAAGGGACTGCTTCCATTTGGTGAATCCAATGACGACCGAGTATGGCGTTATGAGGAGAAGGTGTATTAATAACTAGAAATTCTATCTGCAGGGTCTTTGTTCCAGCCACAACTAGCAACACTATCCTACCCAGTGGTCATTCAAGCTGTGAATTGAAACCGACCAATGGAGTTATCACTGGGGTAAGGTGCTACTCAGAGAGACTGAGCTTCCTAAACAAGTCGTAATACAATATATCTGCTGCACTGCCCTGATCTACCCGGACTCGTTTTACGTCAAATCATTTCCTAATTCCCACAATTATAATCAGTGCATCAGTATGTGGGTGTTGAATGCCTTCTAAATTCTTTCTAGTAAATAAAACAGTGCATAAGGGAGACTTGGGTACTGTGCGTACCTTTTTCGGTGCGGGCCCTACTGACATGACCTGCTGAATTTGCACATCTTTAGCAATCTCTTTTTTCAGTGTCCCTTTGCGCTCTTGGGTAGTTGTTCCATGGATTATATTTATTACCAGCCTAAGAGGTTGCTCAATGTTCGATTTTGGTGGAGGATTCCCCTGTTCGGCCACCACTTTATCCTGATCAATGTGGTCTTGGAGATGTCCAGCAGCTACTAAGTCTTCCAGGTGCTATTTTAGTGCTCTGCAATTTTAAGTCATATGCCCCATGTCTTGGTGATAGGTGCATCTGAGCTTCTGATTGCGCCGAGCTGGATCTCCCAACATTTTTGGCGGTCAACTAAAGAATGGCTCTCTCTTGATCTTTTTCAAAATACGATAGATTGGTTCTTTGAATACGGTCACGATTGCTTCGTAAGATTTGAACTTATCTACTTCATTCACCGTGAGTCCTCGGTGTTCCCTCGGTCCACTCTCTTCTTTTGCTGAGCTATTTGTTCAGTTGATGCTACCTCGATAGGGATCTAGTCGTCTTCGAGGCAAGCATACTGCTCAATCCTGGCACACAAATCTTTCAGTGCTATGGCCGGGTGCTTGGTAAGTGACTGTCTCAACTTACTTTTCGGGCGCAGACCATGTTTAAAAGACATCACAACCATCTGTTCGCTGCAAACATTTTCCTCCTAGTCATTGTACTCTTCCCAATACCTCCTAGCATAATTACGCAACATTTCTTCTTGTTCCTTTCGGAGGCTGAATAGTGTATCGAGCTCTTTCGGGATCTTGGTGTTGGAGACGAACCTGGCCAAGAACTCTTTGGAGAGTTGCTTCCAGTCACAAATCGATCCAGCGGGGAGACGATAGAACCATTGAAATCTGATTCTCCCAAGCTGGATAGGAAGACTTTGCATATCAGTGCTTCGTCTCAGCTCCACAAGGACATCATTTGTCTATAATGGCTGATGTGTGTCGATGGGTCGGACTTCCCATCGTATGACGTGAACTTTGGTGGGGTGAATTTCTTGGGAGATCTCATGGCCTCGATTTTTGGGAAGAATGGAGAAGAGACGAGCTTATCCAACGCTCGGTGTTCTCTTTAGCGGATGGTACAGTCAAGGTGATCTTGACGTTGCTCATTCTATTTGTTGCCAATCAGCCAAGTACCAAGGTCTTGAGGAGGGTACTCCGTCTGCTGGTTAGCTGTCTTCTGCCTCTTAGCCCTTCTCCAGTGTGAGCCACAAGTATAGCTACTCGCCGCCTCACTTTGTACTAGGATGGGCTGGCTCTGCTGCCCAGACTCATTTCTAGGTACCTTCTTCACTGGTGATTCTCGGGATAGGCTTCTCTGTTGTAGGCAAGAGGGCTCTACGTCGGTCCTCTTCTCCGTCGGGTCACCCATCACCCTTTTGAGTTGTGCTTTCAGCTCTTGTATCTCCATTCCCATGGAGTTTATGATTCGATCTATGTAAATCCTTCTCCAGGAGAAAGTGATGAGAATAACCTCCAGCGAAGGGCAATCAATGCTCAACAAATTCGGGGGTCCGGTTATTGTTTCCAATTTGTTCTTCTAGGACTGCTGGCAGTGCCAAGCATTTATCCTTTGTCTTCTCCGTCTGTGGAGTTTGCATCGAAGGTGGGATGTCCTCAATCCCCATCGCCAGAACCAAGTGCAGAACTCGAAGACAGAGCAATCCACGTTCAGCGCACCAATTGTGCGTACCAAATACCGCACTAGATGATTGTGGATCTGAGCTCCGCACTTGGTTGGACTATCCAGGGATTGAGGCCCTGCAACAAGGAGCACCGTTTGAGCTACCCGGCCGAGGTTGGCCGGATAACCCCTCCGGTGTGGGAATTAGTAATCGAAGAAGAAGAAAGGTGCTCTCTAAGTGTAGAGAGTTATGTTTCAGTGAGTAGGGTCAGGCTTAGATTAGTTACCTTCAATGTGAAGTCAGTGTGGTTTTTGTAGAACCCCTTGCTTGTTGCCCAAGATGGTTTCGTGGAGCTTTGGTGCTGTCAAGTTTGCTTTAGCATTGCTCCAAGTTGGGGACCATCTGGTAGTTGACATGGGATGTATATACACATTGTAGTCATGCTGATAACAAACCACATTCCCCTAGTTAACCGTTTCCGTGATTCTTGGTGTAGGGGACTAGCTGAGGTGGCAACTTGCACATACATGTGCTCACAGCTTCCACATTTCTCTGGTGTGTTCCTCTAGCTCGGTACTGTCGTGCCTCGGCTCGGTCCTCTATGAGATTGCTTGTAGAAATGGGCTGGCTCAGTGGGACATCTTTGTATGAGCTTGGCCCGTTTTGGTTCGATCCAAGGATCTGGTCCAGCAGCTCGGTCCAGCCTAACATCGTTGCTGGACTGACCTTTCCACTGCGGGTTGGGCCCAAGTGCTTGTGGACTTGGGTGGATTGTTGATGATTTAGTTGGGCTAACCTAACTGGCCCAATTGTTTACCCTGTTCCTCAAGACTTGAGTCTAATGGATTGGGCCGGCCCAAGGCTTGGATCCGACCCATTTTATATTTAGTCCCTTCATATATGGTGCAAGTCAAAGATGTGATATGAGCACTACTCTCTGAACTGTAACCCTTGCACCTCCATTAAATATATATATATATTTTTTCACTTTGTGTAATTCTTCATTTTATTTTAAATTGCCAAAAGTAGGAGCTATAAAATTTTGTTCGATCCTTTCCTTGGTTCCTTGCTAATCTGATCTAGACCCACAAAAATAAATAATAAAAAGAAGAAGAAAGAAGATAAGGAAAACAAGCAAAGCATAAGGGTCAGGTATGGTTTGGTATAGGAAGTATAAAAAAGATGTGCAAGTGTAACTAACTTTAACTTATAATAAATGTAACTGCTTTAACGTATAGTAACTATTTAAAATTTGAGGTTGGCCTGGTTTTGTATGGATAGAGAATGGAAAATTGGTTTTCAAATCTGAAATTCCAAGGAACATTGTCCCCTCTTCTTAATGTGTTGCATGATGTTGCAGTTGTTGCTCTTCTCACTGTTTTCATTGCTACAGATGCTGCCACTATTGTTGCTACCCATCTTTATTTCAAAAAGAAACCCAAAGTTGAGTGTTCAAAAAACTTCATGCCACTTATTTATTTATTTATTATTGAATTGTATAGTTGTGGTGATTACTTCAATATGCTTAATATATATATATATATATTTGCATCATTAGTTTGCTGTGTTTTTTTATTTATTTCATTCATTTTAATTACTTTTCAGTAGTATCATCATACCTTCAATTCTCCTTTTGATTGTTTTCGAAAAGTAATTAAAATGAATGAAAAAAAATAGCAAACTAATGATGCAAATATATATATTAAGCATATTGAAGTAATCACCACAACTATACGATTCAATAATAAATAAATAAGTGACATTAAGTTTGTTGAACACAGACCTCTAGGTTTCTTTTTGAAATAAAGACAGGCAACGACGACAACGGCAGCAGCAGTAGCGATGAAAACAGTGAAAAGAGCAACAACTGCAACATCATTCAACATGTTATCAGGAAGAGGGAACAATGTTCTTGGGAATTCTAGATTTGAAAACCAATTTTCCATTCTCCACTCCGTACAAAACCAGACCAACTTCAATTTTAAATAGTTACTATAAGTTAAAGTAGTTACACTTACACGTCTTTTCTATACGTACCATACCCTTATGCTTTGCTTGTTTTCCATTTCAAATGTGGCGGTAGGGGTAAAAATTGTTAGGGAAAATATATGATTCCCCTAATCAATCGATGGGAATAAAAACTAATATGGAAAAATTAAGTCAATAACGACATAATAATTTTATGTGGTTCCCTCAATGTGAGGTACGTCCATTGGATCGGAATCCGATTCCACTATCAACCAAAGAGTTTTCAAATGATTACAAACGAGACACGAATGGTCTCACAAACCACCCTTAGGTGAATTCCAAATAATCACAAATAAACAAGAGGAAATACCTCACCAAATAGACGAACAAAAAACCTTCAAACTAGAGTTGAAGAAGACCAAAAATAATAACCCAGATTAGCTTTGAATCAAAGACTATAGCAGCATCAAATCACGCACAAAGAAACCCACCAAATTTGTCCAAAACCTGCTGCTCCTCCACACAAGCCAAACTCACCGAATTGTTCACAAAGTTGCTGCTGCTCTATCCCACGGGACAAACAAAGACAAAATATATATATATATTGTTGAATCTTTGGCTTTTTATCAAAACCCTAGCTATTACAATTGGACTTTCAAAAGTCAGATATATTATATTAAAAATATATTATAACCAACATCAAACCAAACTAAATATTTTAATAAACCAATTAGATCCCATACTCCAATAAGGAGGTATACCCAACAATTCTCCTCCTACCGACTTAGGTGGAGATATCAACCATACCCGCCAAAGTTCAACATTTCAAATGTTTGTCTCTCGACAAAGTCTTTGTCACTATATCCAAAATATTATCATTCGTGTGAACCTTTTCGAGTTGCAATAATTTCGAATCTAACACATCACGAATCCAATGGTATCTTACATCAATGTGTTTTGATCTCGAATGAAAACTGGAATTTTTACTCAAATAAATAGCACTTTGACTATCACAATAAAGCACATATCTTTCTTGCTTCAAACCCAATTCTTGCAAAAATTTCTTCAACCATAACTCTTCGTTGCAAGCTTCCGTAATGGCAATAAATTCAGCTTCGGTGGTTGAGAGAGCAACACATTTTTGTAATTTAGATTGCCATGCCACAGCTTTCCCTGCAAAAGTCATCAAATACCCCGAAGTAGATTTTCTAGAATCAACATCATCGGCCATGTCGGAATTCGTGAACCCATCAAGCATCGACTTACCGTCCCCCAAAACACAAACACGCCTTCGAAGCCCCTCGAAGATACCTTAGAATCCATTTTACCGCTACCCAATGTTCTTTACCCGAATTAGAGAGAAAACAACTCACACCACCAACGGCATGAGCAATATCTGGTCTTGTACAAATCATGGCGTATATCAAAGAACCAACCGCTGAAGCATAAGGAATTTTTAGCATCTCTTCCTTGTCTTTCTCACTTGTAGGACATTGATTCGAACAAAGCTTGAAGTGATCCGCAAGTGGACAACTAACCGACTTTACTTTATCCATGTTGAACCTCTCAAGAACTTTTTCAATGTGGTTTTCTTGAGACAACAAAATCAGCCCCTCTTTGTGATCACGAACAATTTTCATACCAAGTATTTGCTTTGCTAGTTCCAAATCTTTCATAACAAAAGACTTGCTCAACTCCAATTTCAACTTGTTAATCATAGTATAATCTTGACCCACAATTAACATGTCATAAACATAAAGCAAAAGAACAATAAATTTACCATCCAGAAATTTTTTCACAAACACACAATGGTCCGAAGTGGTTTTAGAAAAATCATTATTTATCATGAAAGAGTCAAATATTTTGTACCTTTGCCGCGGGGCTTTCTTGAGGCCATACAAACTTTTCTTCAATTTGCAAACAAATTTTTCTTTCCCTTTTTCCATAAAATCCTCTGGTTGCTCCATGTAAATTTCTTCTTCAAGATCACCATGAAGAAATGTGGTCTTCACGTCAAGTTGCTCAACTTCAAGGTTCATACTTGCGACCATGCCAAGTAAAACCCGAATAGAAGACATCTTCACAATTGGCGAGAAAATCTCATCAAAGTCAATACATTTCTTTTGCCCAAAGCCTTTCACAACAAGACGTGCTTTGTACCTCAGATTCTTGCCATCATTCTTTAATTTGAAAACACACTTATTTTTCAGAATTTTCTGCCCCTTAGGCAACTTCACTAAATCATAAGTGTGATTTTCAAGTAAATAATTCATCACCTCTTCCATGGCCTTTTTCCAATCATCTTTCTTTGCATGCTCAATTGCTTCTTGGTAGCTCTCGGGTTTCCCGTGATCGGAAATCAACACAAATTCATTGGGAGGATACTTTCTTAAACGTTGTCAGTCCCTTGTAGATTTCCACAACTCGAGTTGTGGTGACGGTTCTTGAGTTGGATGCTCTTCCTCAATTTCTGGCTCAAGTTCATTAGGATTAGCATCATGCTCTACATCTTCAATAGGTGGCTGAACATCTCCCCCATTTTCATCATCCACCGAAGATGAAGAAGATGGATCCATGTCAATGAGATCACTACTTTTTGGCTTCGGTTGATCACCTTTGCCAAAATCTTCAATTGTTTGGTCTTCAAGAAACACAACATTACGGCTTCATGACTTTCTTGTCAACCGGATCCCACAATCTATAACCAAATTCATCACGCCCATAGCCAAGAAAAATACATTGTCTTGACTTACTATCAAGCTTGGACCTCTCACCTTTTGGAATGTGAACAAAAGCTCGACAACCAAATACTCTCAAGTGCTCATAAGACACATCATTGCTGATCCAAACTCTTTCAAAAACATCACCATTCAAAGGATAGGAATGAGACAAATTGATCACGTCAACTGCTGTCCTCATTGCCTTACCCCAAAAGGATCTTGGCAATTTAGCATGTGAAAGCAAACACCTTGTTCTTTCCATAACGGTGCGGTTCATCTTCTCGGCAACACCATTTTGTTGAGGAATCTTCTTAACTGTCTTTTGGTACCGAATACCTTGGCTGTGACAATACTCATCAAATGGTCCAATGTATTCACCACCATTGTTTGTTCGGATGCACTTCAATTTTTGCCCTGTTTCTTTTTCAACCATGGCCTGAAAATGCTTAAATACATCTAAAACTTGATCTTTAGTTTTTAGTATAAAAGCCCAAACTTTCCTTGAATAATCATCAATGAAAGTAACAAAATAAAGTGCACCACTATGTGTTCTAACTTTCAAAGGACCACAAACATCCTAATGAATCAACTCTAAAATATTTTCTTTTCTAGAAGCAACATTTTTAAGAAAAGAAACTCTATATTGTTTATCTACCAAAGAATGAATACAAGTTTTAGGATGTGTACCTTTTAAACCAGGTAGAAGCTCTTTCTTGAACAAAACTTGTAACCCATTTTCACTCATATGGCTAAGCCGTTTGTGCCACAATTCGGTAGAAGTATCATCTTCAAGTGCATTAACAATACCTTTACAAATTTTTCCTTGCATCGAATAAAGTGTACGAGTCTCCTTGCACTTAGCCACCACCAAAGAACCCTTTGTGAGCTTTCATATTCCATCACCAAATTTTTTGTTGAAGCCTTCACCATCTAGCTTCCCGGTAGAAATCAAATTAAGGCGAATGTCAGGAACATGCTTCACATCTTTAAGCAACAACTTGCAACCCAAATTTGTTTCCAAGCAAACATAACCCATGCCAATAATCTTGGACAAACCTTCATTACCCATTCGAATAGAACCATAGTCTCCTTTGGTGTAGGTAGTAAAGAAATCAACTCAAAAAGTCATATAAAAAGAAGCACTAGAATCAATCACCCAATTGTTCTCTTAGCCCACAAAATTGATACAATCACCTTCACAAATGACCATGAGATCATCGGTAGTAACCGTCGTTATGTCTTCTTACTTCTTAGCCATACTTTTGTCACACTTTTTCTCCTTGTTCTTGAGCTTTTGGCATTCCCGCTTCATGTGCCCTTTCTCATGGCAATAATAGCACTCAATGTCTTTCTTTGAAAAAGAACCATTTCTTGATTTGTCACGGCTCTGATCACGACCATGAGGAGTCTTACTCCTCCCTCTTGTTTTGCTTCGGCCTCTCACAACAAATGCCTTCGAATGAGAAGAACCCGCTAATTTTCTTCTAGTTTTTTTCATTTAACAAACTACTTGTGACTTGGCTCATTGTGACAACTCTATCGGGCGCCGAATTACTAACCGTCACAACCAAGGTCTCCCAACTTTCGGGCAAAGAACTAAGTAACATCAAAGCCTGTAACTCATCATCAAACACAATTTTCAGAGAAGCAAGTTGATTAATAATACTCTTTATTTCATTCGAATGTTCTAGAATAGGGCTTCCCTCTTTATATTTTAAATTAACCAACTTACGAAACAGAAAAATTTTATTTGTGGCTGATTTCCTATCATAAATGCCTTCTAATTTTTTCCATAAATCATGTGCTGAAATTTCAGTAGCAACATGATAAAATACACAGTCATCAATCCATTGACAGATAACACCAACGACTTTTCGATTAAGCCTCTTCCATTCATCATTTTGCATACCCTCGGGTTTGCCACTATCACTCTCAATAGGCCTATACAAATCTTTACAAAAAGATAGGACCTCCATTTTAGTTTTCCAAGTTACCCAATTGCTTCCATGGAAACTAGACATGTGACCCACATTCCCCTCCATTGATTTACATAAATAAATAAACCCAAATAAGCCGTAAGCTCTGATACCAATTGTTAGGAAAAATATATGATTCCCCACAAGTAAATCAATCAATAAGAATAAAAACTAATATGGAAAAATTAAATCAATAACAACACAATAATTTTACGTGGTTCCCTCAATGTGAGATACGTCTACATGATCGAAATTTGATTCCACTATCAACCAAAGAGTTTCCAAACGATTACAAACGAGACACGAATGACCACACAAACCACCCTTAGGTAAATTTCAAATAATCACAAATAAACAAGAGGAAAGATCTTACCAAATAGACGAACAAAAAACCTTCAAACTAGAGTTGAAGAAGACCAAAAATAATAACCCAGATTAGCTTTGAATCAAAGACTATAGCAGCATCAAATCACACACAAAGAAACCCACCAAATTTGTCCAAAACCTGCTCCTCCTCCACACATGCCGAACTCACCGAATTGTTCACAAAGTTGTTGTTGCTCTATCCCACAGGACAAACAAAGACAACATATATATATTGTTGAATCTTGGGCTTTTTTCAAAACTCTAGCTATTACCATTGGGCTTTCAAAAGTCAGATATAATATGTTAAAAATATATTATAATCAACACCAACACCAAACCAAACTAAATATTTTAATAAATCAATTGGGTCCCATACTCTAATAAGGAGATATACCCAACAAAAATGATACAATTTCAAAAACTTTAAAGGTAAAATTGAATTATTAGAAGTCTAGAGTTGTAATTGAAAATTGATACAAAGTATAAGGGTAAAAATAAAATTTTGCCTTTTATGCAATCAGAAGGATAATTGAAGGTATGATGATACAATCGAAAAGTAATTAAAATGAATGAAAAAATAAATAAATAAATAAACACAACAAACTAATGATGTAAATATATATATATATATTAAGCATATTCAAGTAATCACCACAACTGTACAATCCAATAATAAATAAATAAATAAATATGTGACATGAAGTTTTTTGAACACAGACCTTTAGGTTTCTGTTTGAAATAAAGACGGGTAGTGACGACATCAGTATCAGGAGTAGCGATGAAAACAGTGAGAGTTGCAACAAGTATAACATCATGCAATATGTCATCAGGAAGGGGGAACAATGTTCCTGATAATTCCAGACCAACATCAAATTTTAAATAGTTAGTATAACTTTACTATAAGTTAAAAGTAGTTGCACATCTTTTTTATACCATACCATACCATTCCTGACCCTTATGCTTTGCTTCTTTTCCTCATTTTTCTTTATTCTTCTTCTTTTTATTATTTATTTTTGTGGGTATGGATCAGAGTTGCAAGGAAAGGATTGGCCAAAATTTCATAACTCCTACTTTTGGCAATTTTAAAATAAAATGGAGAATTACACAAAGTGAAAATATATATATATTTTTTAATGGAGGTGCAAGGGTTACAATTGAGAGAGTTGTGCTCATATCACATCACAAATCTACTTGCAAGGGTTTATTGGTGATAAGTCCATTTTTAAAGGAGGATATGGCATTAGATTTAAAAATTGATCTTTTATGAAAATAAAGACATGATTAATGAAAACGTTTGGTAAGAACAATATATTATTTTAAAATTTTCTTTTTTGTTTTCATTTTTAACCCACTACTACTAGATCACTATCGAACCACCATCGGAGTCGGAAAAGTCATTAGCAGTGGCTGACAACAGTGACTAGTAATAGTGTTAATATGGACATGTAGACAAACTAGATGAACAAATAGGAGAATGACATATGGATAGATAGGTGAACAAAGTTGACATATAAGTGACATAGACAGATAGACAAATAGGTAGAAGTAATATAGTTTTTCAAATTGTTTTGCCTTTTTGGATCCAAAAAAATAGACCATGTGGCTATCGCCCCAAACTTATGGCCTGAATGCCCTTTTATAAAAGTTATAATTAATTTAAGTTAATTTCACTAATTTGTAATTTCCTTAAATTTTATTACCGCAATTTGTAAGTCCATATATTAAGTATTGCGGAAAAAAAAAAGGGTTTGAATATTGTAACAAAATATTTTTTGAATTTTGAATTTTATCAATTTAAACCTTAACTTTAGCATTATTTTTAATCTAACCTATTTGTCTATTTTGTTAAGTAAAATCGAAAGGAAAATGAATATTTGAGTCATTAAACTTAGTGAAAATGGTACTTTAGACATTTTACATATACCTACGTTCAGTTTAATAACTATTTTTTTTTTTTCATCTATTTTTCTTGACAAAAATAGGTGAATGTTTTATATAGAAAACAAATCAAAATATTAGAGTTTAAATTGACAAAATTAAAAACTTATTTTTATTTTGTTTCAAAGCTAAAACTTTAGGCTTTTTTTTTTTTTTTCTTTTTTGTAATTGTCCCTTTAAGTATTTTTCAGAATATTTAGCAAAGGCTTTTTACTTGGTGTGTTGGCTTGGGCTGAACATATAAGCCCAGGACCAATGGGCTTGGCCTAGGTAGTTGGGCGGGTTAGCTAATGGGCCTTAATTTGAGCTTTTTCAAACCTTTTTTTTTTCTTTCCTTTTTTTCTATTTTTTAATGTATGCAAAAGTATGCTATAATACAAAATAACTTTATATATTAGCCATAGTTGCAAGTTCAGTACACATCTTTTCTTATTTAAAAATTTGCAAGTTACGTACACATATTTTTATTAATTTATACATGCATATATCACATACCTGCTCCTTACACTTTGCTTGCTTTGGTCATCTTTTTGTGTGTGCGCCGTGGAATGGATTAGCAATGAGCATAGGACATTTTTGGCCATGTTTGTTTGGCTGACTCATTGAGGAAATTGGATTGTTAGTAAGGCCACCTCATTTATGGTTTATTTGATAATCCTTAGGGCTATTAGTTCAATGGGATTGTCAATGATGTATGGCAGTGGACTTAGTATGGAATTGGAAAAACAATCCAAGGCATAGTGTGTGAAATATCTATTTTGCCCTTCAACTATTGTCTTAAACATCTCATTTAAGAGCATTTATGGCAAAACAAGTAACAGTTATTGTCATGGTATTAATAATTCGGTAATGGAAAATGTTTGAGGGCCACAATTCTTGTGGCCACAATGGCTCAAAACTGCCAAAACGACGTCGTTTTGAGTGCAAAACATGCCAAAACGACGTCGTTTTGACAGTTTTGAGCCATTGTGGCCCTTTAGCATTGTTGTTCGGTAATATACAAACAAACGCTATTTATCTTACATTTCCAATCTAATACCACCACACTATTAATTTCCTTACTTAATCTCACCGTACTAATACCATCTAACCTAATCTGCCAAACAAACATGGCCTTTGTGTGTGTATATGTGTGTGTGTCGTGGAATGGACAGGACCAGGATTTCACCACCATAGGGGTCAAAAGATAATTAATATTTTTTTACCGTATAAACAAACACACATGTATATACAATACGATATATAAATTATATATATACACATAAAAAAAAGTTAAATATCATATAAAAAAATCTCTAATAGGATGAAGAAATTTTTTGGTAAAAAATAAAAGAAAATGCAAGATGTGAGAATAATGAGATATGCATCTTTTATACAAAGAGGTCATTTTATTTATAAAATAAGATATATATATATATATATATATTTATAAGTGTTATGACAAACAAAAATTTTCATTGAATCAGGGAGTCATAACCCCCCATACTCTTCTTCTAGTTTCATCCCGACAATGAGCATAGGACATCTTTTGTGTGTAAGTATGTGTCATGGAATGGATAGGATAGGAAGGAAGGAAGGAAGGAAAGAAAGGATCCATCAAAAATTTATGTTCATACTTTGACATTTTAACAAAAATGTATCAACGTAAATTTTATTACCAAAAATTGTAAATTCCTAATATTTTATATTTTCACAAAAATTGTAGTGACTTAAATTTTAGAGTAATTCGTTTGGGATAGGCTGAATTGGCTAAATTAACTAATAAAGACAAAACATGCTAATTTAATTAATAAGATAGAATGTCATATTCAAATCATAATCATTTTACTTTTTCTCTCACACCTATCAAATCAACTACAAAAAAAGTCAAAATTTATTACAAAAGACAATTTTTTTTGCTAAGGTAAAATAGCCAAAAAGTGCATCTAAATTAACTCATCTCAAACGAGGGCTAGTGGAAATCCCACCACATATACTTGATTTTTATTAAATTCCATGAGTTTTTTTTGTTAGGATTGGGCTTCTTTCTAGTCCATCATCTAGACTGGAGAGTGTTGTTTGGGTTTGTGGGGTCCACTACAAGTTTTGTGTTGATGATCCAAACCTTTTATTTTATCCAATTTTTATCGATTTGATATTTGTAACCAATTTCATTTTATTGTATTTGTACTAAAAAAAAAATGAATGGCCTATTTTGAAAAACACAATAATTGTTAATTTTTTTAGAGACAAACTTGATAAAATAAAGGGATTACGAATATCAAATGAACCTAATTTTCTTCAAATATGATATACACGCAAGGCCCGATAAAATGAATAGTTTAGATCATCAAAATCGAATCCATGGTGGGCCCTGCAGGCTCATATAGAGCACCCTCTAATATAAATTTGGACTGAAGGAAAGCCCAACCTTTTTTGTTAACCTCTAAAGTCTTAGGTGATATTTGATAAAACTGAAAATTGAATATTGAATTTTCTAAGCTGAAAAGTTGTGTCATAAAATTTAAGTGCTAAATTAAAACAAATTGTTTGACATGTACAATTAAATTTGAAATTTATTATTTTCAAATGGTATCTTTTAATTTTTATGTTGTGATGGTGAGTTAGTGATGGTGGAAAAGGCAGTAGCGTTAGCTATGGCACTAATAGCAATGATGGTGGATATAAAGTGATAGTGGTTGTAATGATTGTAGAAGGGTAATGTCATGGAAATAAAAGAGGCTGGTGGTAGTGGTGTAATGATGAAGCTTATTGCAGTGGTGGTTGTGGTCAAGGTTTTCAAACCCGGACCGGACCGGCCGGTCGGACCGGTCGAACCAGGAACCGGGCCTGGTTCCGGTCCGGACAGCTCAACAGACCCGGAGGAGGCTCAAAACCGTTCTTAAACGCAAAAACCGGATGGCCCGCCGGTTCAACCGGAAAACCCAGTGACCCGGACGGGTTTTGAGGAACCGGCTGGGTTGATTGAAGTACTCTCTCTCTCTGCGAAATTCTAGTGGTGAACGGAGGACACAAATCCGGTGGTGACCGACGACGACCTCTGCTATTGCTTCGTTGGTAAGGATTCTCTTTCTTTCTCCCTTCTCTTCCTCTTTTGCTGCTCTGTTCTTTCCTTTTTCTCTTTTCCCGCTGGTTATATATATATATATATATCAGATCAGAGACCTTTGTTTGCTCTGCGAAATTGGTTTTTTTTTTTGGATGAGATGCCTCGATCTGCTGGTCATCTTTTTTGGGATGGGATGCCTCGTTCAAGAGAAATTAATCATTTTTTATTTGTCTTATAGCATGTACAGTAGATAAACTTTGGAGCACTGTAGCTTCTGGTGGCTGGAGACCATCATCTACTCCACGATCTGACTGGCCCCGTACATGACTTCTTGCAATCCCTTTGTTATTGTTGTGGCATGAGCTTGTTGATTATTGCAAATAAAAATAAAGTATGTCTCATTATTTTTACAAATTACAATTTTATTATAAGTGATATTTGAAAATTCTATTATTTTGTTAAATTTAATTTTTTTAAAAATTTTTACATTTATATTTTTAATATATATATATTTTTAAATATATTTATGACGTAATTATGACGTCACGGTTCGACCGCTTCAACCCGACGGTTGAACCGGTGACCCGTCCACCCGGTTACTTTTCCGGTTTGCTCACCGGTCCGGGTTTCAAAACATTGGTTGTGGTAACAGTGGCAATGGTTGTGGAGATGAAGAGTTGTAATAGTTATAGTAGTGGTGGCTATAATGGTAGTGGTGACTATGGCGATGGTGGTTGTGTGGTGGTAGTAATGAAATGATGTTAATGCATATGGTAACAATAATAATGCTAATAAAGGTTGTATTAGTAGTGGTGGTGATAGTGGTAATAGTGAGGGAGGTGGTGATGATGGTGGTCGTGGAGGTGGTAGTAAGTTTGTAATAATGTATGACGCTTATATTTAATATTTATAAATTTAATCAGAATTAAATAAATTTAATATCACTTAATTTATTTTTTTTTAACTTTTAACCAACATTTTTTAAGAATTATTTAAATTTTTAAATGATATGAATTGTGATTATCAAACAAATTTCATTGATTTTCACTTAATATATTCAATTTTAAGTATTAAATTATGTTATTAAACACCGCTTATTGTATAACTTATTTGGAAGCTTAAATTCCTTTTTCAAAATTTCAGCAAATTTTTAGACTTCTTTGCCCTTATTTATGTGCAGAGAGGTTTAAGGAGTGATAAATGTGCTTGTATGGCAACTTGCATGTATTTTATGTTTTAAATTTTAAAATTTTACGACTCGTACTACATACTTCAATTTTTGTTAATATTTATATTTTTAGAATATACTCAACGAAATCTATAAAATAATATCTCAATTAAATATGAAATTACGTAAGAAAAATTGCCCACATTTTTTTTTGGTTTGAAAGTTGATGATACACAACCACAAAATAATAATAATAATAATAATAATAATAATACTAATAAAAAATAAAAAGAAGTTCACACTTTTGAAGTTTGTTTTTAAAAGTTCGAAATTTTACAGTTTTTGAATTGAAAATTTTAAAATTTTTATTTTTGAAACCTTGAATTTCACATATTGAAAATGTTTTTTAAAAAATCCATGGACCCATTACCAAGTCTAAAAAGTGAATTTTTCACTCATTGTCAATTTTAACCTATGATCCCATAAAAAAAAAAAAAAAATAAATAAATAATTTAAAACACCATTTTGATAGAGATTTGCAAATTGCATAACAAGTTTCTTTATTTTGAAAGTACAACGCCATGAAATAATTACAATAACCTATACTCAACATCAATAAATGATCACAATGACAAAATAGTTATCTTTCATTAATTTACAATTAAGCTTTACAAAAGAGTGATATAATAGTGATAAGATGAAAGTTAGACAAATAAGAAATGCCCTAAAGGCTTACATCTTTTCAAAACGATACTTGGTTACAATTAAAGTAGACTTAAGTCCAATACAGTTAAAGTTCTCGACTTGTACAAAAATAAATAAAGCAAATAGACAAAATATGCTCTCGCCCCAAGTCCTCCCAAATTATTGTCTTGGCGGAGATATATCATCAGCACCTGCAATATTTTTCTCACATAGGATGAGCCAAAACGCAGTAGAAATAATCCAACACAGTATATGAATCTTAACAAAGTTATAAAGTGAATGCATATGCAATGCATGTGCCAAAACATTTTTATATCTCTTTCCAAAAATATGCAAGGCCATAATAATATCATAAATCATTTCCTTTTGAATAAAAATATAGGACTGTGAATCATGCTCTGGGAATTTCAAAACAATATAATCTTTCCCGGAAATTTCGTCTAGAGGAAATCGTAAATCAGGACCTATGTAAACATAGGCTATACAAGCACTACTATTGCCATTTTATAGAAATTTCGTCCGCGGGATCGACACTCGTGTATACGTGTGGTTTTCAGGACTTTCATCCAAGACATACAGGACAACTTATTTGATGTAACAACAATTTCTTCTCAGAATCACCCATATTCTCAAAACGGTAACATTTCCAATGTATAAGCGTGAGATAATGCTCAATTCAAATGAATGAAAAAATAGTTTCAATTATCCTAATTCACATGCAATTTCTACAATAATCATAGATATTCTCCACCGATAGCCCAAAACAGATATTTCTAAACAGACATATAATCATCAACAAAGATAAACTCTTCAAATTTTCAAGAGGTGAGTGATAATACATATCTAATTCCACCATCCTCATCAACCTTGTCATGTCCCAAATTTTAATTACTGGAAGACATTACCAAAAGCCTTTAATTTAGGACCCAAAAACTTTTTTTTTTTTTTTTTCCAAATATCTATTACCCTTGAGTAATAAAAACATAATAACACATGTTCGGTCTCGCAATGAATACAACAATAATAATAATACATTCCAACTTCCACTGTGGAGCTACAAATAAATAAATACAAACATCAATGTACAATGAGATTACACATAAGAGATACATGAACTTCTTAACCCTTCAACCAATCAATTCAAATTCTCTTCCTGTAAGAAAATGAAACAACAAGGGGTAAGCACAATTTCCCAGTAGGAATCTCATAGTTCTAAAACAATAACCATCCTATAGATAGAAATGATCATACATGTAGGGTGATACCCTATAGTAAGGTGATGTTTTGTAATTTCAAAATATCATACGTAGAGTACCTTTTTCTCAAAACTTATTCGAACATTCAAGGAAAACCTTTAGCCATAAACATTTTCCCTTATCATTAGAAAAATCATAAGTCCTTTTTAAAACAAATATGCTTAAAGAACAATATCATTTTAAATTTATTAACCAATTCCAAAATATTCCTCTTTTTATTTCCATTTCCTTTTTTTACTAATTACATTTATTATAACTCATAACCTCAAGTTCAAGTTCCCTTAATATTCAAAAACAACCCTCATACACTCCATTCCCACCTATCAATCCTTTATTGCTATAACTCCGTAACGTAGAAATCCAAGTCTTCTTTGTATTTAATAACGATTCTCCTACACTCAACTCCTACTTGTCTAACTCTATAATGTAGAAATCTAAGTCTTCTCACATCCACATTTGCATTATCAATTATAATTCAACATATCACAAGGATAATAGACCATTTTAATTCAAATTTTAAATTATTTACAAACGAAACTCATAATCTTCCCTTAATGGTTACATATAACCCGGTAAGTTCATTATGACTAATCCCTTATCTAGTTACTATTTCGTTATCCATTCTTCTCAAATAATTTCTATATACATTCCCCTTCCATAGCAAAATACACATCAAATTGTAATTTCATCAGTTCATCACAAGTCACGCATATTATCACCAACTCAACACATTTCTCAACACATTCCACCTTTTGCCGACTTGATTCGGCGGGATAGTAGGCACCCAATTCATGGCACATTTCACCTTTTGCCGGCTATTATACGGCGGGAAGTGAACTCCCAAAAACCCTTTTCTCAAAAATCATATTTTTCCAAAAATCATGTTTTTTCACATTTACTGACTATCATACAGCAGAACGTGGACCCCCAAAAACATTTTTAACTTTAAAACCATCCCCATATTTGCCAGCTATTATACGGCAGGAAGTAGGCACCCAAAAACTTTTTCAAAACCATCTATTTTTTCACTTTTGCCGGCTATTATACAGCGGGACTGTGTGGACACCCAAAAATTAATTTTCTACTTTTGCTGGCTATTATACGGCGGGACCATGTGGACACCTAAAGATATTTTTTCCACATTCGTCCAACGATAAACCTAGACTGGGCATTTGGGCACCTTTAATTCAAAATCATCCCTGTATTTGCCGGCTATTATACGGCGGGACGTGGGCCCCCAAAAACCTTTTCGACTCCTCGAGCGGGTACCAACCACAACATAACCCAACATAACTCAACTCAACCCAACACAACTCAGCTCCACACAACACAACTCAACACAACTCAACTCAACTCAACTCAACATAATTTAACATAACTCAATACAATTCAACATAACACAACAAAATTCAATATAACCATTTCAACACCATTCAATACAATTCGGCATAATTCAATATAACTCTTAAACCTCCACATCATCATTTCATCACAAAGTTCATATCATCCATACCATTAGTAATTTCTTTCCCCCCAAGTTTGGTTTCATGTTATAACATAATTCAAAATATCAACATTAAGAGTTTAATCGCAACTTTTACATAAATTTTCAAACTCTTTAAAATTTCAATTAAACTTGTACATGTGTAATTTAACACCTCAACTTCATGACTCTACTTTCAATTTAAGCAAAACCATCAACCATCTTCAAGGGCCAAACTAGGGGTTTTACGAGAAACTAAAGCTTTTCACAAAAACACTTTTTATTTCAACTCATTTATTAACTATACACCCAAATTCATGACCCAAAATCATAACCCAACAAGTAAACCCCAACTCTTCAAACCCTAAATCCTCAATCTCAAGATTTATTCATGATATGCTTAAAAATATAACTTTGGTATTTATATAAAGAAAATACCACAAATCTATCTATAAATGAGGCTATTGAAGGAGAACTAGAAACCCTTACCTCTTGAAGCAAAGCGATAACAACCCAAAAATCACCGGCGACGAAACCACGAACTATTCGGACCAAAAGGAAGCCCTTGATGAGATCTACAATCTTTCTCAAAGGACCAATGTAAAAAGATCACTCTAGGTGAGTAGATCTAAAGATCTAAGTGAAAAGGTTTGAGTAGAGAGAGAGAGAGAGAGAGAGAGAGAGAGAGAAGAGGAACTCACGATGTAGAGAGAGAAAAGAGGAGAAAAAGTGAAATGAATATATGTTTGGAGCCTATTTATAGTAGTAAGGTAATAATAAAACAATAGCCCCAAAATCAAATGAAAAGAACAAGTCAAAAACCTCTAAAAAGTAGGGACCAAACCAGCCCAAAAATCTGATGGCGTCGACCCTTCTGACAGAGGTGTCGACCCTTAGGAAGAAAAGCTGAGACATTAATGTGTGCAGAGGACAAAGTGTCGACACCTCCTAGACTGGTGTCGACACTAAATTCCAGCAAGCAAACCCTAGATTCTACAATAAACAAGGGTCGACCATTCCCAAACTGGTGTCAACCCTTGAGGCCAACAACAAAAGACAAGTGTTGATACCACCAAGATTGGTGTCGACCCTAAAACAAGATTTCTAAGTTCCCAAACAACTTTTCAACGTAAAAAAGCGTGAACGAACAATCTCAACAAGCTTAAATCGATTTATACTCCTCCAAAACTAAGATACAACAACACCAAAGATTCTCAAAATAAAATAAAGCATTCAAATACATTTCCCAAAAGATTTAAAGGATACAAGTGCTACAAACCTCAATCCAGTTTCACAAATTCAATATCAATCTCATAATTTATATAAAATCAACATTTGAGACATTTAGGGCAAAATCCCTTTCCTTTCCAAAATCAATCCCAAAATATCAAAATCAACTATTTATTCCCAACTCAACATTATTTTCCATATCAAAGTCATTTTCAAGGATCCATTTAAAAAAATGCATCTTTTGATTTTTACCCAAAACCCTAGATTATTTGAAATCTTCCAAAAATCTCAATATTGTTTAGAAATAACAAATAACTAAGTTAAAACTCATAAAAAGGTATGGAAAGTATCCCTACCTCAAGCTTAGAAGACGATTGAAAGAGGGGTGGAATCTCAAAGATGTCGAAAATCAACTTTGCTTCGATTATAACGAAGCCCTCGTTAAGCTCTACCTTTTTAACAAAAGGACACGGGTGAAGAGATAGATGAATCTATGTGTATTCAAGGGAAATAGATAGGTTTTAGAGAGAAAGAGTGAGAGATATTAGGGTTTTAAATGTTTAGAGAGAGAGACGTGAAAAAGTGACTCAAAAAGGGTTGTTTACAAACTGATATACGCACAGTTCGCTTTAGCGCAAGATGTGTCGCTCGAGCGACTGGACACAATAAGTTTTACCACTTGAGCGCAAGAAGCTTCGCTCGAGCGAAGAATACAAACTCCCAGTATTTTTGCAGACCTGCAAAAGTACTAGAGGTTCACAAAAACCGCTCGAGCGCAAGAAGTGGCGCTTAAGCGAAGGAACAAAAATCTAGGCAACAAAAGTTTGAAAAACAATCTACCAATCTGTTCTAAACGCAATCAACACATCCCAAAAACCAAACTCAAAGAGATATAAAGGGAAACAAGACATGGATAACTATGTAGGACAATGAAACCCGGATCCAAAATAATAAATGGGTCGGGTCAAAATTGCTATAATCTTCCCCCCTTTAGGAATTTCGTCCCCAAAATTTTAAACCAAACAATAAAATCAAGTTTAAACCAATTACAACAATGATAGTCATTCAAATTCATCACCATAACCCACCCACCGGTCATCCACTCTCATCAACATGATAAATGAGTTTTCAATACTAAATATACAATTCACATTTCCAAAACATATGCAATGTTTATATTTCATTAACATAATAAAGTTTTCAATACATATTCAAACATCAATAAATAAGTCTAGATATTTCTCATGGACTTCCACCTCATGCTCCCAGGTGGCCTCCTCAACCCCATGGTGTCGCCATAACACTTTTACCAATGAAATTTTCTTGCCTCGCAAGACTTGATCTCGAGTATCTAAAACTCTAACCGGTCTTTCCTCATACGAGGCATCCTCGTCAATCTCTAACTCGGTCTAATCAAACACGTGTGAAGGATCCGACTCATACTTCTGAAGCATACAGATATGGAACACGTCATAAACCCTAGAAAGCCATGGCAATAAGGCCAGGCAATAAGCTACCTCCCCAATCTATTCTAGGATCTCAAAAGGCCCAATAAACCTAGCAGACCGATCTTCCCAAATCTCATCAAACCTTGTCTAGGTGATATCTTCAAGAAGGCGTGATCTCCCACCTCAAAGGACAACGGTATCCTCCTATGGTCGGCATAGCTCTTCTGACGACTCTAAGCCATAACCAACCTCTTATATATAAGTGCAATTTTCTCTATTGTTTCCCAGACTAACTCTAGACCCAACATAGCTGCATCACTTACCTTGGCCCAACACACAGGAGATCTACACGGTCGGCCATAGCAAGGCCTCAAACGGTGCCATACCAATACTCGATTGGAAGCTGTTGTTATAGGCAAACTCCACTAAGGGCAAGTGCCTCTCCCACGACCTCTTAAAGTCAAGGACACAACCTCGAAGCATATCCTCAAGGATCTAAATAGTACATTCTGACTGTCCGTTTGTCTGAGACTGATAGGCGATGTAGCACTTGTGCCCTTTAAACTATTAGAAAGTGCAATTAAATCCTTTATTTCATTTTAGGAGTCTTTGGAGTTGTTGTATCTTGATTTTGGAGGAGTACAATTCGATTTAAACATGTTGGGGTTGTTCGTTCACACTTGTTTACGTTGAAAAGTTCTTTGAAAATTTGGAAAATTTGTTATGGGATCGACCCTTGCCTTCTTGGGGGTCGACACCACCTTGTTGCCTTGCTCTTAATGCCTTTGCTGGTTTTTGGGGTCGACACCTGAGTTCCTAGGATTAACCCTTCCTTTGTTGTTTTGTTATAGATGCATTATGAAATAAATGGTTGACACCACTGGTTCCAAGGATTGACCCTTGTCCTCTGCACACATTAGTGTCTCAGCTTTTCTTCCTGAATAGTCAACACCTCTATCTAAAGGGTCGACCCCTGTGAGTAAAATTTCAGATTGTTGGTTGCGATTTGGGCCCTATTATTAGGGGTTTTGACTTATTCTTTCCTTTGACTTTGAGGCTAGTATTCCACTACTATAAATAGGCTTCAAACACACTTTTCTTATTATTTTCTTTCCTCTTTCGTTCTCTTTTCCATCTCTACACCTTGAGTTTTCTTCCCTCTCTCTAAACTCAAAATTTTTCACTTAAGATCTTTAGATCTACTCACCTAGAGTGATCTTTTCAACTTGGTTCTTTGAGAATGATTGTAGATCTCGTCAAGGGCTTTCTTTTGGTTCAAATAGTTCATGGTTTCGTCGCCGGTGATTTTTGGATTGTCTTCTCTTCGCTTCAAGAGGTAGGGGTTTCTAGTTCTCCTTCAATACTCTCATTTATAGATAGATTTGTGGTATTTTCTTGATATAAATACAAAATTTATATTTTTAAGCATATTATAATAAATCATGAGATTGGGGGTTTAGGGTTTGAAATATTGGGGTTTACTTTTTGGGTTATGATTATGGACTTATGAATTTGGGTGTATAATTAATAGAAGAGTTGAAATAAAAAAAAAAGTGTTGGATGAAAAGCTTTAATCTCTCTTAAAACCCTAGCTTGGTACATGAAGATGATTGATGGTTTTGCTTAAAGTGAAAGGACATTCATGAAATTGAGACATTAAATTGCACATATACGATTTTAATTGAATTTTGGAAGTGTTTGGAAATTTATGTAAAAGTTGCAATTGAACTCTTATTGTTGATCTTTTAAACTATGTTATAATATGAAACCAAATTTGGATAAATGAATTGTTAATGGTATGGATGATATGAGATTTGTGATAAAATGATGAAGTGAATATTTAAGAATTTCATTTTGTTATGTTGAATTGCATTAAGTTATGTTAAATTGTGTTAAGTCTAGGTTGGGCTAAGATGAGTGTCATGACCCGAACTCGCCCCCATGGATTAAGGTCATAACCGGCCAGTAATCAAGAGATTACCTACGGCCTCAAACCAAATAGAACATATTTGAACAGAGTTAAGGAGCCAAAACGGAAGCAAACTTAAAACTTTTGTCCATAGAGCTGTGCTTACATGGCACATCATAACAATTCACATATATTCATTAATAACCCACATCAAAGGAAGTTAACATATAAGCTTTACAGAACAGGATCATTCAAGTCATAGTCAGCCAAACCAAAAGCTTATGTACAAAGGTGATCCAAAGTTTTCGCCAACATTAACAAAAATATGACAAAAAAACATAATGGCAAAAGGAAGTCTCGTGCGTGAGACGTTTGGACTGACTCTTCAAAACTTCGACTGTTTCTCACATACTTCACTGAGGCTGGGTTTGGATATCTCTTGGCTCACCTATAGACACATGAATGAGAGTGAGCGAAAGCCCAGTGAATAATATCAAGTAAAGAAGATACATGAACGAACTTTGAAACAATTACATCAGACGGCCTTGGACCCAATTCATGTTTCTATCTAGTGTATCAAATGACTAAAGATCTAGACGTATCAAACGGCCTCGGGCCCAATTCACTCATATCCGACGGCCTTTGGCCCATTCATTCATGTCCAATGGCCTTTGGCCCAATCGTTTATGTTCGACGGCCTTTTGCCCAATCATTCATGTCTAACGGCCTTTGGCCCAATCATTCATGTCAAACGGCCTTTGGCCCAATCATTCATATCCGATGGCCTTTGGCCCAATCATTCATGTCAAATGGCCTTTAGCCCAATCGTTCAAATTAGCAGACTTATGAAACTCAAATAAGAGTAAGCAATTGAACAAATAGCATACTTCAAAATATCTTTACTAAGATATTACTCACAGTGATCTGCTGGATGATTTGCCCTTGTGCTTGACCCTACACATTTCATAAACATAATGGGTCACAAACGATTTTAATCCGTTCTTAATTCATACATCCCTCTTAGGCTTCTTCTTATCCTTTTAACTCATTTATAATGTTCAATGTATGTCTAAGAGTACTTAGAAATGAAAGAGAACGGAAAATGAAACACAAAACATCTTTACAAAATTTCTGAAGCAGGGCTCCCCGCTCGAGCGCGGTTTCTGCCGCTCGAGCGAACCCGTTAGGTCTGCAAAAGTACTGGTTGCCTCATTTTTACGCTCGAGTATGACTTCGGACGCTTGAGCTGGAAGTCAAATTTCGTGGCTTGGCGCTCGAGCATGACTCTCCCCGCTCGAGCGAACATCAATGTCTGCAAAAGTTCTGGGAACTAACATTTCACGCTCGAGCGGCGCTTTCCCCGCTCGAGCGGACATGCAAAATTCTGGAATTTCCATAATTGTTCTTGAAGCTCAAACTAGACATTCAAAGGCCCAAAACTCATGTTCTTGGTTCAAAAACGTGGAAACACAATATATATCATAAGGATATAAGCAATACGAGGCCAATTGTTCAAAATCATGGTTTAATTCTCAAATAATTCAACATTCTTCTTGACATGGTCAAAGCTCATGCATTCTAGCTTCATACAAACTCCATATCTTCATGAATTATACATGCATGTTAACTTTTGACTCGAATCTTGTTTCAAATGGTATAAATGATACCCATAATCATGAAATTCATGAAAATTATGCATGCATGTGAAATTTGGTGCCCAATTCATCATGTTCATCATGCCTTATGCTAGATCATGCAAATTCATGGAAATTCTAAACATGCATGTGATGTGCATATAAACTTCAATTTCATCATAATCAACACAACTCATATTCTTGATTACCATTTAATCTTGAATTCAAAAAATCACAAACTCAAACCCATGAATTACTCACCTAAAAGTTCAAGTCTCCCACTTTATGGTTAATTCGTGATCCTAGCCTCTCAAAACTTGAGTTCCCTTGCAAAAACTTCAAGAATAGCTCCTTCCTCTCTCTAAATTTGGTTCACCCTCTCTCTCTCTAGAGTGTAGAATCTGATTTGGGCTCAAAAATATGAGCTTAAGCACACTTAGCTCATTTATATATGATTTCCCTAATCACAGTTAATTGGAACTAATCAATGGTGCTTAATTCAATCAGTTTAAACTAATTAATTCGTTCTGAATCAGTTTTCATTAAATTTCACCGTAGGCTCTAAAAATTATGCTGATCACAACGGTGTGGTCAATTTCGGTTTCTGTGGCCGATAAGGCCTTCAATTTAAATTCTAAAGTAGAAAATCAAACAGATTTTCATATAGTGAACAGATAGAAATTCAAAACCACATATAACCATACAAATGGCACCCAAAATCATATTAAACACATAATCACAATCATAATTAAGATCAATTAGCATAATATGGAACAGGGTTATCACAATGAGTGTAGGTAATGATAAATGGAAGATTGTGAAATATAACGGTGTTTGTAACGCCCCCCAAAAAATACAATAAATACAACCCAAACATTCGTTAACAGCTACATAGAGCAAATAGTCCTTTCATTACATGAAGTAAATGATACAAAAGAGTTTAACATAAGTAAATGCCCTATCGGCTTACACCTTTCCAAACCTTGACTTGGTTACAACAAAAGAGAGACTATCTCATACAAATAAAGCCTCGGCTATACAAAATATTCAATCCAAAACAAAGAAGCTTGTGCTCCGAAAGCCCTTCCAAGCTATTGTCTTGGCGGAGGCAAGCCATCAATACCTGAAAATGTTTTTCCCAAATAGGGTGAGCCAAAGCCCAGTAAGAATAATTTAACACAATATATGAGATTTAACAAAGGTATATGTGCAATGTGCATATACAATGCTAGGGATAAAACGTTCACATTTCATATAGTCATCAAATATCAAGTCCATGTTTCATTTCATTCTTTTTCCTCAATACGTTTCAATGCATGAGCCAACTTCATTATTTTTTTCAATAACCCAAATGAGACTACAACTCAATGGTTCAACAACTTCACGATCAACACATAAACACTTCCAATTGACATTTTATGGATATTTCGTCCGCGGGATCGGCACCCATGTATAAATTTCGGGACTTTTACCCAAAACACTCCAGCCAACTTAATTATAATGGAGTTCATCCCCTTTCTCCTCCCACACAATGGAGTCCATCCCCTTTCTCCTCCAAACAATCATACATATGCAATGTACATAAACACACATGAATACATCCCCTTTCTTCTCCCAATCAATCATACATATGCAATGTATATAATCATAATCATATTCAATGACAACCAACAAGAGATTAGTTTCAATTCACCTAATCCACATGCAATTTCTACAACAATCAAAGCTATCCTCCACCGATAGCCCAATACAGATATTTCTAAACAGATATACAATCTCAAGGCAGATAAATTATCCAAAATTCCCAAAAATGAGAAGTATTACGTACTCGATTCCACCATCTATTCCAATACTCGCTCAATTTCATGTTTGCAATACCAATTTCAACTATTTATACAAAATAGATATGATTATCAATTTAGGGCAAAAATCCCTCTTTTCAAAATACCAATCTAAATACCAAAATCACCCATTTTGACATAACATAACTCCATTTTCAAACCTCATGTTCATTTATTTCATTTCTACCAAAAACCCCTCTTTCACATTTCACCCAAACCCTAGGTTGGGCTCAAAATACTCCCAAATTCCACCAATGTTACACAACCACAAATAACTAAGTTAAAAATCATAACAAAGTGTAGAAAATCCCTACCTCAAGCAAAGCAAAGGTGGAACTCCAAAGACGCTCAAACCCAACTTTATTCGGTTCAAAATGTAGATCTTGAGATGCTCCAACTTTTTCTCAAAGGTACTAAGGTGAAGAGATCAAAGGATCTAGGCCAAAATGTAGAGAGAGGGAGTATTTTAGAGAGAGAGAGAGGGTCAAGATTTAGGTTTTTAGAAAGTTTTAGAGAGAGAGAATGATGAAAAAGTGATATAAAATGTCACTTTTGCGACCTGACATACGTACAGTCCGCTCGAGCGGAAGAGTTTACGCTCGAACATCAGACACAAAAATTTGTTCCGCTCGAGCTCAAAAGAAACCCACTCGAGTGCGGAATACACACGTCCAGTGTTTTTTGCAGACAATAGACAAACAGCTCGAGCGCAAGAAGGGACACTCGAGCGCCCATAGGAAACGCCGCTCGAGCGTGTAAAACACTCCTCCAGTATTTTGCAGACGTGCAAAGTACTAAGCGTTTGCAAACCCCGCTCGAGCGCAAGAAGGCCCGCTTAAGCGGAAGACCAAAATTCTGGGCAGCATAAGGTTTGAAAACTAAGTAACCAACCTGTTCCAAACACACTCAAAATGCACAACCAACCAAATTTATGAAGGAATGAAGAGAAAAAGACAATGAACAACATTCAGAAATCATAAACCCGAGTCCAGAATACAATAGGCGACTGGTCAAAACTGGAATCGTTATGACCTTCTCCCCTTAAAGAATTCTGTCCCCAAAATTACAAATTAAGTTCAAAATCAACATTAGATCATTCATAACAATGTTATTCTTACAAATCCATCGCCATAACCCATTCTCCGGTCATCCATTCTCATCGACTCGATACACGAGTCCTAAATTAATAATGTAATGTTATTTTTTGGTTCGTTTCCCGCCGTATTTTGAGCCGGCAAAGCGTGGCACTTAAAATAGATTATGCCTTCCTTCAGGAGTGGTGTAACGCC
This sequence comes from Camellia granthamiana, assembly GCA_036172215.1. Classification (NCBI taxonomy): domain Eukaryota; kingdom Viridiplantae; phylum Streptophyta; class Magnoliopsida; order Ericales; family Theaceae; genus Camellia; species Camellia granthamiana. The sequence goes on along the minus strand of CM069908.1, from coordinate 76,122,346 downwards.
TGTATCCTTTAATTCTTTAGAGAGTGTGTTTAATATCCTTATTTTTATCTTGGGAGTCTTTGGAGTTGTTGTCTATTGGTTTTGAAGGAGTACAATCCGATTTAAACTCGTTCGCGTTTGTTCTTGTCAAAAGTTCCTTGGAAACTTAGAAATTTTGCCTTGGTGTCGACACTAGCCTTCCTAAGGGTCGACCCTTGCATGTTGTCATGTTTCTGGAAGTGTCGCTGGAAAATAAGGTAGACACCAGTCTTCCTAAGGGTCGACCCTTACCTGTTGGTGAAGTTTCTTGAGGTGTCACTGGAAAATAGGGTAGACACCAGTCTAGGGAGGGTCGACTCTCTTATGTTGCAGAATTTCTGTGTTAGTTGCTAGGGTCGACCCCCTCCTGTCTAAGGGTCAACCCCCTTTCTTGTACCAGATTGCCTTTTCTACATAAAGGGTTGACCCCCCTGCCCAAAGGGTCGATCCCTGCGTGTTTTTTTTTCAGATTTTTGGGCTGGTTTGGGCCCTACTTTTTGGGAGTTTTGACCTGTTCCTTTCATTTGACTTTTGGGCTATTATTCTATTATTACCTTGCTACTATAAATAGGCTCCAAACATATTTTATTTCACTTTTTCTTCCCTTTCCTCTCTCTCAAATCGTGAGTTCTCTTCTCTCTCTATAAACCCAAGCTTTTGGCACTAAGATCCCTAGATCTACTCACCTAGAGTGATCTTTTCACCATGGTCCTTTGAGAAAAAGTGTAGATCTCGTCAAGGGCATCCTTTTGGTCCAAAGAGTTTGTGGTTTCGTCGCCATTGATGTTTGGGTCATCTCTTGGCTTCAAGAGGTTGGGGTCTGTAGTTCTCTTTCAATGCCCTCGTTTATGGATAGATTTGTGGTATTTTCTTTATATAAACACAAAAGTTTATATTTTTATGCATATTGTGATGAATCACGAGATTGGGGGTAAGGGCTTGAAGAGAGTTGGGTTTATTTGTTGGGTTATGATCTTGGGTCATGAGTTTGGGTGTAAAAGTAATAGAAGGGTTGGAATAAAATGTGTTTTTGTGAAAAGCTTTAACTTCTCTTAAAAACCCTAGTTTGGCTCATAAAGATAGTTAATGGTTTTGCTCCAATTAATAGTAGAATCATGAAATTGAGGTGTTAAATTACACATGTACAAGTTTAATTGAAATTTTAAAGAATTTGAGAAATGTATGTAAAAGTTACGATTGAACTCATAATCTTGATGTCTTAAATTATGTTATAATGTGAACCAAACTTGGGGGAAAGGAAATTACTAATGGTATGGATGATATGAGCTTTGTGTTGAAGTGGTTTTGTTGAATGTTGTTTGTGTGTTAAGTGAATTGTATTGGGTTATGTTGTGTTGAGTTGGTTGAATTGTGTTGGGTTGAGTTGAGTTGTGTTGGGTTGTGTTGTGTTGTGGTTGGTACCCGCGCGGAGAGTTGAAAAATGATTTTTCAGTGCCCACGACCGTCCGTATCATAGCCGGTAAATGTAGGGGATTGTTTTTAAAAAAAAAATTAAAAAATGGTTTTTCGGTGCCCACAACCATCTGTATAATAGCTGATAAATGTGGGGGTGGTTTGAATTCAAGGTGCCTAGTTGCCCTATCTAGGCTTATCGCTGGACGAATGTGGGAAAAATGTTTTTGGGTGCCCATATAGTCCTGCCGTATTGTAGCCGACGAAAGTGGAAAAATGATTTTTAGGTGTCCATACAGTCCTGTCGTATTGTAGCCGGCAAAAGTGGAAAAACGGATGGTTTTCGAAAATGTTTTGGATGCCCACGTCCTGCCGTATAATAGCCAGCAAATGTGGGGGATGGTTTTTAAAAAGGTTGAAAACGATTTTCGAAAAAGACATGGTTTTTGAGAAAATAATTTTTGGGAGTTCACTTCCCGCCGTATAATAGCTGGCAAAAGGTGGAATGTGCATCGTATCAAGTCGGCAAAAGGTGGAATGTGTTGTGACATGTGTTGAGGTTGGTGATGATATATGACTTGTGATGAACTTGTGAAATTTCCATTTGATGTGTAAACTGGTATGGAATGGAAATGCTTATAGGAATTATTTGAAAAGAATGGATAATGAAATGGTAATTGGATGAGGGGTTAGTGATAAAGAACTCATCGGATTGTTTGCATCTATAAGGAAAAATTAAGAGATTTGTTTTGTGATTAATTGAGAAATTGAATTAAAAAGGGTTATTGTCCTTGTGATATGTTGAATTATGATTGATAACACACATGTGGATATGATGTAGTTGTGATATGTTGAATTATAGTTGATAATTGTAACACCCTCAAAATAAACCCAAAATCATACATTCATGATACAAGAAAGAGACGATATATTCCATAAATCAGAGTATTTAATACAAGAGTGTTACATGTTGACAACAAAAGTAAATGTCCTACGGGCTTACAATTTTCCAAGTCAACACTTGGGTTCAACAAAAGAGAGTTCTAACTCTAAACATAATAAGCCCTTGGCTTGAATTACATGTAACACACAAAATAATCACACAAAAAAATAAGCCTTCAGCTTCTACAACCTCCCAAGCTACATCCTTGGAGGCGGCATATCACTTGTACCCGAAAATGATGTCCCATATAGGGTGAGCCAACGCCTAGTAGAGATATGCTAAACATAATATGAGCAATAACTAAAACATTAGCATTTGGTAAATGTTTAACTCATATAGATCAACTCATAGCACATGTCAGTTTCATGACAAATATGTACATGTTTCATTCCTCTTTCCTTTACTTAACCAATTTCTTTCATAAACATGGCTCAGAACCTGGCCAAACAATTAAATGAGACTACATCCCATATCAACAATACTTCAATTACAAATGAGATAACAACTCATATCAAAACACTTCCATACTTCAATTTCAAATGAGACAACAACTCATATAAAAAACACTTCCATACTTCAAATTAATACACATATTTGTTGTATTAATGGAGTCCATCCCTTATCTCCTCCCAAACAACCGGTTTAGGAGTCCATCCCCTATCTCCTCCCAAACAACATACATATACAATGTATTAAACACTTATCATATAAAATGATCAAGCAAAACACATATTCAATGTGTTATTCCATCCATCATATTCAATAACATGCTCAATTGATTAGTTTTAATTCACCTAATCATCATATAGTGTCTATAACAATCAAGACTATCCTCCACCGATAACCCAAAGCAATTATTTCTAAACAGATAATAATTACATCCAACAGATAAATTATCAATATTTCCAAAGGTGGGTGATTAATAAATCCAACTCCACCATTCAATCTTGTAATAAGCCAATTTCATTATTTCCAACCCAATTCCATATTTCCATAACTTTTCCAAATTAATTATACAAATTAATTCATAATAATAAATTAGGGCTTTTTTCCCCCTTTCTCAACATTGACCCCAAAGGTTCAAATATTAACAATAAACATCAATATCCTCTTTTAAGACCCAAAACACACATGTATTGGTCAAAAGAACAAAACCCCTCTTTTCAATATTTCAAATCTCAAACCCTAACCTCCCCAAATCAAACCATTTATACAAAGTGTCCAACATCTATGTTAAAGCTCATAAAAATAAGTAGTTATCCCTACCTCAAATAGATAGACCAAATGGAGAAGATGATGAAACTCGAAATGCTCCAAACCCAAAGATTTTCGGATTGAACGGTAGCCCACACCAAGCTCCACACTTCTTACAAAGGAACTAGGATGGAAACACACTCAAATTAGATGATTTCTTAGAGAGAAGTTGTATTCTAGAGTGAGGGGCTCTCAAATGAGGGTTTTGAAAAGTTAGAGAGAGAGTGTGAGTTGAAAAAGTGATTTAAAATGACCCAGCTGATATCTGATATACGTATAGTCCGCTCGAGCGGAGAATAGGACGCTAGAGCGTCAGACACAAAAAACTTGACCCGCTCGAGTGCAAAAGTACCCGCTCGAGCGCCAAGGCACAACAACAAAACACTACCCGCTCGAGCACAAAGGAATCCGCTCGAGCGTAGAATACACTCATCCAGTACTTTTACAGACCTCGAACACCCGCTCGAGCGTGACCCGCTCCAGCGTAAGGAAATCCACTCGAGCGTGAAAAACACACCTGCAGTATTTTTGCAGACGCACAAAATGCTGAAAGGATGCAAACTCCGCTTGAGCGCAAAGGGACCCACTTGAGCGGATCATAAAAAATCTGGGCAACAAGAATAGAGACCAAAGCTCACCCAACCTGTTCGGAACACGCTCAAGACATTTTTAAACTCAACTTCAAAGAGTTAAAGGATAGAAATGTAATACAGACAACAATAAACATCCACGGAACTGAGTCCAGAAAACAATAAACAATGGGAGGAAAACCGGGATCGCTATAATAATGCAAGTGTGGATATGATGTAGTTGTTAGATAAGTAGGAGTTGGGCGTAGGATAACAATTATTGACTATAAAAGAGATTTGGATTTTTACATTGCGGAGTTATAGAAAATATGAACAGATTGATGAGAATAGCATGTATGTGGGATGTTTGGAGTGTTAAGGGAACTTGAACTTGAGGTTATGGCATTATAATAAATGTAACTAAAAAAATGGGAGAATGGGAATAAAAAGAGGAATGTTAAGATGGAAATTAAATAAAGAATATTATAGAATGGATTAATAAAATTAAAATGACGTTGTTCCTTAAATATATTTGTTTTCAAAAAGGATTTTATGTTTTTCTGATAAAAAGGGATAGTTTTGATGGTTGAAGGTTTTCTTTACAATGTTTCAAATAAACTTTGAGAAAAAGGGACTCTATGTATGATATTTTGAAATTACAAAACATTACTTTACTATATGGTATCACCTTGCATGCATGATCATTTCTATCTATAGGATGGTTATTGTTTTAGAACTGTGAGATTCCTATTGAGCAATTGTGCTCACCCCTTGTTGTTTCATTTTTTTTTTTTTTACAAGAAAAGATTTCGAATTGTTTGGTTGCAGGATTAGAAGTTCATATATCTCTTATGTGTAATCTCATTGTACATTGATGTTTGTATTTATTTATTTGTAGCTCCACAGTGGAAGTGGGAATGTATTATTATTGTTGTTTTATTCATCATGAGGGAGAGAACATGTAATATTATGTTTCTATTACTCAAGGGTAATAGATATTTTTAATTTTAAAAAAAAAATAGACCTAAATTTTAGGCTCTTGGTAATGTTTTCGAGGTATTTAAAATTTGGGGCGTGACAAGTAGCTCCCGGTAAAGCGTGTGGTATGTTGGGATATGTTAAGGTTCCCCGTTCCTTCTGGCTTGTGACCGGTAAAGCGTGAGGTTCCGCATTTCTTCCGGCTTGAGACCGGTAAAGCGTGTGACTCATGGAGATGACTTGTTAATGGATCCGGTATTGGATATGACATTATTTAAAAGAATGGAAAATGAAATGGTAATTGGATTAGAGGTTAGAGATGATGATCTCACTGGATTGCTTGTGACTATAAGGGAAGATTATGAGTTTTTCTTTGTAAATAATTGAGAAATTGAATTATTTATTCTGGTGTTATGTTTGAACTCTAATTGATAATGTAAACGTTAATGTGATGTAATTATTAGACAAGTGGGAGTTAAGTGTATGAGGATCGTCTTTTTGAATATAAAGGAAATTTGGATTTTGGTGTTATGTAGTTATAGTAATTAGAAATAGTATAAGGGGAAAACGGAAATGAAATGAGGAATATTAAAATGGAAATGAAATGAGGAATAATTTGGAATCGGGTTAATAAATTTAAGATGATGTTCTTTCTTAATTGTACTTGTTTCAAAGAGAATTTATGGCTTTCTAATGATGAGGAGCAACATTTATGGCTGTGAATTTTCTTAAGTGTTCAAATAAAATTTTAAGAAAAAATGATACTCTACGTGTAATATTTTGAACTTACAAAACACCACCTTACTATATGGTATCACTCTTCATGCGTGATCATTCTATCTATGTGATAGTTATTCTAAGATTTCCTACTGGGCATTAGTGCTCACCTCTCGTTATTTTATTTTTTTTCAGGAAGGGAAATTCGGATTCATTAGTTGAAGAGTTATGGAGTCCATGTATCTCTTATGTGTAATCTCATAGTAGATGTGAAGGTAATGAATTTTGCACATTGATGTTTATAATTATTTATTTGTAACTCGGTAACAAGAGCTTGGCATGTATTATTGTTATTATTGTATTCATTGAGAGAGATAACAGACATCATTATGTTTTTATTACTCAAGGGTAATAGATATATAAGAAAAAAAAATGGACCTAAATTAAAGGCTTTTGGTAACGTTTCTGAGTAATTAAAAATTTGGGATGTGACAGGCGGTACTAAAAGTCAACCTAGTGTCCAAGGCATTCTATAGGCTCTGCTACAACCGAGCCGTAAAACGCAGATCTCTATCTGAAACAATAGTCACTAGGACCCCATGAAGTTGAACTATGTCCCTAATGTAAATGTCAACTAGATAATCTACCAAGTCACTCGTGCACATAAGTACAAAGTGCACTGACTTGTTCAATCGGTCAACTACCACCCAAATGGCGTCGTTACCCCGTTGAGTCCTCGGAAGACCCACAACAAAATCCATCTTGACATGTTCCCACTTTCACTCGGCTATAGGCAAGGGTTGTAACAAACCCGCTGGCCTCTGATGCTCGGCCTTCACTTATTGACAAGTAAGGCACCTCTACACAAACATAGCTACATCCTTCTTTATCCCCTTCCACCAAAACTAACGACTAAGATCGTGATACATCTTTGTGCCTCTTGAGTGCACCGCAAGGTGTGAATGGTGAAACTCTCAGAGTACCTCCTCTTGACAAGACTCCAGCATGAAAAGATGATCAAGGTATCTAGCACTCGAGTCAGAATACACGTTCAAGCATCTTTTTACCTTCCCACTAGAGATCTTCTCCCGGAGGGATTCTACCTCAAGGTCACCGCTCTATGCTTCTATAACTCGACTCACAAGTGTAACTTGTCCAACTACAGAAAACAAAGCTGCAGACTAAACGAACTCACCAAGATGCAAGTCAAACTCACCAATAGCAGCCAACATCTCCCATTCTTGGATGACAATACAAGCTACACTGCTAATGGATTTCCTACCCAGATAATAGTGCAACTCAAAGTCATAGTCTTCTATAAACTCCATCCACCTCCTCTACCTCAAATTCAGATCTTTTTGTGAAAACAGGTACTTCAGACTCTTATGATCAGAAAACACCTCAAACCTCTCACCATAAAGGTAATGCCTCCAAATCTTCAAGGCAAAGATCACATCTGCTAGATCTAAATCATGGGTAGGATAGTTCCTCTCATATGTTTTCAACTGGCGTGAGCCATATGTTACTACATTTCCCTCTTGCATCAAAACACAACCCAAACCTTCCCCGTGAAGCATCGCAATACACAGAATAGCCCAAACCCCTCTCCGGAATAATCAACACTGGTGTAGTGGTAAGTCTAACCTTAAGCTCTTGAAAAGACTTCACACAAGTGTTATTCCACATAAAATTGATTCTTTTTCTCATTAGTCTAGTCAAAGTTGAGGCTAACTTAGAGAAATCCTTCACAAACTGACGACAATACCCGGCCAACTCCAAGAAACTACGGATCTTAAAGGCATTCTTGGATTGTTCCCAATTTTGCACTACTTCTATCTTAGAAGAGTCTATAGTCACTCCTTCCCTAGATACTATGTGACCTAAGAACTTAACTTCCTTCAACCAGAACTCACATTTCCTGAACTTAGCATACAATTTGTGGGCTCTAAGCAACTCAAGCATAACTCGCAAGTGTTCCCCGTGCTCCTTCTCAAATGGTGAGTAAATCAAGATGTCATCCACCAAAATGACTACAAAGTGATCTAAGAACTCACGAAAAAATCGGTTCATCAAATCCATAAGCACGGCCGGTGCATTAGTTAGCCCGAAAGGCATCACTGGGAACTCGTAATGGCCATACCGTGTACGAAATGCCATCTTCTAGATATCTTCCTCCCTTACCCTCAATTGGTGATAACCCGATCTCAAGTTTTTCTCAGAGAAACAACAAGACCCCTTCAACTGGTCAAACAAATCATCTATGTGTGGCATTGGGTACTTGTTCTTAACAGTTACCCAGTTCAACTTCCGATAATCAATATAAAGTCATAATGCATTATCTCTCTTTTTGGCAAAGAAAGTCGGTGCTCCCCAAGGCGAAGTACTAGGCGAATAAAACCCGTATCTGGCAATTGTTAGAGTTGAATTTTCAACTCACTCAACTCAGCAGGTGCAAATCTATACGATGCCATAGAAATCGGTGACGTGCCAAGCACTAAGTCAATAAATAACTCAATCTCACGATGAGGTGGTAAACTAGTGAGATCCTCAGGAAAAACATCTGGGTGTTCACAAACTACCCTTGGCAAATCAACTCAAACTTCGTCACACTCACTACCCAAGACGTTTGCAAGAAGGCAACTAAGCTCACTCCAACCTCGCGAATCACATACATGCGATGAAGTTCTATCGGTTCTGTCCCCCATGAAATAAAAGCAATCACCACTTAAGGTACATACAGTAACCCTCTGATGGTAACAATCTATGACAGCTCGATACGATGACAACCAGTCCATACCCAATATAGCGTCAAAACTTGACATATCAATCAACATAAATGCAAAAGGGAGTCGGTGACCGGCAACCTCTATTTCACAACCTTGACACCCCTGTTCCAAAAAAATCTCACCACCAATAGGTGACTCTATACTAAGTGGAGATACTAACCGAGCCAATTCTAACCCCAATGTTGATGTAAATGCAAACGAAATAAAAGAATGGGATGCACCCGTATCAATCAACACATTGGCAATAGAATTGCATAACAAGAAAGTACCTCTCACAACTGAAGGCGCTAGCACTAAGTCTGGCATGGTAATAGCATACACATGCCTCGTAGGTCTCTGCTCTACTTACTCACCTCTCAGATCATAAGTTTGATGCACTGACTAAGCCGAAGAGGCTCCCTGATTGGCCCTTGAGGCTTGTGTTGACTATGTGGGCTAGTGGCTTTGTGTTTGCCTCAAACTAGACGCACCAAGTGTGCCACCTGACTGAGGGCAAAACCTCCTCACATGTCCTGACTGCCCACACTAATAACAAGTAGGCAGTTGCCCTCTCCCCTGACTCTGGCTCTAAGAACAAGCCGCAAGCGACATAGACTGTTGTCCTCCTTTTCTTTGCGGGCAAGCTGGAGACTTGTTATCCAACTGGCCATACTTATATCAAGAGAAACCTCCCAGATTAGCTCTCCCTAAACTTGAACTCGGCACAGGAAAGGTGGATCTAGACTGTGCAACCTGGGACTGCTGTGGAGCAGGACCTTTCTATCTCTTACTGTCCAGACTCTCACCCTAAACCTCTTGACTCCTCCTAGAGCCCCTCATCCACTCCTCCTTTGCCTGAACTATGGTCTCAAGATGAGTTGTCACCTCCACAAGGCGTCCATAGTCCCTAATCATTGACCCAGCTACCTTAAAAAGAAGCTTGCCCCTCAATCTCTTCTCAAACTCGATACAATAGCGTTCTTCTATGGCCACGAGTTTCGGTGCAAATCTAAAGAGGCTTGTGAAAGCTGCCTCAAGCTCGGATACTAGCAAACTAAGCTACTTAAGCTTCAAAAACTGATCTCTCAACTTCTTCTTAGCAGTGGGAGGCAAGTACTTGTCCTGGAAGGCGTTGACAAAGGCTTCCCAAGTCACCCCATTACGCCCACGCGCATACTTCCACTATTGACCCACATCTCCCTTCAGCTGGAAGGATGCGAAGGTCACTCTCAAACCGTCGTCCTCGATGCCAATCATCTCGAACATCTTCACCATCTGTTCTAACCACTTATCCGCCTTCACTGGCTCCTTAAGGTCACCTAAAAACTCGACCAGATTCGACCGGAAAAACTCCCTCTTCAAGAAAGACAGCCTTACTTCAGCAACTTGGGCCTGGACTTAATTCTCAGCCCTAAAAATATCCATAGATTCCCGCAAAGCTCCAGCCATCTCACGGGCCAAAGCATCCATGGCCTGTTAACCAACTGGTTTGACCACATTGGCCTGACCAACCCATTCCTCTTGTGCCAGAGCGTCATTCGGTAAAGGCACCTCATGCCTTCTGGGCCTACCACGCCTACCACCACCACGTCCATATCCTGACATCCTAATGAAGGTAACAAAAAAGATTAGCACATTTACAAATGTGCCGAAGCTAACTCACTCATGTTAGTAATTCACTCCACATAAGTACGTAGTCATATAAACATATATGAATTTTCTTCCTAAATAATGATCGTCCCGTGGCATTACCAGAGTTTCAATTAGAAACAACAGTGATCAAGTGCTCTTCTAATAAGATTTCTAGAAACTCGTAGACGCAATCAATATCTTAGGAATCAAATCTCATACCCATATAACTACATAAGTATGTTATCACATAAGCATACCATACATACCAATATCTCTGTCAAGCGAGACAAACCTATTGTGGTAATAACCACTTCCCACGTACCCAAAATATTCAAACTCAGTACACTTTGATACCAAGTTGTAACGTCCCGAAATAATTACTACAACCCATACTCAACATCAATAAGTGATCACAATAACAAAGTAGTTATTTTTCATTGATTTATAATTAAGCTTTACAAAATACTGAAATAATAGAGTGACAAGATGAAAGTTAGACAAATAAGAAATGCCCTAAAGGCTTACAGATTTCCAATAGGATGCTTGGTCACAACAAAAGTGGACTTAAGTCTAATACAATTAAATCCCTCGGCTTCTACAAAAATAAATATAGCAAATAGACAAAAGAAGCTCTCTCCTCAAGTCCTCCCAAACTATTGTCTTGGCGGAGGCATATCATCAGCACCTGCAATATTTTTCCCACATAGGGTGAGCCAAAGCCCAGTAGAAATAATCTAACACAATATATGAATCTTAACAAAGATATAAGGTGAATGCATATGCAATGCTCGTGTCAAAACATTTTTATATCTCTTTCCAAAACTATGCAAGGCCATAATAATATCATAAATCATTTCCCTTGGAATAAAAAGATAGGGTTATGAATCATGCTCTTGGAATTTCAAAACAATATAACCTTTCTTTGAAATTTTGTCCGAAGGAAACCATAAACTGGAACTCATGTAAACGTAGGCTATACAAGCACTACTATTGCCATTTCACAGAAATTTCGTCCGCAAGATCGGCACCCATGTACACGCATGATTTTCGGGACTTTCACCCTGGACACACAGGCCAAGTTATTTGATGTAACAACAATTTCTTCTCAGATTCGCCCATATTCTCAAAATAGTAACATTTCTAATGTATAAACGTAAGATAGTACTCAATGCAAATGAATGAGAAAGTAGTTTCAATTCTCCTAATTCACATGTAATTTCTACCACAATCATAGTTATCTTCCACTGATAGCTCAAAACAGATATTTCTAAACAGATATACAATCATCAACAAAGATAAACTCTCCAAATTTTCAAGAGGTGAGTGATAATACATATCTAACTCCACCATCTTCATCAACCTCAATCCAATTTCACAAATTCAATATCAATTTCATAATTTATATAAAATCAACATTTTAAGCATTTAGGGCAAATCGTTTTCCTTTCCAAAATCAATCCCAAAGATCAAAATCAACTATTTATTCCCAACTCAACATTATTTTCCATATCAAAGTCATTTTCAATGATCCATTTAAAAATTTTAAAAAAAAAAAAAAAAAAAAAAACCCTCTTTTGATTTTTACCCAAAACCCTAGATTATTCCAAATCTTCCAAAAATCTCAATATTGTTTAGAAATAACAAATAACTAAGTTAAAACTCATAAAAAAAAGTGTGGAAAGTATCCCTAGCTCAAGCTTAGAAGATGATTGAAGGAGGGGTGGAATCTCAAAGATGCTGAAAATCAACTTTGCTCCGATTAGAATGAAGCCCTCATCAAGCTCTACCTTTTTAACAAAGGGACATTGGTGAAAAGATCGACGGATTTATGTATATTCAAGGGAAATAAATGGGTTTGAGAGAGAGTGTGAGAGATATTAGGGTTTTGAAATGTTTAGAGAGAGAGAAAGGTGAAAAAGTGACTCAAAAAGGGCTGTTTACGAACTGATATACGCATAGTTTGCTCGAGCGACCAGACACAATAAGTTTTATCGCTCGAGCGCAAGAAGCTTTGCTCGAGCGTAGAATACAAACTCCCAGTAGTTTTACAGATAGAGGTCGTCGCTCAAGCGAAGAATACAAACTCCCAGTATTTTTGCAAACCTGCAAAATTACTAGAGGTTCACAAAGACCTCTCGAGTGCAAGAAGTGGCGCTCGAGCGAAGGGACAAAAATATGGGCAACAAAAGTTTGAAAAATAAGCTACCTATCTGTTCCAAACGCATCAACACATCCCAAAAACCAAACTCAAAGAAATAGAAAGGAAAACAAGACATGGATAACTATCTAGGACAATGAAACCCCGATCCAAAACAACAAATGGGTCGGGTCCAACCAAAATCGCTATAGAAAGTTAATAAAGTGGAATAACAAATAACTCTCCAACTTGTTGTAGTGTTACCTACTTAAAGGGAAATTATATTTCCACACACCCTTTATTCTTTTTATATATCATGTCTCAGTTTACACATTTATGAATTTAATTATATGTTATTATTCTCATTCCACACACTATGCCTGACTCATAATATGTACACACACCACTAAATAGGTATTTTTACACACTACACCTTCAAACCCCTAAAGCATTCTCTATGCACAGCTTTCCCTAAGGACCAACTTTGGTGATCTTAGATATCTTTTGGCAATCCAACACTTTCTAGCAAAACATGACTCCATTAAAGACCTACATTGAAGTCCACCGGATTTTTGAAAATAAAGAATATGTATCTCCATCCCCCGCAAACCGACCCGCCTTAAAAACTAACTCATTTTATTCATTTTTATTTTTACACAAAAAAATAAATTTGCGAACACTAGCTGATTCTTCAGATACATTCAAACCCAAAAAAGCACAACCTTTTTGGCAAATTGTTGATCTTCTTGGTCAAGGGTGAGTATTTCTTACTCGCTAAAACACTATTGTCTTTTTTTCTTTTCTTTTTTTTTCTTTTTTTGAACAATCTAGTATCAGTTCCTTACGTGAACAATTGCACAGTGATTGCAATTTTGTCCATTTTATTGACTTTTTTTTTTTTTGATCAGTAAAGAAGAAGGGAAACTTTATTGATGAAAAGTAAACAAGTACAAGCATAAACTTACATTAATAAAGAAGGGAAGTGCAAGGCATCATATTCGAATTGGGATTCTAAGAACTACCCAGATGGTTTTTTGGCTTATTGGATGAGAATTTCGATTTTCTAGGGTTGTTCATGTTGGTTTTTTGTTTTGGTCATTTTGTAATTGTATATTGATATCCGTTATAGTCATTTTGTTTTATGGTAAAATTATAATAATTTTTTTATTGAGTGTATACACAAAAATTAAAAAGTGTGTGAAAATAGAATTTCCCCTACTCAAAGCATAGTTGATAAGATATCCATTCAATAAGGGCTTTGCTTAGAGATGACAAAATTGGAAGGGCAAACTTTGCAACTTTTCTTCTAAATTCAGGCTTTGTTTTGGGGTATACACTTTTTATTGATGATTTTTTATTTTTGTTTTTTTTATGTAAAGAAAATGTGAAAGTTTATATAGGCCCTGTTTGGCAAGAGGCTTTTTGACTTTTTTTATTATTTTTTATTTTTTATCTAAAATTTATGAAAAGACAAAATAGGCTAAAATAGCTAATAAGACAAAATATCATATGAAACTCATAATCATTTCAGTTTTTCTCTCACAAAAATCACATTCAACTACAAAAAAAAAAAATCCAAATATCTTTCCAAATACAAAAATTTTATCCTACTAAAATTGCCAACTTCCCAAACGAGGCCATAATTTTTTGTCGAATATTTTTGCATTTTCAGAATAAAAAATGCTGAATATTCATACTTCTTATTAGATATTTTTGGAACTTCAATATATGAAATGTAAATGTTGGCATTTTTTTGAAGGGTTAATTACATTTAACCTCCCTGTGATTTGGCTGAAAAACACATTAGCTCCTTATAGTTTAGAAACATACACTTAAGCCCTTATAATTTGGAGTGAAGGGAAAAACCAACTCAGTAAAGAATATTTGTAAAAGGTCTGTACTACCCTCACCTTTTTCTTAAATTTTCCTTTTTATGCCATCACAATCAGAACCAAAATTTTTGACTTTATTTTATTTTCTTTATTTTTCTTTCCTTCTTTTCCTTCTTTTCTCATTTCTCTCCCACTAGCTCACGGCAAGTACCCCTTCTTTTAGCTAAAAGAATCAACCCAAAAAGATTTTTCATTTTTACATACCTACTGCCTCTATTTTGTAGATTATAATCAAAATGTTTTTCCAAATTAAAACTATGCACACGCGTGCGCGCACACACATATATATATATATACTAGGTTAGCTGGCCCGTGAGACAAATTTTTTTTTAATTAATTTTTTTTTTTTAATATTTTAAGATAGTGTTTTTTTTATAGAAATATAGTAGAATGATTATTCGGTAAAGGTTAAAGAAGAATGATTATATGGCACTTATTTTTTTAGAGATGTGTACTGTAACATTACCCATATATATATTTATTTATAATAAGAATGCAAATATATAGAAATAGTAATAACAACTTAAACTAATAGATGTTATGATTTCTAATTTCATTTTTTATTTTTTATTTATATGCAAAACATGACAAATTTCACAAATAATTTTTAATGATTTATGAAATTTATGTTACGTGAGACTTTATTTGTTAATTATTTAATTGTGTCAATTAAAATAGTCAATTCTCATAAAATTACGAACTTATAGTTTAATTTGTTAAAAGGGTCAAATTCTAATATTAAAAATAATAATAAAAAAAAATGTCTATTTGATTTGATTTTTTTATAAATGAATTTTTGTTTTGTTAATTTGATTTTTTGGTCGAGATTGAAGAAGAAGAATTTTATTTCAATTCAATGGCAGTTAGCCTTCATTTCAATTAATTAAATATTATTTGAAATTATTATTATGAAAAAGATTTTGCTTTCCAATAGAAGATTAAACATATTAAATCATTTATATTATAGGGTTCATGAAGTATATTATTTATTTTAAAAAATTAACTTAATTGGACATGTGTAACCCCATAATTAGGTCCTAATTGTTTGTATTGACAAAATTAATTTAAGTTTCATCATTGGAATTACTCTTAAGATTAGAAGATTTGGGGAAAAACTGAGACTCATAATTTACCGTATCATTATGAGTAAATTGTAATACTTAAATTATAAATCTCTAACATTTTTCATACAAAATTATGTTAAAAAAATTTGAATACCACCACAAGTTGTGAATACCACACACCATATTGCACACGGCCACAACATATAACTATCAGTATGGATAAAGTAGTAAATTTAAATAATTAAAGCTATCAAAACTTTATGGACAAAAAAAAAAAAAAACTTGAAAAACAAACAAAATTACAACAAGCCCTA
Source organism: Camellia granthamiana (assembly GCA_036172215.1). Lineage (NCBI taxonomy): Eukaryota > Viridiplantae > Streptophyta > Magnoliopsida > Ericales > Theaceae > Camellia > Camellia granthamiana. The sequence continues at coordinate 76,106,650 of CM069908.1, read as the reverse complement.
CCATATAAACTAATATTGTTAATGTGATGTCCCGGGGTTTTGGGCTTGAGTTGTATGCATTTCTTTCAGTGCTTTGTTACTGAATCGGGTCATTGAGATTCATTTCCTACTCTTACTTAACCTCTCTTAACTTTTCTGGGTTAAAATTTTTGAGTTTTGGGCATTAGAACTTGCCTTGGGTTGCAAAATCATTTTTCTAAGTTTTTGGGCAAAATCGCTCGTGCGGATTTGAAAACCGCCAGCATGGATCCTCACAGGATTTTCCAAAATTTTCTAGGTTTTCTAGGGGGAAAACCGCTCAAGATGATTTTGGGTCTCGCTTGAGCAGATTTTTGGTGAAATTTCTAGGTAGCTCTCTGAAGCATTCCACCCTTAAGGTGAAAATTTATGCTCGTGCGGAATTAAAATTGCATGGGCAGATTTCAGTTTGTCTGTCTCGATTTTTGTGCTCTTTTCCTCAAAACTGATGCCAAAAGTGTTTTTGGCTCAAATCTTCCTTCTCTCTAAAAACACACCAAAAATTCAACTTCTCTCTGAGATTTAGCTCAAATCTTCAAGAGTTTGAGGGGGCTTCTTATACCAAATCGAAGAGGGAAACGAGGGCTACGATTATGACCAATTGGATTGCATTTTTGTCGACTTTGGTTTCTAGGGTTTCATCCTCTTCCTCTCCAAATCTTGCGGTAAGGATAATCTTTGAGTTATATATATTTGCAAGTTTATTCATGTTTTGAGTACTTCATCATGTTTTTGAGTTACGATTTTGGGTTGTTGAACCCTAGATGATGTTAGGAGTTGATTTCATCTATTTTTTCCAAAACTCTTGAGAATATGAGTATGTTCTAAGGTGTGGGTGTTGTTTTAGATAATCTGTTCAAAAATGGAACAAAAACTTTATTTTTTATGGGAACCCTAGAATTTGGAAATTTTGGGAAAAAGTTGTGAGATTGGCAAAATAATTTACCATAGGAGTAAATGATGGAGGGAATTCTATAGTTGTATCAAATGAAGTGATTTGAAAAGCTTGAGCTTATTGTTATTATTGTGGAAGAACAAATGCTAAAAAAATGATGTTTAACATGTGGAGAACTCGTGAATGTTGTTATTGTTATATTGTCTCTTGGGAAAAATATACTATGATATTATATTGATAAGAGATGTAGAAATTTGATCACAATGGAGGATTGTGTAGATGAATGGAGAAATTGAGAAATTTCAAGGCATTGATATAAAAATATATTGCATTGACACTTGATTAAATTATTATCACTTTTCGAATTGGCATTGTTGAGATGTTTAAATGGAACCTTATTATTGCATTGGGCATTTGCATAGTCATTCAATTTTGTCATTGATACAATTGAATTTAAATATTGCCTTGGAAAAATGTATTGTTTTGTGAAACAATATCATATTGATTGTTTTTAGGGTAACTATGTTAGTAAGTCCGGATAGGGGTTGTAGTTGGTATTGGTTAAGTTGGCCTGAGTGTCCATGATGAAAGACTGAAAACATGCACAGAGTCCACGTGCCTTCCTATTAGCAACCGATAAAGTGGGGATTGGTAGTGCTTGTTATGCCTACTTGCAAACATCAACCTCTGGGGATTACTTAAGTCGTATTTACTACCCCTTTGAATTACATTGAAATTATTGAATTGTTAAATTCTTAATGTTGAATTGTGCACAATAGTTTCAAATGCTAAAGACTTATGTTTTTGAAACATGGCATGACATATGCATTCATCCTATGAGATTGTATAAAATGTATATACTTTGTTGAGATTTTCCTACTAGACTTTGTGCTCACCCCTATGGGATTTTATGCAGGAAAGGATGTGGTGGTCTCGCCGAGTTAGAGGCGTGGGATATGTTTTTAGAGCACAAGGCTATTTTCTTTATTGTAATTATTTTTGATAAGCCATGGGTTTATTATGTATGGATTCAGAAACCACTTTTGTGTAACCAGGCTTAAGCATTGGAATTTGTAACCGTTGAGAGCATTTATTTGTACCTAACTTGTTATGCCACATGCTATAAATTCATTTACTAGGGATGTTGAATGTATATTTGCATATGGAATACCTTTTGTAAATCTCTTAATGATCAATGAATACAAATGTTGGAGATTTGTAGATGATGTTAATATTGAAAACTTACTTATGTTTACGTTTAACAATGGAAGTTGGTGAATCTTTATGGTGTAAATTTTCGGGACGTGACAATTAATGTAAAAAAGCCAAAGAAGTAATTTAACCCAAAACTACTAATGCTCTATTGTGCTATTCATTAGCTAAATCTGGATCCATTCCTAGCAAAACAATGTTGACCCTCCGCAAAATAGAAGGGTAAAAGCGATACCAAAAAAAAGCCTTCCATACAAAAGCACCGCTTATATATATAGATACACACTCCTTCCTATATATATAAACATGTACTATATATATATATCAATTAAAATGTATGTATGTATATGTATATCATATATGCATAATTGAAATTATCCATCAATTCTTTCTTTGGCTACATTACCAATAGTTTTTGTTTTCTTTTTGTTTTTGTTTTTTTTGTTTTTTGTTTTTTGTTTTTACTAATGTTAGAGATCATGAAAAAAAATATCATGACACTACTAGAAAAATGACTTTTTGCTACCATATAACTTGTGACCACCATACTAGCAGTCGCAAATAGTCAATTTATTCCTTATTTTCCTTTATTTATTTTCCTCTCTTCCTTACATTTGCCCTAGTCTCTTCACAAACAACACTGGTCGTTTTCTCTCTCTCTCTCTCTCTCTCTCTCTCTCTCTCGGTCTCACAAACTGGTATGAATCTCTCAATATCTTCTCGATCTCTCTCTCTCTCTCTCTCGAAGTGTGTGTGTTAAGCATTGAGTCACTGTTAATTTTAAGTAGATGAATTTGGGGGGTTTTTGAGTGTGTTACAAATCGATAGAAGATGGAGTAATAGTAGAGTGAGTTGAGGTTTGATAAAGATTAGAGATCGAGAAGTTGGATACTTAGTGGTTCACTACGAAAAAGTCATCTCCTAATTCGAAGCAAAAGCGAGGTTCATTTTGCTGAAAAAATTGTTCCAGTATTTCAGTTCTATTTCAATTCTCAGTTTAATTTTTCAATTTCTTCTTTAGCTCATTGTTTGGATTGATTGATCCATGATTTTTCCAATTTTCCTGCTGATATATCTATACAAGTATATGTAAACATATGTTTTTTTTTTGTTTTGTTTTTTCATTGAATATATGGCCATCTATGGCAGCTTGACAGTATAGTTAGCTTACATGTTTAACAAGCATGTTGATTGTTGTTTGTTCAGTTTGACACAATGAACAGTAATAGTTCCAAACCACAGGTGAAATCAATAATTTACATCTTTTGATGGTACAGTAGTTGGTGTAGTCTTAGTGTTGGGGGATTATTTGAAGGATGAACCATGGTTAAAGCTCCTCTGCAGCTACCTAAAGTATGAACTATTTTATTTGTAATTTTTATTTTCATGTTGCTACAAATCATGACATGTTTCATTTAAAATATTATAGGTTAAATCAATTTATATGTTTGCATATTGAATTTTATTGATGAATTCAGTAACTATTCATGACCTGCTGAATAATTTGAATGTGCGAAAGCTTAGGCCCTTTCAAGATTAGGATTGATTACTATGGAACTAGTGAAGATATGGATGATGAATGGATTGTGTCTGGATTAAGATGAAAGCAGTGTCGGAATGTAGTGATTACAAGCTGATTATCCAAATGATGAAGCTGGATAATCACAGGGATAGTGATACTCGAGAAACTTGTACTCTATTTGGCAAGAAAATCTCAGTTTTAAGTTATTCGTGTAAAAATTAATCGTTTTTAAAGTGTTTTGAGTAATTTAATTTCTGACCGAACAGTTATGATTTGTGATTGTAATGACTTTTGAACTTGTTATCTTTTTGAAGTGTTAATGAAATACTAACGTTAGGCCTCGTTTGGGAAGCGGCTGGTTTAGCCAAAAAGTCAAAAAGTTACTAAAAAAACTAAAAAGCCAATAACTCATACCAAAAAGTCAAAGATTCTATTTTCTCTCTACTTTTTGCACATCTTTTCGTAAAAAGTCAAAAAGTTATCCCAAACATACTAGTTTTTTTTATATCACATTTTGGCCAAAAAGCCAAAAAGCTACTAAAACAACATGTGTCCCAAACGAGGCCTAAATATTTTTATTTTACTTTATTGAATATAAGGACTAAAATTTCATAGTCAGACATAGGAGTGTGCATAATACCGCAAAAACCACCAAAACCGCTTTGAATCGCTTTGAACCGTGCATTTTTCAACTTTGGTGGGCGGGCTGGGGTTCCAAGTCGACGGCTCGATGTTGGTGGCGGGTGAAATTTTGCCAACCTGCGGTTATAATCAAGGGGGATGCACCAATAAATCCCAAATTAATAACTTATATATGTACTGTTTAGTCCTAAAAGTTTTTTTATATATTGAAAGGTCCCATTACAATGTTAATAACATCAGAGTCATGTTACAAACATTAGATTTCAAACATCTAATGTTCATCAAATTTCAATAATGTTTGAAAATATAGGATGAAAAACATCTAATGTTCATCAGATTTCAATAAATTTTGAAATTATAGAATGAAATATCAGATCATTTACATCATGCTGATGTAAAAATGGGACTAAATAGAACATAAAAAAACTTTTAAGATTAAATGGTTCAACGTTTCAAAAACTAAGACTTATGGGTAAATTTTCCTATAATGAACCCGCACCGCCTCTGATGCAAAAAGAAAAAAAAAAAAAAAAAAAACTGTGTTACACATACACACACAGCAAGAAATTTTAGCCGTAGATTACTCCCACACACATATACTCACACACACAGAATAATTCTTCAATTAAACCTAATTGACACCCACACATTTCATCTCATTCATTCATATCGATTCATAGCCGCTGTCTTTGGTCTCATTCCTCACCTCGCCGATCAGCTGTCACCACCGCCGCTGTCTCCTTCCCTTGCCGATCGGCGCCTACTTGTCGTCGTCGACTCGTCGCGTCGGTACGTGACTCTCTCGCTGCTCTCTCTCTGCTCTTCTCTCTCTCGCTGATCTCTCTCTCTCTCTGCTTCTTTCTTTTTCTCTCGCTGATGAAAAGAAAATGGCTTTAACCCAGTTAATCGAATGGTTTGGGTACAAAAAGATGAAATGGGTTGTGGGAGACAAGGGGAATGGGTCGGGGAAACCATAGGTTTATTTTTCTGCTGTTCTACATAAACCAATAAGAGTATGATGACTATGAACTTTCTTTTGAGGTAAGAATACTGTTATTAGGTCTAGTTTTTGTCACACTCATTACTTAACATCCTCATGGAATTTCTTTGCAATGCCGAATAAGTAAAGTTCATTGGTTGTTTATTTTCCCTGATGTAAACCAACAGCATAGGATGATGGTCTGTTTGCAATTATAAATTGTAATATTTTCTGTTCTGTGATGGTATATCTCACTTCTTTGGATAATGATGAACCATTAGGGATTGTGAAAACAAGTTGTATTCTAAAATTTATGAAGTCATTTGAAAGTTTTAGCAGTGAAGCAATGAGCCCCCTTTTTTTGTAACATGTTTCCATTTGGTTTGTAAGATGCCCTTTTGTTGCAACATTAGTTCACTGATTAATAATGTCATTGATATTTGCATATTGCAATCACTAAATTGCTGTTGATGTAAGTGAACCACAACCATTGTTTATTCCCGAAGTGGCATAGTTATTTTTTTTAGTTTATTAGTTTGTTTATGTTTAATGTTATATTAGATGAATATTTTAATTTTGACTATTTTAGTTAATTTATAAATTAGATCTTTTTATTCTTTGATTCAAGTTTTGTAATTTGAATTATATTTTTATAAACTGTCAATCCGTCCAAACCGTCAAGGAAAATCCGTCATTATTTGCCAACCGAACCGCTAGTTTTTTATAAGAAAAATGGCAAATTTTAATGACATTTTTATTAATCCGCCACCCGCCATACGGTTTTTATTTTTATCCTAAACCGCACCAACCCGCACCACGCACACCCCTAGTCAGACATTGTAGATGACATAATCACTAAATAATGTACAAAATGCAGAGTCAAGTTTTAGATGTTTACATTTATTAAAGCAGATCAACAACACATTGGAGCTATAATTTTGTGCATGTAGAAGGTGCTAGTGTGAGGAAGGTTAAAAAAGACATTATCAGAGTAACTTTTTATTCCATCATTGTATGATATTACTTTAGGTGTTGTCAAGGCTACCATTATTGGAATGATTCTTTAGGAAAACTTGTGCTGGCTGTTGCTATTCTTTGGGCTTCACTACTAGAAAAGAAAAGAAAAAAATCTGATTAGGCTGAGTTAGATTCCTCAGTTTTTGAAAACATTCATGGACCAGTTTAATTCCTCAGTTTTTAACTTTATTTAAATTTAAAACAACATCCACAACCACAATCCAGACTACTGTGAACCTACATTACTCTTTCTCTCTCACAGAGATTAGGAAGCTTATGTAAACTTAGCACACCATCCACAATACAATGAACCTGCATCTCTCTCTCTCTCTCTCTCTCTCTCTCTCTCTCAGAGATTAGGAAGCTGTACTGAATCTAGACAAAACATAACCTTGAATTGCAATTCATGAAAGAAAAAAAAATCCAATCGAAAATGGCTTGTTGTTCCGTTAAGACAAAAAACAAAAAAAACTACTACAAAATTCATGTGTCCCATACATCCCGTACCTATACCCAATTTATGTCTTGTTAACATAGGTTCATATTGGGGAATATAAAAGTCCATATAACGAGTTCAAAGTGTTTGATTCCTGATTTTTAGAAAATTCTATCACTTGTATTATGTAAAAAATTTCAATCTTTATGCTTTAACAGCTTATTTTATGCTTGATCTGTTTGTTACTTTGTTAGTTGTTTTGCTTTGATTTCTGCTTCAAAAATTTATGGATATAGCTTCCTCTCTGTCTGGCTTGGCTGCTTTTTTTTTTTTTTCTTTTTTTTTTTTTAGTACTAAATTTTTTTTGTTTTGCTCAATTGTGTTTTTTGGATAGGATCAATGATGATTGATAAAAACTGCGTTATCTATCTGTAATTCCCTTTAAAGAGATTGAAGATATTCATATTATTCTGAGATCCATTTACCACTTGTTTTTGGTTCATTAGTTTTTATGTGTTCTTTTTATGGAAGCTATGGATTTATGTGAGCATCAGTGATGAGTAACCTTTTGTTATCCTTGCACTTTGATTGCTAGTGAAGAAAACTATGGGGAATGTTAATTCTGAGATGCTTTTCATTTTCTGTTTTCTCCTATTTTCTCTCTAGGTTGTGTTTGCAACTTCATTATTATACCACTTCAAAGTAATATTTTTTGCATGATGCTTTCATTTGATGATATGAACCACTCCAATGGCCAAACTAACATTAAAGAATACATTTTGAAAACCTTCAAATGTATATTTGTTTGAGTAAAACAATGTACATTTGAATAGTTTCTGTAGTATTATTGTTTGGGTAAAACCTTCACCGGATACAATATAGCTTTGCAAATTTTAAGTAAACATTATTTCGTACACAATATAGCTTAGACAATTGCAAGAATTAATTTTTCACCAATTTTCTCAATTATTTATGACTAACTCCAAAATGTCATAAATAATATTTTTTTATAAATATGTCTAACCAAAACTATTAGTCTATTAGCTATATTTATTGAGCCAAAACTATCAAAAATAAAATAAATAACTTGATATTTAATTTAATGGTGTTAAAATTTAACCATTTTTTATTATTATTTTAATTAAAAAATAAAAATAACTAATTTGATTAAAAAAAATTAGAAAGTCTTAATGGTCAGAAAAGTCTTTGAACCTATTTGTCTGAAAAATAGCTTGAAGTAATCATAAAATTGTGGTAGGTAGATAGCAATTTTGAAGTAATCATAAAGTTGTGGTAGCTAGATAGCAGCCGGCAAGACCTTAACAATTCTGCCCAATTATTTGTCTAAAAAATATCTTGAAGTATTCATAAAGTTGTGGCTCTAGATAGCAAGTAGCAAGACCTTATTAGTTCTACCCAACTATCCGTCTATAAAACAAGGTGATTTAGTCAAAATTAACTCCTAATAAAATTTTAATATATTAAAGATGAGTATAAAAAAAATTTCTTAAAAAATTTAACACATATTATTATTATTAAAATATTAAATTTTAAAATAATACTGTAGATGTTAGTTTTTTTTTAAAAAAATTAGTATTTTTTAAAATTCTATCATCAAGATCTATCAAATAAGATCTATATTGATTATGAAATTCTTTATAAAAAAAAATATTATCGTCGAAATTGATTTAAACAGTAACACTTGTAACAACCTAGATTTTTAATTATTTTATAGAATTTATACTAATATTATTTAAATCACAGTTAGGAAAAATATATAATTATATATTATTATGTGTAATTTTATAAAATAATATATATCTAAGGGTCAAAATATAAATAAATAATTAAGTTAAGTTTGGATATGCTTGAATTAATGGAGATTAATAAGAAAGTGACACGTGACAGTTGGCTTGGGGCTCACGAATTGAATTTGTATAAATGGGGGAGAAGTTGACTCAGTGAGAAGGAAAGGAAAGGAAAAAGAAGAGAAAGGAGAGAAAGAGTGGAAGAAAATAGAGGAAAAAATAATGAAAGCTGAAAGGGTCTTTGATGGTGGAAAGAAATAGTGTGTATTAAAGTTAAAGTGAGTTATATTATACTTTGAGTTACCAAAATGTATTTTACTTATATTTTAACTTACCAAAACCTATTTTACAGAAGCTATGTTTTATTAGTATATTAATAAAAGTTATGTTTTATAAAGATTTCAGTTATGTAAATTGTTTTATGAACTCTATTTGTGAAGGTGAAACCCATGGATATGTTTGTTTTGCTTTTAAAGAATATTTGGCTACGACCTTATATGAAAATATGTTTTGTGAACATCACCACGAGAATCTCACGCATTGGGGGACTTAAATAACCATTGGCTTAGTGATTGACCACTCTGTGGTCCAGTGTTTGTCGTGGATCCATTGACCAGTGTAGTGCTTGGCACTTAGTGATGTACCGCGGTTATGGTTGTATAGTGATTTTCGTATTACGTGATCTGAGGTATATACCATATGATTTTCGTACTATGTATGTTTATATCAAGCTCTTTTAGCCAATAACGATCCATGGTAAATTTTATGTCCTTATACTCTTAGTATAATATTTATCACCCTGCCATGTGCTTATAGTTTTTTTTACCACTTACAGGTTACATGTCAGGACCAGCGTGTGGGGTAGGCACAAAGCACTTTTATTGATGTATTTTTTTATATGTAAATATCGGCCTTTTTGGTCAATACATTTTGTAATAAAAATAGAAACTCTAATGATTATTTTAGTACCCTCATTTATATATTTCTTCCGCTTACGTTTATTGATTTGTTTAAGAATTGGCCGGAGGTAACCTCGGTTACTGGCTATCACGATGCTGAACCCTTGGGTACATGGAGCGGGTCGTGACAAATGATATCAGAGCAATGGTTTACAAAAAAAAAAAAAAAAATCATTGAAGCATGGGACACATGCACATTTAAGAAGTGAGATAGCGAGTAATTAGTATTAAAATATTATATTTTGTTCATCGATTTAATTATATTATAATTTTATATGAGTATATATATATTAAAAAAAAAAATTTTGTGCATAATTCGTGAAGGATATATTTGTTATTGCAAAAAGAAGAAAAAGAAAAGAAGGATGTCAGGTTCAAGCATCTACTAAAATTATAATATAATTAAATACATATAATTTTCAGTTCAGTATTAAAAAAAAAAAATTTATTTCGATATATTTTTTTTAAAAGTGGGTTCAAATTATAAAAATACTTCATCTCAAATTTTTTTTCAACTCTTGCATATGACTCTGTCTTTATTTATTTATTTATTTATTTATTTTTATTGTAAACAAAATAAATGAAAAGTTTTTAAAGTCATCCATTATTTTTCATTTGACCCAAACTAATTTTTGACAACTAGATAGTTAATGGTTTTTGGTAAATTTTTTTTTTGAGGTGCTATTTTCTATGCGATTAATCATCTAATACATATTTATCAAAGTGCGCAGCGGATAGTTTGTACATAGAACAAATTTCGAGGACGAAATTTTAAAAGGAGGGAAGATTGTAACAACCCAAATTTTTAATTATTCTGTAGAATTTATACTAATATTATTTAAATCACAATTAGGAAAAATATATAATTATATATTATTATGTGTAATTTTATAAAATAATATATATCTATTATCTAAGGATCAAAATATAAATAAATAATTAAGTTAAGTTTGGATATGCTTGAATTAATGGAGATTAATAAGAAAGTGACACGTGGCAGTTGGCTTGGGGCTCACGAATTGAATTTGTATAAATGGGGGAGAAGTTAACTCAGTAAGAAGGAAAGGAAAGGAAAGGAAAAAGAAGAGAAAAGGAAAGGAAAGGAAAAAGAAGAGAAAGGAGAGAAAGAGTGGAAGAAAATAGAGGAAAAAATAACGGAAGCTGAAAGGGTCTTTGATGGTGGAAAGAAATAGTGGGGTATTAAAGTTAAGGTAAGTTATATTATACTTTGAGTTACCAAAATGTATTTTACTTATATTTTGACTTACCAAAACCTATTTTACAGAAGCTATGTTTTATTAGTATATTAATAAAAGTTATGTTTTATAAAGATTTCAGTTACGTGAATTGTTTTATGAACTCTATTTGTGAAGATGAAACCCATGGATATGTTTGTTTTGCTTTTAAAGAATATTTTGTTATGACCGTATATGAAAATATGTTTTGTGAACACCACCAAGGGAGTCCCACGCCTTGGGTGACTTAAATAACCATTGGCTTAGTGATTGACCACTCTGTGGTCCAGTGTTTGTCGTGGATCCATTGACCAGTGTAGTGCTTGGCACTTAGTGATGTACCGTGGTTATGGTTGTATAGTGATTTACGTATTACGTAATCTAAGGTATATGCCAAATGATTTCCGTACTATGTATGTTATATATCAAGCTCTTTTAACCAATAACGATCCATGGTGAATTTTATGCCCTTATACTCTTAGTATAATATTTCTCACCCTACCATGTGCTTATAGTTTTTTTTTACCACTTTCAGGTGACATGTCAGGACCAGTGTGTGGGGTAGGCACAAAGCACTTTTATTGATGTATTTTTTTATATGTAAATATCGGCCTTTTTGGTCAATACATTTTGTAATAAAAATAGAAACTCCAATAATTATTTTAGTACCCTCATTTATATATTTCTTCCGCTTGCGTTTATTGATTGTTTAAGAATTGGCCGGAGGTAACCTCAGTTACTGGCCATCACGATGCTGAACCCTTGGGTACGAGGAGCGGGTCGTGACAAATAGTATCAGAGCAATGGTTTACAAAAAAAAAATCATTGGAGCATAGGACACATGCACATTTAAGAAGTGAGATAACGAGTAATTAGTATTGAAATATTATATTTTGTTCATCGATTTAATTATATTATAATTTTATATGATTATATATATATTAAATTTTTTTTTTTTTTTTTGTGCATAATTTGTGAAGGATATATTTGTTATTGCAAAAAGAAGAAAAAGAAAAGAAGGATGTCAGGTTCAAGCATCTACTAAAATTATAATATAATTAAATACATATAATTTTCAGTTCAGTATTAAAAATAAAAAAAAAATTTATTTCGATATATTTTTTTTAAAAGTGGGTTCAAATTATAAAAATACTTCATCTCAAATTTTTTTTCAACTCTTGCATATGACTCTGTCTTTATTTATTTATTTATTTTTATTGTAAATAAAATAAATGAAAAGTTTTTAAAGTCACCAATTATTTCTCATTTTGACCCAAACTAATTTTTGACAACTAGACAGTGAGTGGTTTTTGGTAAATTTTTTTTTAAGGTACTATTTTCTATGCGATTAATCATTTAATACATATTTATCAGAGTGCGCAGCGGATAGTTTGTACATATAACAAATTTCGAGGACGAAATTTTAAAAAGAGGGAAGATTGTAACAACCCAGATTTTTAATTATTCTGTAGAATTTATACTAATATTATTTAAATCACAGCTAGGGAAAATATATAATTATATATTATTATGTGTAATTTTATAAAATAATATATATCTAAGGGTCAAAATATAAATAAATAATTAAGTTAAGTTTGGATATGCTTGAATTAATGGAGATTAATAAGAAAATGACACGTGACAGTTGGCTTGGGGCTCACGAATTGAATTTGTATAAGGAAAATGAAAAATCCCCCTAAAAAAACTCCCCCTAATCCCCCTAATTTCCATTTTTGGCAAACTATTTTTTTTTTTTTTCTGTTTTCTTTTTTTTTTTTTTTTTTTTTTACTTGAAAAGGCAATTGTGGAGATTCGGGGGCTGTGAATTCGGGGGATGAATCACAGCCCTTTGTATAAATGGGGGAGAAGTTGACTCAGTAAGAAGGAAAGGAAAGGAAAAAGAAGAGAAAGGAGAGAAAGAGTGGAAGAAAATAGCGGAAAAGATAATGGAAGCTAAAAGGGTCTTTGATAGTGGAAAGAAATAGTGGGGTATTAAAGTTAAGGTGAGTTATATTATACTTTGAGTTATCAAAATGTATTTTACTTATGTTTTGACTTACCAAAACCTATTTTACAGAAGCTATGTTTTATTATTATATTAATAAAAGTTATGTTTTATAAAGATTTCAGTTACGTGAATTGTTTTATGAACTCTATTTGTGAAGGTGAAACCCATGGATATGTTTGTTTTGCTTTTAAAGAATATTTGGTTATGACCTTATATGAAAATATGTTTTGTGAACACTACCACGGGAGTTCCACGCCTTGGAGGACTTAAATAACCATTGGCTTAGTGATTGACCACTCTGTGGTCCAGTGTTTGTTGTGGATCCATTGACCAGTGTAGTGCTTGGCACTTAGTGATGTACCGTGGTTATGGTTGTATAGTAATTTCCGTATTACGTGATCTGAGGTATATGCCAAATGATTTCCTTACTATGTATGTTATATATTAAGCTCTTTTAGCCAATAACGATCCATGCTGAATTTTATGCCCTTATACTCTTAGTATAATATTTCTCATCCTGCCATGTGCTATAGTTTTTTTTACCACTTTCAGGTGACATGTCAGGACCAGCGTGTGGGGTAGGCACAAAGCACTTTTATTGATGTATTTTTTTATACGTAAATATCGGCCTTTTTAGTCAATACATTTTGTAATAAAAATAGAAACTCCAATGCTTATTTTAGTACCCTCATTTATATATTTCTTCCGCTTGCGTTTATTGATTTGTTTAAGAATTGGCCGGAGGTAACCTCGGTTACTGGTCTTCATGATGCTGAACCCTTGGATACGGGGAGCGGGTCGTAACAACACTAACATGTTACTATGCTCACAGTTACTCTCACAGTAACATGTTACTTTATTTCACAATAATATGATACTCTGGCAATATTGTCTAAGAAAAAAAAGATATTTTATTTTTTCCTTGTTCAATTATGTGTTTTCTCCTTAGAGAGTTTATGAAGCAAAATAAATTTGATTTTTTTTTTACTTAATAATGGTCTAATGAAGGAGTTTTGGCTAAATTTTCTTAAAATTTATGCTGAATGATACAACCATAATGAATATTTTGCTTTTCCCCAAACGAGGGTCCAATTAAAGGGTTTTGGCTAAATTTTTTCAATATACTCAAATACAAATACAAATACAAATACAAATATAAATACAAAAATATATATATATAAATTAAATACAAAAAAATTACTCTATGAACTTTTCGAAAAATTAAATTTATAAAAAAAATATTTTACAAACAGAATTTTAATACATAAAATTTATGTTGAATGATACAACATAATGAGTATTTTGCTTTGAAATAAAAGAGTTACACAGGACCACATTATTTTGTATATATATATATTTTTTGATATGAAAATTATGTTTACAATTCTTCAAAACAATAATTGTCTTGCTCAATTAATTCAATGCATGTGGAATAAATTAGAAAAGTATGAGCGTGCCTAGTTTGAACATTGTAGGCCATAAAAGTCCAAAGGAATCTGTAAATCTATGAACACAACCATAAATCAATTGTTGTCAGGAAGATAGAGAGGCAGAGGCAGAGAGAGGATGGAGCTTGAACACTTCAGCCATGACCATCCCCTAATCCTCAAAACAGAGCACATATAAGATGATGATGGTGTTGTGAAAATTTCTTGCTGCGTGTGAGCAACTAATAATCTCCGGTCAATCCTACTACGGTTGATTATGTGGTTTCAGAGAAGGCAAACCAGAGTTTAATCTTGTTGATTCGGGAATAACAGCATCAAATAACAAACTATCCAGGTTGACCTTCTTTTTCCCTTGGAACTCTTCTTTTAATTGTCTCATCAGTTCTTTCCTTATTATTTGATTACATTCAATTATTTTGGGTAAATTACACTCACCTTGCATGAGGTTTCTAATAATTACATGGGCCTCTCATATAGTTTCAATAATTACAGAAATCATTCTTTTATTAAGATTTTCCACTGTTAATCTTTTGTTAACATTGATGAAAGAGAAAAAATGATGAAAAAAAATTGAGAAAAAAACATAGAGAAGAGAACAAATAATAATAATAATAATAAATTATATGGTGTTGTTATTTGCTGCAGTGACACTATGAAAAGATGAATGAGAAAATAAACAGAAAGAAAAATGAAAGAAATAAAATAAAGAAAATGGAAAGAGATAGATAATTTCTCCAAATATGTATTTTTCATATGGAAAAAAAATCAAATACTTATATGTATTTTTAAATTTTTATTCAAACTCTAATTTCTCAAAATAATTATTTATAAAATTAGTGGTCTTTTTAAAAAATAAAACATCTTTTATACTTTGTTTCGTAATTTTCAAATGAATGATTGTATTTAATCTAATATAAGATTTAATGGTGATCAATTTATTAGCTCTTTTTTTTTTTTTTTTTTAAGATAAGGTAATGTTTGGTTATTCTACTATTATATATATGATTGTCTTAACAATTTAGAATTTTTTAAAATATTATATAGAATTTAATAATTTTGTTTTACATTATTAAAATGATGTATGGATCTTTATTAATTTTTTGTAAAACATCAGGGAGGTGAGTGAATGATCCTTAGTATTATTTATTTATTTTTATTTTTTTTGGTTCCAGCCAAACTAGGCAAGAAAAAGACCCCACACAACCCACGAATATATAAATATATACATATATATACTCAGCAGCCATGTCAAAAAGAAGAGAAAAAAATGAGAGAGAGAAGATAGAGGTACTGGCAAGAAGAAAAACAAAAGAAGGACAGAGTGGATGGTTCAGCAATGTTGCAGTATAGTGACGAAAAGGGCCAGACAAGAAAAGAAAAAAAAGAAGAAAAGAAAGGAAAAGAAAAAAGAAAGAAAAAAGGGTAAAAATGTCATTTTAATAATCTATTTGTGGCCAATATCTGCCTCACGCATTCAATTTAGTGCTTGTAAAACAAACACAATTAATTTTTAAAAATCCATATATTTTTAGACGGAACTACAAAAAGGTGAAATGTAGTTAATCCTCTTTTTAAATTATTTTAAAATGTGATAGTGTTTTAGTAAGTTTTATTGATAAAAAAGGATTTTGTGTTGCAGTTTTAAGTATAAATGTTCACAATTATAACTTTCACATTTCTAAAAAATTCACACTTGCAACAATTCACATTATATATATATATATGAAAGAAACATGTATGCATATATGTATGCTAGTGAGGTGGCTACGTGCAAGCATGCAACATAGTGCCAAACGTAGAATTGTCTGTAAAGTGATTTCCCAATTCATCTAAATCAAACTAATTTTAGAATTCAAAAAAATACATCAATTTAATTTATCTATCAAGTTAAGGGGTATGTCTATGCAAAAACTAAAAACCGAGGAGTTGAAACTGATGGGATTCAAACTGGATGGCATGGCACCATCTTCAAAGCCTAAGCAACCAATCTACTTGTTTAGTTTGAGTTTTTAGGATTTATTTTTTAGAAAATTTTAAAAATTTATTTTTCGTGTTTTTTTATTTTCACTGAATATTTTAAGCAATTTTTAAAAATTTTTTAATTATATTTAGATTAACTGAATTTAAAAATTAAAAGTTTTAATTAAAATATTAATAAAATTCACTTAAAACAAAAAAAAGTATTGAAAATTCAAAAATAATTTTTCAATTCTAAATCAAACATAGTATTAGTTTTTGAAATTTAAAAAAAAAAAAAAAAGATATATTATTTTTTATTGCCATAAATAAATAATTGAATATCCATCACGATTGTCTATCACCATGAAAACTCTGTCTCATGATTGTCCATCACCATTGTTGCGGCAATAAGATTTTAGATCTACTAACACTTATCTAGATCCATCACGAGCCTTTATTTTTATTTTTATTTTTCTATCTTTCTATTTATGTCTCTTTGTCTCTATTTTGTCGATGGAAAAATTAAAATTTGTAAAGATAATTGTCAAAGGGATCAAAACATATTTTTTTTCTCATTGAACTCGTGATTCTTCTGCAATTCTACGTTATTGTAGGCATCTCTTCTGCTATACGAAAATATCTCACACTCCCTTATTATTTGACTGTTCTAAAGCTATCATGAAGTATCAATTTACTTATCTCCACTGAAACTATCACAAAGTATCACTTTACTATATGCATTATAAAATGATACAATTAAACCCTTTAATAAATATACTAATTTACTCGTTAGTCCGTCTTTGGCATTTAGTTTTGTAAATTTTACTCATTTACTAGAAATTTCACTTGCTAATAGTTAAATTTCACCTAAATATTGAGGCTAACTTTCACTATTTGAAGAGAATGAAATTTCACTAGTTGAAGATAATGAAATAATTATTACTATCAAGTTTTAATAAACAATATTAAAATTTTGGTAACTATACACATTATAGAATTACTTTAAAAAAAATTAAATTATCATTAGCTAATTAAAAATCTAGTGACAATCACTTTTTGCTCGACAACGAAATCACTGGTGACATCTTTCTCTTTAACTCATAGTTTTTCCATTTACTCGCTAGTCCATCTCTAGTTTTAATTTTATAATTTTTCTCCTTTAGTAGAAATTTCACTTTGTTACTAATATTATGGTTAAATTTCACTATTTAAAGATAATGAAATTTCACTAGTTGAAGACAATGAAATAATTATTACTATCAACTTTTAATTGCACAATATTAAAATTTTAGTAAATTAATATTTTAGAATTAATTAGACAACAAAATAATTAAAAAAATAAAATCATCTTTAACTAATTAAAAATCTAGACAATTGCTTGTTATTCAACAATGAAGCCACTGGAGACATCTTTCTCCCTTAACTCATAGTTCTTTCATATTTCCAATTGATTATAAGCCTCTTTTCCATCAGATCACCAATCTATCCATCGTATTGTACAGACATCACCATACACCAACATCCACTGACATGCCTTCGTTATTTCAAGTAACACTTGCTGTCTCCAACTTGAATGTTTGTCGATCATAGTCGAACACCATGCAAAAGAATTCATTGTGCATTTAATTGGATGGATTGGTCACCACTAATCAATTGGCTAATTGATTGAAAGGCTTGACCACCACCAATCTATTTTACAATTGATTGCACATCTAAAATTTTACAAAAGCATTGATTGGAAAAATTGGCCACTCCAATCGAGTTTGCAATTGATCAAATGGCTTGGACATAACTAATCAATTGGCCAATCGATTAGATTTGTCAATTAATTGGATAAATTGACAAATAGCTATTCAAATTTGTGTTACATAAGTATTTTTGTGAGGTCACTTACGTGATTTTTAGAAAACTATTTTGTGTTGGTCAAAAGTTTCTCAAATGACTTACTCGAATTAGTGTTACTTATGCACTTTTATGAGATCACTTATATGAGTTTGTGAAAACTTACTTGATTTTGTGTTGTTTAAAATTTTTATGAGATGACTTACGAAAAATTTGTGTTCACTTATGCATTTTCGTAAGATCACTTGTGTGAGTTTGTGAAAAACCTGAGCATTTTTGTGAAATCAAAGTTTTCTCAAATAACTTACCCGAATTTGTGTTACTTATGCATTTTTTCAAAATCACTTACGTGAATTTGTAAAACTTACGTGTTTTTGTGAGATCAAAATTTTCTCAAATAACTTACTCGAATTTGTGTTACTTACGCATTTTTTTTTTTAAATCACTTGTGTAATTTTGTGAAAACTTACTTGATTTTGTGTTGTTCAAAACTTCTATGAGATGACTTATGAAAAATTTGTGTTTACTTACACACTTTTGTGAGATCATTTATGTGAGTTTGTGAAAATTTACGTATTTTTGTTAAATCAAAATTTTCTAAAATGACTTGCTTCAATTTGTGTTACGTACACATTTTTGTGAGACAACTTGCGTAATTTCGTAAAATCTTGTATGATTTTGTTTTCCATAAAAAATTTACGAGATCACTTATAGAAAATTTGTGTTAACTTACGTATTTTTATGAGATTACTTATGTGAGTTTGTGATAATTTTGTATTGTTCCAAATTTTTTAAGATTACTTACACATTTTTATATTTATATGATCACTTACATATTCATAATATAATATATTATTTAAATGATAATGTCAACCAATGTTTGCCGAACAAAATTTTTTAAGATTACTTACACATTTTTATATGATTATGGCCTATTTTGGGAAAATGGTTATAATCAGCTTTTTGGTAAAAAGTTGATTATAAGCAGATTATAATCAGCTTTTTTGTGAGAGAGGAAGATTATTACCAATTTGCCAAAAGAGCCCTATTTATAGATTTATAATATAATATATTATTTAAATGATAATGTCAACTAGTGTTTGCTGAACGGTACTCGTCAACCACTGAACAAGTCATTTTGATTACAAAAATAAGTGAGACTACTAAAAAGAAGAGAAGCATTAATAACTTTAAAGTGGTGTGGGTCTTATATAATGAAATGTTTTGCTCTTGTGTGTGTGTTTATTTTTTTTTTTTTTAAATTACCATCTCATTAGTAATTTATTAGTGCTTTCAAATTAAGAATAAATTTCCACCTCATTATTGTTTTGGTTAATATTTTTCAATGTAGTTGTTGTGTCAAGCTGGAAACAGCTGTCAAGAACCAATAATCTATAGTCTGTGCAATATATTATTCTTATTATAAGCTTTTGTTGCTGGGGTCATGCTCCGGAGCTCTAATTAAAAGTGCAGCTCTAATGGGTTGTCCATCTCAAAAAAAAAAAAAAAAAGAAGTAAAAGACAAAAAAGAGAAAAGAAAAAGACAAATTAATAGAACTCTTTTTTTTGTGGGAACTTACATCATCAAACACAGACACGAACCCACATTGTAGTGAGAGAGAAATGGAGCTTCAACATTTTAGCCATGAACATCCGTTGATCCTCGGTGAAGTGAACGACGATGGTGAGGCAATTGTCTGCAACGTGTGTTGGGAAAGCATCTCTGGTTCTGCATTCAGTTGCAAAAATTGTTTATTTTTTTTGCACAAATTTTGTGCTAAATTTCCCGAGCAGATGAATCACCCGGTCCACGGCCATTCCCTTACGCTCCAACGAACATGGTCTCATACAATTTGTAATGTTTGTCGCGACGATATACGCGGATTCACCTATCGATGTTCTCCCTGCAATTTTGACGTGGATATCAGATGTACTGTTAGAGGCCAACATTTTAGCAGTAAACATCAGTTGATGATCCTCAATAAACATCAGTACGGGAAAGAAATATACCTTCTCGTATAATCCTGTTGATCAAGTCTGCGTTCCTCCGTACGACGTCGCTTTGTCACCTGAAAACACAAACGTGAGCTAGCCGGCGGGTGCGTGCCGGAAACCTCTCCGATGCCTAAGTTAGTAAGTAAGATCAATAGGCAAAAGCTCTGTGTATTCAGAAAGCAAAATTGTATTACCTCTTCAAAGGTGATATTGGTGAGCTTATATAGGTTTCGCGTGGCACAATCCTGGTAGGACTCTTACTCCTCCAAGTGTAGAGTCCTTCTAGGATTACTCCTCCTTGCGTAGAGTCCTCCTAGGATTCATACTCTTGGAAGATAATGCTTATCCTCCAACACCCTCCTCACTGCATAAGCCAAGTGAGATGGCTTCATTACGGCCGAACTTCTTTTCAGCCGAAGTAACCCATAATTCGAACTTTACTTTAACCTCTTACCTCGGTCCTCCATGCTATGACCGAGCTAACCATAAGAGTGCCGAGCCGAACCAAAGGCCGGCCAAAACCGGACCAACACTGACAAACCGGTGTCAATGCACGACCGGTATTACTTAGTGAAAGCCGAACTATCAACAGCTCTCTCCAACCGAAATAGGACCAGGTCCTTCGTAGACTGATTTACCTATTCCGGTCTCAAAACCAGAGCAACTCCCAGGCTACTTCTCCACACCGGAATAACTCACAGGGCCGCTTCTCCAAACCGGAGTAACTCATAGGGCCACTTCACCCGGTCCCTTTTACTTCGGTCCACAACGGCCCAATACCCAGCTCGGCCCAATTTGCGTATAAATTGCCCTCTCAATTGCCCCTTAATCCCATCTGCAAAGTATGATCGGGATTACCTGACTACGAACCGAACCAAAATTTTAGCTTATCCAGCCGAGCTACAATCCTTTAGCTGCTCCAGCCGAGCTGAGTTTAAGCCGAGCTAAGCACGTTCGGTCAAAATGTCTCTTCAGTTTGCAGAAACTGAATCGATTGTCCTTCCAATGACACGTGGCACGCTGGTATTGGCCACTCACAGCTGTCGCGCCGCCCTCGTACTCCGAAAAAATTAAACTGTTCCTGCCCATTTGGCCCTTTTCACCCAAAAGAACCTTTCACTTTTGAATCACACTATCCTCTGTTCATCTCCTCTCTCTCAACTGCCTCTAAAGCTCGCGTTCTTGTTTGCTGCTGCATCAATCCTTCAGTTTGTCTCCTCTTCTTCTTGGTAAGTGCACGAATCTACTTTTGTTTATCTGTTTTTTGCTTCCATTTTAATCCATGGTAGTCTTATGTGGTGTGTTTTTGCAAAACACTTTATTTTTCATCCACTATAACTGTACTTTCTAAAGAACTTCTCAAGAACACTTTGAACACACTGATTCAGTTAGTAGAACACCTTTTTGATCTTTATTCACGCTTCAACCGAACTAGAATACTGTTCCTGTCATATGAAAATCTAGGCAAACCGAAACCGAACTAGAACTTGTACATGCCTCAATAGCTTTAATAGGTTTCCATCTGATATACCTTAGCCGAAATAAAAACACACTCAAAATTGAAATTTCGACCCTCAACCGAGCTAAGCCCTGGGGGCTAAACCAGCTTTCTAAGTTCCAAACCGAACTCATATAAGCTGCCCCTTGAGGCCTAACCGAAGTAAGAAAACTCTCTCTTGAAACCGAGATAACAAAACACTCTGAGAACCGAGATAACGAGCTCTTGTCAGAAACCGAAGTAGATACCACAGCACCCTGTAGAGCCGAAATAAGACATGTCTTTTCTTGCTTTGTTTTCGTAGCACGGTCGTTGATCTGTGCTTAACACCTTGTTTTCTCACTTTGCAGACTTAGGTTGCCAGGCACTTCCCTGCGCCCAGCCGAGCCACTGAACACACTTTTCCAACCGGAATAATTTATTTAACTTATACAATAAAATGGGGAAGTATAGGTGTCTTGTAGAGACCCCAGGAGGTTTAGATGAGTTTAGGAAGGACCACCACATCCCAGCCGATGTAAACCTTGTTCTGGCTGAAAAAGACATAGACCCTTGGGGTAAGGAAGGTTTTGTCCCTTTCACCCTCCAATCAATTATAGAAACCGGACTCAGATTCCCAGTCCAGCCCCTTATATGTGAATTTTTAAGACAAACCAGACTATGCCCCACCCAACTGTCCACCAATACATACCGAATAATAATGGGTATAGCCGCTTTAAACCAACAAACCGGTCTCAACCTCGGTTTAGCCGAAATACTACACCAATACTCAATAGGCTCAAAGAATGAAGGCTGGTGTTATTATTTGAGAATACGCCGTGGCCGAGAAAAAATAATAAAACATACACCGGATAAGGACTTAAACGACGACGACTTCTTTTGGGTTTCTGGAAATTTTGAAGACTTTCAGGCCCAGATCCCTGGCCGAAGAATAAACGGGAAGAAAGGAGAGCCCGGTATCCATACTTCGGTTGCCTTCCTTAATTTTGTTTATTTCGGTTTTCCTCTCTATAACCGAACTAACACTTTCTGTTTTTCTTTTGCAGATTCAGCTTTCCTCCACTCCCAGTACGGCCACCCCAACTTAGGTGTTCTCCGCGCCGCACTGCGAGTTAGAGAAAGAAGTTGGGCTAAACTCCTCGACTTCGAACCAACTTACCGCTACTCCGGTCGCCGCAAAGCAAGGGTGACCGACTTCCTCCTTGAAGACCCACCAGAACCGGACCCAACCTTGCCAGAGATTGTCCTTGTTCCCCTAACAGCCGAATAAGAGATGGCAAAGAAGAACAGGATGAAGGCCATGCTCACCGCCACCACAAGGGCCGAAGTGCCACCAACTCAACAAACCACTGAAGCCGTGGTAGCTCTTCCCTCACAACAGCCATCCTTCTCACGCCGAGCTAAACGCGCCCGGACTACTGAGACCGAGCAGCGTTTGGTTGATGAGGTTGACCCCATCCTTCCACCGAGCCCCGAACTCAACCTTCAACCGGAATCATCTAACCGCGCTGCGCCTAACAACAAATGGGCTCCACCCTTCGTCTTCAACGACCGAGATATCGACGAAGGTGACTCCGTTGTTGCTGACAAGGATCACCTGCTAGCCTTCAACCTGGCCAGAGGTGTTTGTCTTCCCAAAGACATGGAGCACCACAGGAAGTAGCTAAACACCGAGCTGAAGGCCATCCGGTCATCCACCAAGTCCATGATTTTGGTAAGCAGTATTGTTTTTTTTCTTTGATCAGTCTATTTCTTTCCAACTCTGAGCTCGGCTAACAAGGAACTCTCCTTTTGCAGGCCATCCAGAAGAACACCATTGCCCATAAGCAAATAATGGAGCTGCGCAAAACAACAAGGCACGCAATAAGGGACGCCGAAGCCAGGGCGGCCGAGCTGGCATTATCCAAACAAAGGTCGGCCGAACTGGAGGCCGAGGTAGCTCGCCTGACCGGACTGGTCACCTCGGCTGAGAGCGACAAACAGCGCGCCGTGACCGAGGTGAAAGACAAGTATTTATGGGAGATGGCGGAGCTTGAAAACAAAAAGAACACCGAAATATCTGAGCTTAAGCAGAAGGCTGAGGACGCTTTCAAAGAAGGGTTCAAAGAAGCCGAAGTTGGCTACTCTCTGCAGTGCGAAGCCGCGAAAGAACTGTTCTTCAAGTGCGGTTGGAGAGGTGCAGTGGAGAAGGTCGGTTGTGGACCTGAAACCGAGGTCTACAACCATCCTGAGCACTTTATTCCGGCTTCACTGCAAGAATACGCTGACGAACTCCAAAAACAATTCCTCGGTTCGTCGGATGATGATGATGATGACGAAGAGGCAGCAGGGACTCCGGCTATCGAAGAGCAAGCTGGCGATCAGACAGCTCGGTCAGAGCCCATGATTGAAAATGCTGCGCCCGAGCTCCCCACCGATCTAGATGCTGAGATAGATGATCTTTTTTGATTGAACTTGTACTTTTTTCTTTTTTCCCTTCTTTTGCCTTGAACTCTCTTGTAACCGGGCTACAGCCCCACAATTGTACTTGGTTTTGTTTGTAATGAAAAAATCTTCAACTCTTATTCCGGTTTTGTATGCCTGCATTCGTACTTGTTTCATATCTTCTCTTGTTGGACAAGTGTCATCTCGGTTAGCTATATAACTCACTAGCCAACCACTCTTCAGCCGATGTAACTTACCTCGGCTGAAGAGTACAAAGAGTTGGTTTAATCCAGCCAACCACTCTTCAGCCGATATAACTTACTTCGGCTGAAGAGTACAAGGAGTTGGTTTAATCCAGCCAACCACTCTTCAGCCGATATAACTTACTTCGGCTGAAGAGTACAAGGAGTTGGTTTAATCCAACCAACCACTCTTCAGCCATACCCATACTTCGGCTGAAGAGTACAAAGAGTTGGTTTAATCCAGCCAACCACTCTTCAGCCGATATAACTTACTTCGGCTGAAGAGTATAAGGAGTTGGTTTAATCCAGCCAACCACTCTTCAGCCATACCCATACTTCGGCTGAAGAGTACAAAGTGTTTTGCCCTGGATCCTTATCCTGGGCTTAGGAAGGGTCATAGTTGGTTTAATCCGGCCAACTATGGTTACAACAAAAGTTACTTATCTACTAAAAACAAATATGCTGAAAAAGAATCGATTTGTTTTATTGATGAAATAGAGAATTACACATACTTGAAAAGAAAGAAGCTAAAAGTAAAATAACTTAAGATTGGCCGTGTTCCATGGCCTGGGAATTGCTTTGCCGTCCTCGTCTTCCAAGTGGTATGCCCCTTTGCCTGCTAATCCGACCACTTTGTAAGGACCTTCCCAATTAGGCCCTAACTTGCCATCTCCTGGGACCAATGTGTTTCCCATAACTTTGCGAAGTACCCAATCGCCAATCTTGAACTGCCTTGGATGTACTGTTTTGTTGTATTTCCTGGACAATTCTTGCTGGTAGGAGGCGATGTGAACCAATGCCTTTTCTCTTCTTTCTTCTGCCAAGTCAAGTTCCAATGCGATGGCTTCTCCATTTAGGTCTGGATCAAAGTTTTCGCTCCGAATGGTAGGAAGGCCAACTTCTAATGGGATGACTGCTTCCATGCCATAAGCTAAGGAGAATGGTGTTTCTCCTGTTGATCGCCGAGGCGTGGTGCGGTAAGCCCATAAAACGTGAGGAAGTTCTTCTGCCCATTTGCCTTTGGCTTTCTCCAACCTTTTCTTCAATCCGTCCAAGACTACCTTGTTTGACGCCTCTGCCTGACCATTTGCTTGGGGATATGCCGGTGTGGAGTTATAGAATTCTATCTTGTACTCTTCACAAAAGCTTCTGAAAATTCTGCCATCAAACTGAGTGCCGTTGTCTGAAATCAGTGCTTTTGGTATGCCAAAGCGAGTAATGATGTTCTGCCAGACAAACTTCTTCACATCTTTTTCCTTGATTGACGCCAAGGCTTCTGCTTCCACCCACTTTGTGAAGTAGTCTGTTGCCGCAAGAAAGAATTTCCTGTTGCCTGGTGCTGTTGGGAGTGGTCCCACTATGTCTAAGCCCCACATGGCGAAAGGCCATGGACTAGTGAGAGGTAGGAGTTCTCTGGCAGGTTGATGTATTTGATGTGCAAACTTCTGACACTTTTCGCATTTTTTAACATACTTCTCCGAATCCGCTTGCATGTATGGCCACCAATATCCTTGTGAAATAGCTCGGTATGCTAATGATCTTCCTCCTTGATGGCTGCCGCATACACCCTCATGTATTTCGAACAGGAATGCTTCCACCTTGCTGGGGTGAACACACTTTAAGTAAGGTCCTGAAAACGACTTCTTGTATAAAGCTAAGGATGGAGAGAGCCAAAATCGTTGCGACTTGGCTCTTATTCTATTGGCTTCTTTCTTATCTTCTGGGAGAGTGCCGTCTTTCAGGAACAGTATAATGGGATCCATCCAAGAAGGACCTAACTCCGCACAACATACCTGTTCAATTTCTGGTTCTTCAATACTTGGTCTGGGCTGATAGTCGATCAATAGAGGATGTGGGATGGAGGTATCTGCCATTGAAGCGAAGCCTGCTAGTTCGTCTGCTCTACAATTCTCCTCCCTGCCAATCTGTTCTATCCTTACCACTTCGAACTTTTTGATCTCGGTTCTGACTAGTTCTTGGTACTTAGCCATTCTGTCGTCCTTTGCTTCGTAATCGCCTGAAATCTGATTTACCACCAACTGTGAGTCGCTGTAGACCATGAGTTCGGTGGCCTTCATATAGGCTGCTGACTTGAGTCCTGCAAGAAGTGCTTCGTACTCTGCTTCATTGTTCGATGCTGGGAAGCCAAGGTTGATCGCCTGCTCCACTACTAGGCCGTCTGGAGAGATGAGGACTATGCCGAGTCCTGCTCCATGTCGATTGGATGCCCCATCCACGAAGAGCTTCCACATCTCCCCAACGAACAACTTCCAACAGGTGGAGGGGTCGGACGATGCCTTGGGGTCTTCCATGTTGCTAATGTCTTCTTCAGAGTCCATAGTTGCAGTCTGCCCCCTGTCTTCTGATGGGCTCAAGTCTTGACTTGGTGTAGTGAGGTCGGCTTCCTCCTCGCCTTCTCTACTCTGGTTTGCTTTGGGCTCTGACTGAGTAGCCTGTACTAGGGGTTGCGCTATTCCGGCGTCAATCTCCATCCCTAGTTTGGTTGTGTCAGTTAGGTCGATTGGGCAGACTTGGTGGCTTCCAGGAGTGAACTCTGCGACGAAGTCTGCCAAAGATTGGGCTTTAACAGCGGTTCTAGGTTGGAATTTCACATCATATTGTCCCAACTCCACGGCCCACTTCAAAATTCGCCCAGAAAAGTTGGCCCTTTCAAACAAAGCTTTTAGTGGAAAAGCTGTGAGGACGACAATGGTGTGGGCGTGAAAGTAGTGCGACAATTTCCTGGAGGCCATCATTAAGGCCAGTGCTAGCTTCTCTAGAGGCAAGTACCTTGTTTCGGCTCCCAGCAATGTCTTGCTGACATAGAAGATGGGTAGATGTTGGATTCCTTCTGCTCGAACCAACACTGCACTTACTGCGTGCTGAGAGACTGCCAAGTAGAGGAAGAGTTCTTCTCCAGGGATTGGGGTGACAAGTAGTGGTGGAGAAGACATGTATTCCTTCAGACTCTCCAGAGCTCGGTCGCATTCTTCGTCCCACTCGAATTTAGCTTTTAATGACTGAAAGAATGGACGCAATCTGTCCGAAGACCGGCTGATGAATCGGTTAAGTGCTGCCGCCATGCCGGTGAGATGCTGCACTTCTTTCACTGAGTTGGGCCTCTCTAACTCTTGAATTGCTTTGATCTGAGAAGGGTCTGCTTCTATACCTCGATTGGTCACCAAGAAGCCTAAGAATTTGCCTGATCCTACTCCGAAAGCACACTTCGACGCGTTGAGGCGTAACTTATGCTTTTTCAGGATCTCGAACATCTCGCTTAGGTCCTTGAGATGGTCACTCTCATTCTTGCTCTTGACCACCATATCATCGATGTAAGCCTCCATTGTTTTGCCTAACAATGGTTCAAACATCTTGGTGACCATTCTCTGGAATGTCGCCCCTGCGTTCTTTAGGCCAAAGGGCATGACCTTGTAACAGTATAGTCCTCTTGGAGTGGTGAAGGATGTGACCTCCTGATCCGGTTCATGCATTGCAATCTGGTGGTAGCCTCTGTATGCGTCGAGGAAGCTAAGCCTGCTGTGACCAGCTGTTAGGTCCACCAATTGATCTATCCTTGGTAGGGGGAAGCTATCTTTGGGGCATGCTTTGTTGACAGTTTTGTAATCGACGCAGACGCGCCATTTGCCATTTTTCTTTGGCACCACGACCGTGTTGGAGATCCACCTGGGGTAGTGCACCTCTCTGATTGCCCCTGCTTCCAACAAGTTTCCCACTTCTTCTGCTACTATCTCGGCGTGGTGGAGTGCCAATCTGCGAGTGCGCTGAATGACTGGCCTGGCAGATGGGTGGACGTTGAGTTGGTGGCAGATGAAGTTGGGGTCGATGCCTGGCATGTCGTATGGGGTCCAGGCAAACACTTCGATGTTAGAGGTCAAAAATCCCAAGACCTCTAGCCTCTCAGCGCTAGACAACGACGAGCCGAGCAGAAAGAACTTGTCCGGGTTCTTTTCATCTATCTTGACTTCCACCAAGTCTTCCACCGCTTTCTGGCTTGCTGCTTTGCCGACGTCTGCGAATAGTTCGTTACTCTCCGGTTCTTCCACCGAATGAACATACCCCTTCGCAGCGCGGCTTCCGTTTACTGTTACAAAGCACTGCTTTGACATGATCTGATCCCCATAAACCTCCTCTATTACTCCGGTGTCATTGGGGAACCTCATCACTTGGTGGTAGGAGGATGCCACCGAGCGCATGGCGTGCAGCCATGTTCTGCCTAAGATGATGTTGTAGGTGGAGGGGACCTTCAGCACCCAGAACTCCACTTGCTTCGTCACACTTCCCGCCCTGACTGGAAGGATGATTTTGCCGACTGGCCACTCCGGCATAGAATTGAATCCAATCAAAGGGGATACGGCAGGGGCTAAGTCCTTGTCTTGCAGCTTGAGTTGCTTGAAAGTTTCATAGTACATGATTTCACACGAACTACCTTGGTCTATCAAAATCCGCTTGACGTCAAAATCCTTGACTCGGAGAGTGACGACCAAGGCATCATTGTGTGGGCAATATATTCTGTCCAAGTCTTTATCCGAAAAAGTCATGACGTTTGTAGCTTCTGTCCTCCCCTTTTTGACGACTGGTTGGGCACTTAGCACTTCTCTTAAGTGCTCCGCTTTTTTGATTGAACCTCTGAGCTCGCATACGCGCTCTGGTTCAAAGACTCCATGAATTACGTTGATGGCGCCTTGTGGCGGGGCGTCAATCGGCATCCCGTTCGGTTTGTTATGATCCCGAGGGGCTGGCTGCGCCCCTCCCTCTATGTATTTATCCAGGTGGCCCGCCGCCACCAACTCTTCCAGATGCTGCCTCAATGGCGTGCAGTTCTCAGTTCGGTGCCCTTTTTCCTTGTGGTAGGTGCATCTGGAT
Organism: Camellia granthamiana; assembly: GCA_036172215.1. Lineage (NCBI taxonomy): Eukaryota > Viridiplantae > Streptophyta > Magnoliopsida > Ericales > Theaceae > Camellia > Camellia granthamiana. Next base: position 76,077,627 of record CM069908.1, on the reverse strand, counting down.
CTGTCATCATAGTCCTTCTGGGCCTCGCCTAATTTGGCAGGCCACTTGACGAAAGGCTCGTCTCGAATCTCACTAAGTATATGGTAGATTGGCTTTTTGAACACTGTGGTAATGGCGGTGCGGACTCTCAACCACCTCTCGTCCTGGTCTTCGTCATTGTCTCGCCTGCCCCGTCCGTTTCGGTTTCGGCGATCTACCGTATTGACCTTTACCGAGGTCTTCTTCTCTGGTGTTATGGTCGTGCCAGTCTTTGCTTTGGCACGAGCGCCATCTTCTTCTACCCTGATGTGCTGATGCACTCTCTCCATCAGGGCTTCCATGGTGAGGGGTGGCGTCATGGTGATAGAGTCCCTCAATCTATTCCCGACTGGAAGGCCTCTTTTGTATTGCGCAATGGCGAGGTTAGTTGGGCAGTCCCCAATCTGGTTGAATGTCTCCCAGTAGCGACTGTTGTATGACCTCAGGGTCTCCTTGTTGCCCATGTCGATGGAGAGTAACTGGTCGATTTCCACCGGGGTTTTTGTGTTTGTTCTGAACCGCGTTACAAACGCCTCTGCCAATTGGGCCCAAGAGGCTATGCTGCCCTCTGGAAGCTTCTCAAACCAAGTCAAGCCTAGGTCGCCGAGGCTTGAAGGGAATAGGATACACATTAACGCCTCATTCCGCCGGTATACAGCCATAACCTGGCGAAAGTGGCGAAAGTGGGTGTAAGGGTCCGTCTTCCCTTCATACGTCGTGAATTTGGGTTGTAGGAAGCCTGACGAAAGGGGTGCGTTCTCAATCTCTGGGACGAATGGTGAGGTCTGCAGCCTCGCCAATGCCTTATCCGCTGGTTCGTATGCCAAGTGCGGCATTGGCATTCCAACCTCGACGCTTCCATGCGTCCGAGGAGCCAATCGCTGCAAGGCAGGAACCCTGTGGGGATCGCGCGTTCTGGCTTCCTCCTTCCATCGTGCCTTCTCTTCTAACATGGATCGCAGGTCGGACGACCTAGGTAATTCCGTCTGTCTAGACCTCGTATGGTGCGTATGTGAGGGCCAATAGGTACTCCCCTCAGTGTATGACCTTTCGGACCTCGCCCTCTCAGACCTGGAGTGGCGAGTCCTGGAAGATACAGATCGTGTGTCGCCTGTCCTGAGGCTTCTGTCCTCTGGTTGAGAGGGTGTAGAATTCCTACCACGACCCTCTGAGTGGCGAGGGGGCGTCTTCTTGTTGCGCCCCTCTCCTGTCGCCACTTCTTTTCCTTTCATCTGGCGCTTCAGGGACTCCATGTCCGCCGCCATCTTACGGATCAGTTCATCTTGTTCTCTGACGCGATCCTCCAGAATTTGAGGATCAACTCTGCGCCTTTGTCTTTCTGGGCTTTGCGAACGAGAGGGATGAGGGCTGCTATTCCTCCTTCGTCCCCTCGCATCTCTCCTGGAATTTTGCCTTTGTGGTTCCAGGTTCGCCATGGGAGGGACCAAAGGTAGGCCCTCGCGCCTTGCACCTCCCTCTGGAGTTTGTCCGTCAATGGCGGACTGAGGCAGTTCTTCGTTGTTCGCCATTGATGTTCGAGAGAAAACTTGACCAAGAGGTTGTTCTTGTCTGTTCTTCCCACAGACGGCGCCAATTCTACGGGAAAGAAATATACCTTCTCGTATAATCCTGTTGATCAAGTCTGCGTTCCTCCGTACGACGTCGCTTTGTCACCTGAAAACACAAACGTGAGCTAGCCGGCGGGTGCGTGCCGGAAACCTCTCCGATGCCTAAGTTAGTAAGTAAGATCAATAGGCAAAAGCTCTGTGTATTCAGAAAGCAAAATTGTATTACCTCTTCAAAGGTGATATTGGTGAGCTTATATAGGTTTCGCGTGGCACAATCCTGGTAGGACTCTTACTCCTCCAAGTGTAGAGTCCTTCTAGGATTACTCCTCCTTGCGTAGAGTCCTCCTAGGATTCATACTCTTGGAAGATAATGCTTATCCTCCAACACCCTCCTCACTGCATAAGCCAAGTGAGATGGCTTCATTACGGCCGAACTTCTTTTCAGCCGAAGTAACCCATAATTCGAACTTTACTTTAACCTCTTACCTCGGTCCTCCATGCTATGACCGAGCTAACCATAAGAGTGCCGAGCCGAACCAAAGGCCGGCCAAAACCGGACCAACACTGACAAACCGGTGTCAATGCACGACCGGTATTACTTAGTGAAAGCCGAACTATCAACAGCTCTCTCCAACCGAAATAGGACCAGGTCCTTCGTAGACCGATTTACCTATTCCGGTCTCAAAACCAGAGCAACTCCCAGGCTACTTCTCCACACCGGAATAACTCACAGGGCCGCTTCTCCAAACCGGAGTAACTCATAGGGCCACTTCACCCGGTCCCTTTTACTTCGGTCCACAACGGCCCAATACCCAGCTCGGCCCAATTTGCGTATAAATTGCCCTCTCAGATGTTCTCCCTGCAATTTTGACGTGGATATCAGATGTACTGTTAGAGGCCAACATTTTAGCAGTAAACATCAGTTGATGATCCTCAATGAAGATGAGAAGAATGATGTTGATGAGAGGCTTTCTTGCGATCTGTGTTTGCAGCAGATCACAGGTTCAGCAGCAGCTTACAAATGCACAAATTGCTCTATCTCTATCTATGTCCACAAATTTTGTGCACAACTTCCAGAGGAGATGAATCACCCGATCCACGCCCATTCCCTTACGCTCCAACAAACAAGGTCTTATACAAGTTGTGCTGTTTGTAGCAAAAACATATGTGGATTCACCTATCGTTGTTCTCCTTGCAATTTTGATGTGGATATCAGATGTACTGTTAGAGGCCAACATTTTAGCAATAAACATCAGTTGATGATCCTCAATGAAGATGAGAAGAATGATGTTGATGAGAGGCTTTCTTGCCATCTGTGTTTGCAGCAGATCACAGGTTCAACAGCAGCTTACAAATGCACAAATTGCTTTCCCTCTATCTATTTCCACAAATTGTGTGCACAACTACCCGCAGAGATGGAACACCCAATGCACCCTGAGCACCCGCTTGCCCTCCTCGAAGTAGTGGCTAATGAATTCAGATGTGATGGCTGTGATATAGGTTTGAAAGAATTCATATATCATTGTTCCATCTGCAATTTCAACCTCGACATGTGTTGTGGTTTGAAAGGACAGAAGCTTAAACATGAAAGTCACAAACACCCATTAAGCCTCATGTCCAGCTCGGCCTCCTTCCAATGTCATGCTTGTGGCACAAAGCATGAAGGCATGTCTTATATGTGTGACACATGCAGTTTTTGGATCCATAAGGACTGTGCTTCATTAACACCCACCTTCAAACACCACACTCACATTCACCCTCTGACCCTCATCTATCCTACTCATGAATTTCATACCCAATTTAGTAAGCGCACGTGCAAAATTTGTGAAAATTCAATGGTGGGAGGAAGGTTTTGGTTATATGTTTGTATAGGATGCGACTATTGCATTCATGTCAAGTGCTCAACAAAGACAAAGTATGCTTTCGCATTTACCCTGATCTTGATTTTTATTTTCCCTTTTGACAAGAAAAAGTTTATTGACAATGCTTTTCTCCTCATTTGATGTGTTTTCTATTGTTATTTTGTGGATTTAGGGAAAGAGAAAGTGCGATCGAGGTTGAGAATATTGACGAGGCCAATTTGATTCACTTGCCAATGGCTGATGACTCAATTAGTGCAATTGACCTATTTTTGAAGCAAATCAGCATGGGAGACAACAAGAGAGAAACAGAGCTCAACCATTTTAGTCATCATCATCCATTAATCCTTTTTGATGCGCAAGGAGACAACAATTTTTGCTATGAGAATGAACTACTTATCTTGAATGAGCTGAATAAGGACAAAATATGCAATGCTTGTGTGAGAAAAATTTCGGCTCCATTTTACAGTTGTGGTCTATGTGATTTCTTTCTCCACAAATGGTGTGCCGAGCTACCAAATGAACTGGAGCATCCGCGTCACCCACACCAGCTCATCCTCCTCAAAAAGCCCCTTGAACCTAGAGGATTGTTCTATTGCGAAGGCTGCGACTATTATTGCAACGGATTTGCCTTCAGATGTATCAAGGAAGAATGTATGGATTATTTCAATTACTACCTCAATGTTAAGTGTGCTTTCCTACCCAAAGCCATCATTCATAAAGTTCATGAGCATCCCCTCTTCCTAAAGAAAGATTGTATCAGCGCAGGTTGTGCTGCATGTCCTCGAAGGCTTTGGATATTTGCATTTGGATGTGACATTTGCAATTTCAACTTACACTACACATGTGCTTTGTTACCAGATACAATTAAGCATAGGTATGATGAACATCATCCCTTCAGCCTAATTTATGCACCCATTCAGGATGGACCTGATGAGTATATCTGTGAATTTTGCGAGGAAGAAATAGACCCAAACTGGTGGTTCTATCACTGCATCGATTGCGATCAGTCTGCTTGTGCCAAATGCATTTGTGCAGAGAGAAAGGAAGATCACAATATCAAGTGGGGAAGCACTTATAACTTTGACAGTCACCCACATTGTCTCATCTCTGTTCCAATGACAGACAAGAGCTTTAACTGTGCCTACTGTCACAAGCATATCTTTTCCCTGCCCTTAGAAGAAAAACGCTTTGCACGTATAGTAGGCTTCAAATGTGAGCAGTGTAACATTATGCTCCATCCATATTGTCCTCATCCATAATATCTTAAGCCGTGTTTGTTTTGAGAATTTGATGAGAAAATGAAAAGGAAAAGAAAATGTAATCTTATTTTTTGTTTGATTATAATGGAAAGTATAAGAGAAAAGAAAGTGAGAGGGAAATGTAATCTCACTTTTTGTATTTTGAGTGCACTTGGCTTTTTTCTTTTTTCATTTGTCAACTTAACCAAATATAGTTTAAAATTTAAATCTTATCAATTTTTTTTTTCTTTTTATTTCTTTCATCAAATCCTCCAAGTCATAATTGAAAGAAAAAAAATTCAATATGATTATTCATTCTTTCAAATGTTTAAATAAAATTACCTTCAAGTTTGTAGATGCCACTGGCTAATATTAGATCATTATAGGGAGTGGTTAGTTCAATTCCACTCTCACATTGGTTGGGTCATTAAAATATACTCTGCCAATGGCTAATATTAGATCATCATAGGGAGTGGTTAGTTCAATTCCACTTTCACATTGGTTGGGTCATCAAGAAATACTTTGTTTGGTTTTGGACTTTAGTTTTCAAAAATAATTTGATTTTTTTTTTTTTGTGTTTTCTTGTTTTTTGTAAATTTTTTTAATACTTTTAAGTATTTTTTTTTATATAATGCAAACACAGATACAAGTATACTGAATAAATACAAAAATATATAATACAAAAATATATATATTTTTTTATGTTTTAGTATTTAGTGTTCTTTTAAAAGATTTTTTTTTTTTCACTAATAATTTGTTTTTCAAGTGTATCTAAATTAAGTGGGTTTAAAAAGTATAAAAAAAAAAATTACTTAAAATATTTAAATGTTCACAAAAAAATAAAAATACACATATATAAAATGTTTCCAAAATTTAAGCTAAAAATATAATTTCTTAAAAGTTAAAGAGAGGCACGTGCCCCTCTTGGTCTCTTGCTCCGCTCAACACTTGTCGGACACTTACATGTCTTATTTAAATGCACGTTGTAGACACTCCATTTTTGACCGTCCTCAAAACTTGGATGTCATCGTTTGAACACTCGATGATCATCCATACTCGTGTTCGTTTTGAGTTCTCGGAGGTCTCGGCAGCGCGCCTTGCCTCAAGATCTCTCAACTTATCTGTTTTGTGCTTGGTTGTGGACCAAGTATTTGTGTTTTTGCTTTTAAGGGGAAGAGGGTGGCTTATTAGCCATCCCCTTAACCCATCGGGCAAGGCTTGAAGCCATCGGCCGTGTTTCCTTGCCATCAGCCAAAAGTTTTGGCCGATGGCACTCTTTTTGGTTGGTCGGCCCTTGTGTTGGTCGATCGACCATATTTTCTGGCCGAGCCCTGTTCATCTGCTTTATGTAGATATTTTATGCCAGTTGGCACAGCTGGCATCCACAATTCACTCCCTCCATACACGTGTATGGAGGGGATTTGCCCCTTGATTAGCTTGCTTAGAAAGCTTTAGAATTTGGAATTCTATAAGGAGAGAGCTCCTCCTCCCTCCTCAGAGGTTTTGAAATTTAGGGTTAGAAAGTTGTATCTATCTATCTCTATATTTCCTCTCTCTTTACATTTGTGTGTGTGTGTGTTTGTGCTTGAAAGTGTATTTTGTTCATACTTTTGCATTAGAGCACCTAGCAATACACCATCCTTGGTTGCTGAGGTGCTGGGGAGTTGGTGTTAGAGTTCTTGAGGTGGTTTGAACTCAGAAAAGTTGCTGAAGTTGTGTTCTTGAAGAGGTTCTTCAAAGGTGAGCAAACTTGCTTTTAATATCCTATTATTGCTTAAGCTTTTAGCCCTTCTTGCTTATTGTTTTAAGCTTAACTATAAACTACAATAAGTTCTGATTTTTTATGCTTTAAATCTTTGTTTAAGGTCTCTTTTTGGTTTGGGGTTGTTTACCCCCTCTTAGGCCTTGTTTGACCTTATTCTTGTGCTTTATTTTTAAGCTTTGGGATCACCTTGTTTTGGCCTTCTCACCACTGAAATCCAGAGGGATTTCAATGGTGGGGATGGTGTTTTAAGGTCCCAAATAGGAAAGGGTCATCCCCTCCCTTATTGTCTTGAATGCTAGTATAAATGGCTTATATTGGTAACATGTTTGCTTAGCATGTTTTAGCTCCATTTCAGCAAGTATTTGGTATTATTTTGTCATGCTTTACCTCTGTTTTGAGTTGGTTTAGTTAGCTCTTACATGCTTCATGTACTTGTCTTGCAATCTTCTCATTTGCCTTAACATGCATCTTGTGATTAGACTATCATTCTTGCATATTTTGACTCAACTCCATGAAACTTTTAGTCGTGATTTACCATGTTTAAGCTCTGTTTGGTGTTGTCTTGATTATATATGCCATGCTTTGTATAGCCATAATGCATTCTAGCTTGTTAGCTTTAAGTGTCCAAGTCACTAGCATGCTTTACTTGAACAATTTCAATGATTTGGCATCATTTGTTATACTATTTCAGTCCATGTTTCATGCTTGAACACTTGCACTTATCACTCATTTAATGCTTTAAAGAGTTGATGTTTTATGCCTCATAAATGGGTCATTGTGTATACCATCATGTTAAGGTCTTTGGGATGCCATCTAAGTAGATTTTTGGGCTTACTTTGACATGCCATAACTCTGATTTTATTGGTTTAAGTCATGCCATGTTTGGTTTTGATAGGTGTAGTGTAACACCCCTTTTATAGCCTGGCATGCCTCATGCTTTTAGCCCTTTATTCTAACTTATTTTGGCTTTGGTCCTTGCATGTTTTAGGCTCATTTTTACATGATCTAGGACTGTTTTGGATTATACTTGCCATTTGCTTCATGTTTTGCATAGCCATGGTTTGAGCTCCTTGGCTAGCCTTAAGCCTTAAGCTTTCTTGCATGATTCGCTTGTTTTGTTTGGTTGGTTTGGCACCTTTCCTAACATGATTTCAGAGCTTATAATGTACGTCACATGTCCATGTTTGTCCTCTTTTAAGTGTTTTGAAAGTTGCTCTCCTATGCTTAAGTGATAGGCCAATTGGCATACATATTTGTATGTACCTTTGTCTTCATTTCCATAGCATTTCGGCCACTGATTTGGGCATGTTTAATAGCTGTCCACTTTAGTTTAAGTCCATCCTTTCGCATGTTGTTGCATGTTTACCTCGCATGTTGTCGCATGCTTGTTGCATACTTGGTACATTAAATGTTGTTGCATATTAGTTCCCTTGCATGTTGTGGTATGCTAGTCCTATTACATTATGCTTACATGCTTGTTGCATGCTTGCTAATTGACACGTTGTTGCATGCTCACCCATCTTGCATACTTGATAGATTACATGTTGTTGCATGTTTATTATTGGTATTGTTGTTGCATGCCTATTACAGTGTATGCATGCATGTTTGCATGTTTAGGTTGCATATCGCTTGCTTGCATGTTCATGTTGCATTAGCTTGCATGCATGCTCATGTTGCATTAGCTTGCTTGCATGCTTAGGTTGCATTGCATTATGTGTGCATTCCCTTGTCTCTTTGATCAAACATGATAAAGGTTGGGGCTCTTTATGTGTTTTTGTGCATTTCATTTGATATTGAATTCGCACACTTGGCTCCTTTGGCCATCATGTATTGAAATGCGTGATTGATGGTCCGAGGGTCGAGAACTACACACCTTTGAGTCTTAAACATGATAAGGGGTGTAGTTGTGCAGACATTGTCTTGTAAATGTATTGACATGCTCTATTTGTCCTCTGCTGCAGCAACAGCACAAGAAGAGATGGTCGATCGACCATGTTCAGTGCCGATCAGCAACAAATATTTGGCCAAGAGCCCTATTTTTGGTCGATGACCAGTTTACCTTGGCCGATGGCCTCATATTTTGGCCGATGGCCTCACAGCATGCCCACAAGGTGGTTCAGAAGTGTCACAGAAGTTGGCACAATTTTCAGAGGTACAGAGCAGTGCAAACAGAGGCGACATAAAGCATGGTGATGGATTTCCGAGCAAAGCCGTCCGAGCATGCATTCATCCCTCGTCTCGAGGCCATTTCAGTGTTTTAATAACTTAGAATAGTTATTTATTTCGATTTGGTTGTGTAATTAATTAATTAGCTTGTTAGTTGATTAATTAGTTGATTTGTATTATTCTTTCGGTCCCTTCGTCGAGAGAGCACAATTTTGTAAAAAGCGTGCGTGTGTGTGATGCATGTCTTCCAACCCCCATTTCTTTCTCCCTTTTACTTAACCGCTTACGATGGTTAGTTCTAGGTCATTTTCAATTAACATCCTTATGCTATGCATGTTTGCATCATTCATTCGTATTGTATGCACCGGACTCGGCACACCATACTAACTGCATCGTATTTCAATTCCAACTTGAATACATGTATCGAATTGTCGCATCTCATATGCCATCTTAGAATAGTCGAGCCTATTTCTAATTGCATCTTCGCATGTGCTGCATTAACCATCTTAACATGAACTAGGATCACGCATGATTTCTAACTAGTTCTTTGTTTTGGCTCGGAATACACTGTGAGTGTTTATGCTTTAGCATAGTGCATGTGTATATGATTGCCATGATAGCATGCTTGCCATGAGGCTATTTGCTTATGTGATATAACTGCCTGAATGTCTGTGGGTGAAGGTTGGATTATTTGAATTGGAACGATTCATTGAAATCCGTGTTTTAGACTACTTGCGAGTAGCAAACTCCAAACCATTTTCAAACAAACGGATATGCGATGCTTCGTTCCAAATTAGGCGATCTAGTCTATACTTGTGTGTTGTGCGCATCACATAATAATTCTAGCTAATTAATCGGAATAAGAACGCATGTGTTTTCAAAAACAAGATATTATGCTTAGTACAGGCCGATCTTTGATCGGACGAGCGGGGGTGCTCATAGATGACCTTCCCCTCTCGTACCCAAGTTTCCGAGCCGAGGCAACTTTAGTGATAACGGACATGTGGCCTTAGGCACGAGTCAAGGTTTCCTAAATCCCCCCCTCTCAAAACAAAATATTTAGGTGGCGACTCTGTATCAGGCAAAGCAGTCCATGTTTGACACTTTACAAAAATCAGTTTTCCAAAACGATTTGCCGGATTTAGACTCTTTGGTGATTTATCAATCTCACATTGCACATTGTGAGATCAGATTAAGAACCGTGACATTTGAGTCCGAACTGTAGCACTAAAGCCCCAGGGCACGTCTACACACGTCATTGTGAGGATTCTAACGATATGAAATGCACATCGTTGTGAGCATTCTACGACGTACAATGCAAAGCCGTATAATAACTAGTTTTGAAAAGTGATTCACTTCAATGGCATGCCGCAGTACGCCGCTAAAAATCCTTTACCAACGAATCTTATGCATCGTGGTTGACTTTTCTACAACTACTTTTGCACGCCGTTAATTCAAGAGACAAACCATAACGTTTATTACTAGTCGCTGAATATTTAATACAATGGCCTATTTTGCTTGCCGTAGATAGTTCAAGTTTTACAGCATTTTTTGCATGCCGTAAAATATGTATATTTTAAAAAATAAAAATAAAAAATCAGTAAGTTTTATTTCACCTGTTCTGTACAATCTAAGAAAACATTACAAACTTACTTCACAAACATATATATATATCAATCAGCTACCAAAATATTATTTCAAACATCCAAAAAAAAAAACTATCTATAAACCCTAAACATCCAAAAACTATCTATACGCTCCAAACCATCCAAAAATTATGTTTTCAGACATCAAAAACTATCCTTAATTTAAAACCGTCCAAAACGATCCAAAAAATTCTTTAAGTTCTAAACCATCTAAAAACTATCTTTAAATTCAAAACTACTAATGAGGGGCCTTTTGTCTTATTACGGGCCATGTCGAAATATCATCCTCTCAAGGGGCAGCCAGAGTAACAAGGAAGAGGCTCAGCTCATTGCCCACTTTAGAAAACCTGGCAGCTTGACTTGGAAGTCTCACAATCTGCGAGAATGAGTACAAGAAAGACAAATGGGGACAAGCTGAAATGCAACAGATTATGATGGGAACAACTTTAGTCAACTCACCCAAATTGAAATCAACTGATAAAATTAAATCATAACATGAAGAAATCTCAAGACTAAACAATAATATTAACAACATAAAATTAGACAACTTATTGGTTAGAGAAACAGTCAGAACTTAGTCCTGTTAGTTTATTTAATCAATGATCATGTCTAAAGTGCTACAATAGTCTTGCACTAAAAAACTAAGAAATACTGTATAGTTAATAAAAATATATTACATCCCCACTCGCATAGGTAATGAGTTTGCTCTAATGATCACACTAAATAAATCGAAGTTTCCCAGTGATGCAAAGATGAATAGTTGAAAATAATATGAACAAATTAATTCAACCAAAAAAAGAACATTTAATTGAAACTGAAAAAGTAAAAAAGTAAATAAATAGACAGTATGCCTTAAATCAACCAAAGAAAACATTTGATTGAAACCAAAAAAACAAATATATAGAAGGACCAATGTCAACATTTTAAATATTAGAGAAGCACATAGAATTATCCCAATAGAAGAAGCTGATAAATCACATGGTTTACACTTTACAATTAAAGACAAAATTCCAAGAACTTTTATGAAAGTTCAGTTCTATAATACTAAGAAACCAATGCATATCTGAAAAGAGCAAAATGTCCATTATCTGCTTCCAATCATTTACTGCCCAAACTAATTGATGACAAAACACTAGAAACTTCTATGGAAGATTCAAAATTGTTTAGAGAGTCGTGAATTAAGATAATAAAGGTTAGGAAAAATGAACATACCTTACGGTTCTGCATTCAAACTCTTTGCTGTGAGCTAACCATAGTTCCCAAATGTTTCATAAAGCCCACTTATCCCAGATAGCCTTTTCACATCTTTAAACATTTGAGATACTATTCAATTTGTTTGGTTTTTGTTTTCTGAAAATTGAGTATTTTGTTTTTCATGTTCTTTGTTTTTAATGAATATTTTTAAAATTTTAAGCATTTTTTTTTTTTAACTTTTTTAGATGCACCTTACTTAGATATATCTAAAAAGTAAAATATTTGTGAAAACATATTTTTAAAAATTAATAAATACACAAAAATATGAAAAATATACTGAATTTTCATATTTTTTTGTATTTTTGGTATTTAGTGAATTTTTTAAAGATTTTTTTCACAAAAATTATACTTTTTAAGTGTATTTATGTTAGGTGTGTCCAAAATTTTTAAAGAAATTCCTTAAAATATTAAAAAAATTCTGTAAAAACAAAAAAATACGGAAAATAAGAAGTAGAATTTTCTGAAAAGTGAATTCTAAAAAATGAAAACAAACAGAGTGATTAGTGCTTTCTAAAAGTTAAGAGGCTATACAATGATTAAATACTAAATCACTAATAGAGTATGATAATCTTGGCGATGTTGATATATATATATACTAGTTAGAACCAGACACGCCATGCGCGTGGGGGTCGCGCTGTTGTTAGCTAAGAATAAGATGCTTACAATATAATTAAGGTGCCTTGAGCTACTAAATATCTTATATCCAATTCATAAAGAATAAAATAAAAAAATTGATGCTACCGGTATCTAGTGAGTAGCATCCTAAAATATTGCCAATAACACAGTCAATTTTCCATAGTCATTATGTATCAAAATAATTTTAAGATGCAAAAGAGATGAATCATAGCTAGCATAACCAATTATGGCCATGTCTGGTACATCAGACGAGATAAAATCTAGGGATTCAACTAGAAGAATTACTAAAAGTTACAGAATTAACAAATATACATGGTGAGAGGTCCAACATGACTTACTTTAAGAGTGGGTTCAAGAGTGATTCTACACCACCAATGATGCTGCAAACCTACTCTAGTCAATTTTTCTAAATTGAATTACTTCACATCTCAATGAGCAAAAGGAAATAAACGGTTCATATTGCCATACTTACTCCACTTTATCCATAGGTAGCCTCTCTTCATAGCTTTGCATCTTCAATCACTACTAGCGAAGATACAATTCAAAATCCCTTCATCAAGCTGGAAGGTAGCATCCCAAAAGGTCCCAAAATTTTGTACATAATGAATTGCGGCATGAAAATTGCAACTATATGGCTATTCCTCTGGAAGACAACTCAAAAGCCATGAAAATCAAGACTAAACTATGAATGATTGATACATTGGCTATATAATCTCAATTTTGGAAATGACTGAGATCCCATTCAAATGGATAACTCAAAAAGACCACATGATAATGATTGAATGCTACTCAAGGAATTGCTTTTTGCCTTTAAGAAGGTGGAGAAAAATGGCTATTGTCAATTCATTCTATTGCAGTCTATCCACTCATTGCTATGTACATTCCTAAATGTAAAAGACAATGAAAACTCCCACACTATTGTTTCAAGCTAAACAACCACGCATTCATTTTAAATAATTAAACCCACAATTTTTATCAACTTGAATTCTAACTTATTTTATTTTCTTAACAAGAGAAAAAAAAAAAATAACTTTCTTAATTAACATTTGAATCGGCAATTGAATTTAACTCCAACAATCAAACAATGGTCACTTGTCAAAAACAAATTCTGAAATTAACTCAAAAAAGTGGAGCCAAACATATGGCCAAACAATGGCCACTGATTTATTATGTTTTTTTAATCTTTTTGTATTTGTATCTATGCTCATGGAATGAGACATGGCCAGCCAAACAATGGTCACTGATTTATTATGTTTTCTTAATCTTTTTGTATTTGTATCTACACTTATGGAATGAGACATGGCCAAACAATTGAAATTCTGGTTCAAAAGTATTAGAAAATTCATCATATTTTGGATCTTGTTTCTTTGTTTGGTTTATTTGCTTTCAAGTGGATCATAAGTCAATGATATTAATGGAAGCTTTTGAATGTCTAAGAATCTGTTTCGAATTCCCGGTGGATTTGAAGGCCCAATCACAATAGTAACTTTCTACTTAAACTTTGAATAAAATAAATTGGAGCCTTTATTTTTGTGTTTTTTTTTGTTGTTCTGAAGATACTTGAACATCTTGCAAGTGTATGAACATCATAACAAAAGCATTTTTTTTTTTTTTTTTTTAAACATGACAGTATGGTTTTACCTACTATAAAATACCCAAGGACTGAATTTATTTATTTATTTTTTTATGGTTTTGTATTTGTATCTATGCTGAGAGAAGAGATATGGTAACACAATTGAATTTTTGGTTTAGACAAATTCACAAGCACTTGGTGGACAATTTATGGAGGCAGAGACATGTGAATATCTTGTGTAGACACATTGTCAAACACATAGTAGGCAGATTTTGAAGGGAACGCACCATGAATAAAACAAGAGCATGAATCTATGGCAAAAAACCAAATAAAATACAGCATTGAAGATAGGATTAGACAAAGAAGAAGAACATACCAGATATTTTGTTTGTTGCAGATGACACCAACGATAGAAGCAAGTGTTGTTCAGAGACGAAACTTGAGATCGTCGATCGACATTGACAGAGCAGTTGCGAGAGTTGAGAGAACAGATGTTGTAAACCCTAAACAAAAATGCTCCCTTCAGTGAAGATAAAGGTCATAGGATCCAAACCCCAAGAGAAGAGAAGAGAAGAGAAGAGAACAGAAGAGGGGTGATTTAGTTATCAGAAACGTAGTGTGTGGAGACGAAGAGTTAGGGCTCTTTTGATATATTTGATTGTTTTTAACTTAATATTTTTGCTAGTGTTTGTCACTAGAGTTTTTATTTTCCTGCCTACTTTTTTTTTAGGTCATACCTTTCACGATAGTAATTGTGTGTCGTATAAAGTGAAATATTTTCAACGGTTAGTAATTGTGTGCTGTGTATATTTGATGTATTAACAGCATGCTCTATGCATATCATCAAAAAATTTATTACGACTTGTTTATTGTAGATTATTTACGACATGCAAAAAAAAAAAAAGTCGTAAAATTGAAAATTACGACTTGCATTGATTGTATGTTGTTGATGTGGTAAAGACTCAGTTTTGTTGTAGTGTTTTTAAAAAATTTCTACACATTAGATATGCTTTAAAGACACTTTGGAAATACACGCATTACAAACTTGAAAAAGTAATTTGAAATCAATGATAAAAGAGAAACAATATAAAATTTTCATATTGTTGTGTCCAAGCTCTTAGCATAATGCCTTAGTTACTTATTTAGGTTAATTTTATTTTTTTTTTCAATTTATTGTTGTTAATTAGCTTGATTGATAGTTGTTGGCAGATAGTCAGCTATGCAATGAGTATTGTTGATAATGAAATGTATAAAAGAGTTTCACAAAGAAACCCATATATTACAGATATGAACTATTTGCCTCTATTCTACAGCAGGATTTAAACTCCACAATTGACCCCAACTTCCCTCTGGAATCAAAACACCACCACGGTTTGCATTATCAATGCCTTGAGACATAAATTTAGTTGGGTTTTCTGGGAATCAAGCTGGGCTTGAACTTGCAACATACTTGCTAGAGAATTATAAACTTAGTTGTATATCATTTCGAGGTGTTAGAAGGACTTAGAGTGGACTCATAACGTAGTGGGGATTCAATTGCATGGATCTCTAGGACATTCATTATTTTGTTTTAGCTTGTTATGTTGATTTTGTGCATACATTGTGGTTGAATTTTATTTAGAATTATTTTATTTTGTGGGCAGTTTGTGTTCCATTTAGTATATATTTTTGGAAGTTGGTTATGGTTGGTTTTACCATTTATACTTGTGACATGTCACTAGATTGGGTTTTGATTTATTTATTTCTGGGCTATCGTCACATTTATTCTTTGTCATTTTGAGCTCATGTTTAGGCTTACGTGTGCCTTGGGTTAAGTCTTTGTGGGCCACGGCCGGTCATATCTGGATTTGGGGTGTGCTACAATCTCACATTTCCTTTGAAATAATTATTGAAGACAAATGAAAAACAAAAGTGATACACCAGCAGATTACATAAAAATCACATCACTCTTGTGCCTGAATAAGAGTATACTGGGAAACACTAAATTGTCCCTATATATGTAATTCCTAAAGAAATTCACAACCTTTTACTTGCACAACCAATTCCAAACTTTGACTTGTTCTATGCTAACACAAATGGACTAAACTAAACATGGAAATTCAACAATTCAACTTGACAAACTAAAATGGATTGACATCTCAGTCTTGAGATCATAACCACAAAAGATAAAGGAAGTTGCAAAACAAACTTCTGTAACTAAAGCTTCACTCTCAGATGAACTGAAATATTCAGTAAGAATGGACAACATTTTTTCACAATTTAAATGAAGCATATCTCCCAAATATCATTTAATGAAGGATATGATTTACAAAGATGAGGAAATTATCAACTGCAAGTCTGCTAAATTACAACATCAAATGAAATATTTACATACTTGCCCTTCTACCATGCACAACAAACCCTAGAGACCCAAAATAAAACCTTTTCAACCCTCTTCTAGAATTTCACCCAATAATACAAACACACTAAGCAAAAACAAAAATCTCAAAGGTTAGAGCAACCAACAAAACTTATCTAAGTTTAATTGTAATTTGGAATACAATCTATAAAATACAAAGTAATGATTCCATACTTCTAAATTCTAATTACCACCACCAGGCAATAATATATATATATATAATCACACACAGGGACGAAACCAAGATTTTTTTACTGGAGGGGCCGGAAAAAAAAAATCACCAAATACATAAATACACATGTATGCACAATATGATAAATAAATTATATATACATAGAAAAAAATTAAATACCATAGAAGCAATTTCTAATAGGATGAAGAAATTTTTTTTAATACAAAATAGAAAAAGAAGGCAAGATGGGAGAATAATAAGATATGTATTTTCTTGTACTAGGGGGGGCCATTTTATGTATAAAATGATATATATATTTTTAAAGTGTTATGACAAACAGTATTTTTCACAGAAACAGGGGGGCCATGGCCCCCCATAGTCTTCTCCTAGTTCCATCCCTGATCACACAAGACTGCAAAAACTGTTATAGGTAATATTCTATTTACTAAAGTATCATCTCAATCATAAATAGATGGCAGCTCATCTCTATTATCTATCAAGGAAATATGATGGCCTCTTGACATAGTGGCCTGCCTCCATCTGATTATATTTCATTCACATTGTCCTCACTTTTTACCTTTTCCTTTCCAAATCCCTATCAAAACCCATGATCCAAACACCGGCTAAATATTCGGGGAAGCCATTTTGGCACTCCAAGAAAATAATTGGGCAAAACCTCTTGAAATTCTTTTAAAAGAAAATGTAATTTATTTACAACATGAAATATTTTTCTAGAATTTAAAAAACAAGCACCCAGCATTTTGTTGCATTTAGGTATAATAATCGACTTCAAATGCTTTTGAAATGGCCAACAACCATCGAAACATCTTTCTTAGTAAGCATTCCTCTACCACACAACTAATCTTTAGTATCAGATCTTCCATTTCAATTCCTATACCGTATCCCAATCTCTATCTCCCAACTCCAGTTATACTAGCAAACTAAGTACCAAAACAATAGACATCAAATCAATTTCCAGCCATCAAAACCAAATTGCAAGTCTTCTGTTTTCCAATCAAGTAGCCATCGCAAACTAATGCAATTGGATAAAAAGCATAACTCTCATACAAAGAATCAAAAACAATAAAAGGACACTTTGATTGTCAAGTTTGAAATGAACCTAAATTCATCTAAAACAAGCTACAACTATTCAGTTCCAATTGTTCAATTACTCTAAAAATCAATTGAGACAAAGTTACAAAAAAGACAACTTGCATATAAGAGCCATGCGAACCCAAGTTTGCCAGCTTCAGAGAGCTCCACAACACCTGAAAAGGCATTTTTCTCTGAATCTCCCAACTATGAACTCTGCAATTCCCATGGCAGCCCAAAATCTAAGCTTTTGGCGTTGGCATTCTCTTAGCCTTCTTGTTTCTCTTCTCCGATAAAGCCTTTCCAAAGAACTCCACAATCCACTCCTGTGATTCGAGAAGCATCTCGGTCCACTTCATCTCCATGTCCCTTTGCATCGCCTCGACTTCCCTCGCCAACTCCATCTTCATCCTCTCCATCCTCATAAACCTACCTCCTAATCCCTTAATCGTCGCCACCATCTCCGCCACCGGGTCCCCCTCTCTCTTCATCCCCACCCCATCACCACTACCACCACCGCCTCTCTTCCCCAACCCTAACCTCTCTCAATACCCATCTCTCACAACCCCAGTAGACACAAAATTAGGGTTAGGGTTAGGGTGACGAGAAGATTTTTTTTCGTCCCAAGAATCACTGTAACACTCGATCGACCGGGAATTTTGATCCGAAACCCGCCGATCCCATTGCTCATCGACTCATGAACACTCCGATTTTCAGTAACACCACGCTTTACGCTCTGTCACACTCCGATTTTAGATTTTAGAGGGTTTGGGGTGCACTACCCACGTGTAATTTGTCTATTTTTTTTTTGCATATTTATTTTATGAAAAGTTAAAAAATATATTTATCTAGAGGATTCTAAATACTTTTTAAATTGAAAAAAGATTTACAAGATCACTGATATGATTGGTTAATGAGTAGGGAAGCTATAATAAAGAATGTGTTACCTTATGCTCTATTTGTTTGAACGAAAATTGATGGTGGTGGTGGTGGGGGCGAGAGCAATAGTGACGACGATGATGGTGGTGGTGGCCGTGGTAATAGTGATATAATAGTGGAGGTGAGAGAGGTGTGTTGGTGGAGGTGAAAATGGTAAAATTTTAGTTCAAAAAACGTTTTTCACCTCTTAAAAATAGAAAATATTTTGTTGTTCAAATAGGCTTGTTTTCTATTGACTATGGAAAATGTTTTTCATTGACTTTCGTTTTTCATTATACCAAATACTAGAAAATACAAAAAATATTTTTTCATCCAAACAAACAGAATGTTAGATATTCTAAAAATCTATGCAGAAAATAGGGAGAAAACCTCTCAAACCTTTCTTTTTAAGTATAAAAAAATCTAGATCTGCACTATGAAAATATTTTTGGAGCTTGCCATAAAGACGCTAGAAATCGCTTCAAAGAAAACGCTCTCCAACGCCTTTGCGGGGGCTCTATCGCTTACATAAATTAAGATATATAAAAAAAAAAAATCATTATAAGAATTCAAAAAGATAATATATGATCTTGTTACTTTATAGTTTAGCAAAATTTGGTTTATAGAAAAAAGAAAATTGAACTGATTACAGTAAATTATCGCTTAAACATTATTTTTTAAATTACTAATTAAGCTTGCATAATCAAACTAATTTGGCATAATTATATTGGATTACCTTAAGGTTCTAAAACTGTGCCATTTTTTCATCAAGAATTCGTTAGCCCTATATATGAAAAAAAATGATATTGACATCATATTTAGGGCTAGTTTGGGGTGTCCTAAAAAAGTGCACTTTTTGTCTTTTTGGACTAAAAAAGTTAAGAAAAAAATATGGAGGTTTGGGTTAACTTTTTGGATTTTTATGAAAAAATGTCTATTAAAAAATTGTATAAAAAAAATATGTAAGAGATGATTAGAGAGTGGTGGGCCCCAGCCGTACACAATGCAGCCGTGTATTGGGGTTGGAAATAATTGTCTAATTTTTGTACAAAGCATTGGACGGTTTTGTTTGGCCCGTGGGGGTCATTACGGGTCCCATTTTAATAATCTGAACCGTTCAATGTGTGTAACTCGTCGAACACTATGTACCTATAAAAAATCACGTTAATCGGATATCGATAGCTATCTGATCAGAATTATTTATTTTTCAATCATTAATTATAACACCATCCATTTGTTGTATATAACTGATTTGATCATATAGTTATCGATATCCGATTAATGTGATTTTTGGCAGACATATACTACTCGACGATTTATACATATTCAACGGTTCAGATTATCAAAACGGGACCCGTGATGGCCCCATGGGACGAATAACGGTGTGTGTAAAAATCACACCCAATCATTTCTTTGTTCTGCACTGCCGCCCACAGCTGCTGACTATTTGTCAATTCCGTGTGTACCTGTTTTGAAAGAAATTAATTTTTTAATTTTTTTTTGGATGAATAGTGATATCTTTTTGGATTTTGGAATAACTTTTTGGCTGATTCAGGTTACCCCAAACCAGCCCTTACACTGAAATATATATTTTTCTTGTTCATGCTTATGTCTATACACTTTTTTGCATTAATTCCTATTGCTTTCACATTACAGAAAAAGAGATCAATGTAATTATACCAAATTTATAGGCATATTGTAATTTTTGCCGGAACCTTGGATTGTTAGTGTATTTTATTTTTTTATTTTTTTCTGAACATCACATATATTTTTTTTCAAATTTAGTATAAAAAAACCCTAAATCCTAAACGGCGACTTTATTCGTTTATGCCCTCGAGCGGCTTGCATCCAGAATGGAAGAAATGATCTAAGGCAGGAGGGCAGGCCCGGCCGGCTAGGGCCAAGTCAAAACAAAAATTCTATGATATGCCAATATTTTCCGACAGCACAGCAAGAATTCTATGATATCCACAAAGCTTTTATTGATTTCCAGAATTTTCAACGTGCGCGCACACACAAAAAAAAAAAAAAAATCAAGAAAGTGCCCGAGATGTAGATTCTTTCATAATATTGTTCATTTGGTAAAGAACAATCAACTGACTACTAACACAACACAATCATTACAGTCACAAACATATTTATAAATAAAAAAAAATTTTAAAAATAAAAATAAATAAAAAGCATAGATCAGTTGGAAAGAGTCAAACACAACTGACACTAATCCATTTTGATAGCAGCAGTAGCAACAAGCTCATGGAAAAGGAAGACACTCATCTTCACAACAGTTGGGATGTGATAACCACAACACCAAAACCATGTTCCCAAAATGTTTTCTGATGATAAAATCTGAAACTAACCGCATTTCCTTGGATCACACTGTTATCCCAAAACATTTGAAATTAACCACAACACCAAAACCAAGAATACTATACACAACTCAAAAGCCTAAGAAAATTAACTCTTTTCATCATAACAAATAAATGTATAACAATGGTAATGATTTTGTGTTGTAAACAGCGCTCTAATTTACATTGCATCATTCTGTGAAAAATTACAATAGGAAGGATACAAACTCAAGTATTACAATTTCTATCCTTCGGATAGCAAACAATCGAAATGTGGCTAGAGTGAAAGGGAGATATATTATGAAGCAGCCTAAATAATACGATATACTTCACAGAGAGGGAAAAAAAAAGAAGATAAAATAAAATAATTAAGAAAAAAAAAAAGCCTAAAAGAATATGACAACTACAGTTTTTACAAAAAAGAAGAAGAAGATTAGATGCACACCAAAATCACCTAGTCATCTCCTGGGGGGATCGAAAATTGGGTTCATTTCAATTTCTGCACCTCCAAACTCCCTAAACCCCCCGAACTTCTCAGCTTCTCTTGCAATCTGAATATCATCAACTCCATAGTATTGAACAAAAATTTTTACAACAAAACGAGGAATCAATGCTCCGATTGGGATGCCAAGCAAGCA
Organism: Camellia granthamiana; assembly: GCA_036172215.1. Lineage (NCBI taxonomy): Eukaryota > Viridiplantae > Streptophyta > Magnoliopsida > Ericales > Theaceae > Camellia > Camellia granthamiana. The sequence continues at coordinate 76,056,338 of CM069908.1, read as the reverse complement.
CAACCAAAACAATCCGGTTTGAGCAAGATGAACGATGGCCCTGCAAAATTAATTTTAAGAGTTGTACTTCAGTCTTTGATCTGCTAAGCAAACAATGATGAGAATTGACATTATGAAAGTCAAGAGCAGAAGAACATTTCCATTTATAAGAAAATGGATTCGGTAATAAATGCTTGTGCTTATTCATTATATAAAGTGCAAAGCAATTTTAAAGAAAGTAGCAACTTTGCAGTTCAACTGTCACAGATGGTCGCTAAACACGTAAAGCCACCAATGGTACACTAAGACAACTACGTTCATCCTCTGCCCTTTAGCAGGGTGGCACTATGCATTCATCAGGGTATTCAATTGAATAATATTCATTTTTTTTTTTTGGCTTACCTATATATATGATATATGTAAAGAGTGGAAAATTAGTCATGAATCCCAACACATTCTATAATTACCTTACAATTTACAAAAAAAAAAAAAAAACAAACAAACAAACAAACAAAAACAAAAGCAAAAACAAAAAAAGTGGTGAAAAATAGGAGACCACTCATAAATATTGACTTTTAACAATGACATAATCCTAGGTGGTGTCTCTAACCAATAAAAATATGATTGAATATGTCATCCCTTATACCCAAGGTTCTGAAAAGCGGTTGCGGTCACCGTAACGGTAGCGGTGACGCGGTTGCGGTTGCGGGGTATAAAGGCCGCAGCGTAACGGTTGCGGTTACCGGAACTGTGAATTTTTTTATTTTTCGCACAATTTGCAAAAAATTTACCGATACGCATATTTTTTTTTAGAATCATATTTATTGGGTTTTAAAATAAATTTTGATAAATTTTTCATAATTTTTAAGTATGATCCAATATATTTCATATTTTTAAATTACTAGAAAATGAATTTTTTTACATTTTATTTCAATAATTAATGACTTTATATGTCATAAATTCATATTACACTTGTGGAAATTTTTTTTTTTTATTGGACTTAGATGTATAAAATTATTTTTAATTATTATACTTGTGGAAGCATATGTACATTTTAACTCAAATAGTTTTAAAAAAGTATACATCCTTAATTGAAGAACTTGACAAAGTACATAACATTATAGCATAAATCACAAATAACAGAGAGTAAATTTTACATAATGTTATTACTAAAATTAGGACAAGAATGCACTTGTCCCGTTTGATGTGCTAAATGTTGTTTGAAATGCGTAATCTCACCTTTAATGTGATGTCCACAAAATTTGCAAATAATACGATGCCTAGTGCCTTCAACTTGAGTTTCAAATTTCTAACCAATATCATCACTTGGAGGTTTATCATTGGCACCCTTTTGTCGTGACATTTTTGAATTTGAATTCTATATCATTGATACATTTTTTTAATTAAATATTTATAATTAAATGTTAAATGAAATGATTATAAAAAAAATTCAACCATTATTTATAAATTTGGATTTTACATGCTAATGTAATTAGGAATAAAGACATTTTTTATGGCATTGTTTGAGCTATTGTTTTTATTTTTATTTTTTTATTTTATAGAAAGACATTTTTTTAAAAAAATAAAATAAATTTGTGCCACCAAAATTGTCGTCACAACACATTACAATAACAAAATTTTAAAAAAATATATTTCAAATTAAATACTAAATAAAATAGTTATAAAAAAATGCAAAAACTATTTATACATTTCGATTTTACATGCCAATGTAATCATATAAAAATTAAAAAATGAATTATAAAGAATTTTTTTTGAGGTATTGATTTTTTTTTAAAAAAAAAGATATTTTAAAAATAAAATTGTGCCTTTAACAGTGTAATATGAATGCTTTATTTGCCTTTTGAGTGATCTGATTTCGAGTATACTATATACTGTGAGGGGGGCTTATTTTGAGCCCCTCTTCAACATTGAAGAAGGACTCAACCATGTTTGGCTTCTCCATCATGCACTTCCTTTGAAATTCTTCTATTTTACCGTAAAATTGCATGATTGTTTTGGCCTTTTTTTAATCTGATTTGGAGCATGCAACATACTGGTATTGTGCTTATTTTGAGCCCCTCTTCAACATTGAAGAAGGGCTCACCCTGGTTTTCTTGCTCTACATATTACTTGCTTTGAATTCTTGTTCCATTCACATTTTGCATGCTTTTTTAAGCTCACCATACTTCGGATTTCAGTCTTTATCAGGCCTAGAGAGTGCCTTATTTTGGTCCATTCTTCATGCTTTGTTAAGGGTCTTAGTCCATTTTATGATTGGTTTTGGTACTTGTTTTGTAATCCTCCATATTTTCCGTAAACTTGCATGCTTGTTTAGGCCATTCTAGCTTCGGATTTCAATATTTTCTATGATATGCCAATATTTTCCGACAGCACAGCAAGAATTCTATGATATCCACAAAGCTTTTATTGATTTCCAGAATTTTCAACGTGCGCGCACACACAAAAAAAAAAAAAAATCAAGAAAGTGCCCGAGATGTAGATTCTTTCATAATATTGTTCATTTGGTAAAGAACAATCAACTGACTACTAACACAACACAATCATTACAGTCACAAACATATTTATAAATAAAAAAAAATTTTAAAAATAAAAATAAATAAAAAGCATAGATCAGTTGGAAAGAGTCAAACACAACTGACACTAATCCATTTTGATAGCAGCAGTAGCAACAAGCTCATGGAAAAGGAAGACACTCATCTTCACAACAGTTGGGATGTGATAACCACAACACCAAAACCATGTTCCCAAAATGTTTTCTGATGATAAAATCTAAAACTAACCGCATTTCCTTGGATCACACTGTTATCCCAAAACATTTGAAATTAACCACAACACCAAAACCAAGAATACTATACACAACTCAAAAGCCTAAGAAAATTAACTCTTTTCATCATAACAAATAAATGTATAACAATGGTAATGATTTTGTGTTGTAAACAGCGCTCTAATTTACATTGCATCATTCTGTGAAAAATTACAATAGGAAGGATACAAACTCAAGTATTACAATTTCTATCCTTCGGATAGCAAACAATCGAAATGTGGCTAGAGTGAAAGGGAGATATATTATGAAGCAGCCTAAATAATACGATATACTTCACAGAGAGGGAAAAAAAAAGAAGATAAAATAAAATAATTAAGAAAAAAAAAAAGCCTAAAAGAATATGACAACTACAGTTTTTACAAAAAAGAAGAAGAAGATTAGATGCACACCAAAATCACCTAGTCATCTCCTGGGGGGATCGAAAATTGGGTTCATTTCAATTTCTGCACCTCCAAACTCCCTAAACCCCCCGAACTTCTCAGCTTCTCTTGCAATCTGAATATCATCAACTCCATAGTATTGAACAAAAATTTTTACAACAAAACGAGGAATCAATGCTCCGATTGGGATGCCAAGCAAGCACAACCAAAACAATCCGGTTTGAGCAAGATGAACGATGGCCCTGCAAAATTAATTTTAAGAGTTGTACTTCAGTCTTTGATCTGCTAAGCAAACAATGATGAGAATTGACATTATGAAAGTCAAGAGCAGAAGAACATTTCCATTTATAAGAAAATGGATTCGGTAATAAATGCTTGTGCTTATTCATTATATAAAGTGCAAAGCAATTTTAAAGAAAGTAGCAACTTTGCAGTTCAACTGTCACAGATGGTCGCTAAACACGTAAAGCCACCAATGGTACACTAAGACAACTACGTTCATCCTCTGCCCTTTAGCAGGGTGGCACTATGCATTCATCAGGGTATTCAATTGAATAATATTCATTTTTTTTTTTTGGCTTACCTATATATATGATATATGTAAAGAGTGGAAAATTAGTCATGAATCCCAACACATTCTATAATTACCTTACAATTTACAAAAAAAAAAAAAAAACAAACAAACAAACAAACAAAAACAAAAGCAAAAACAAAAAAAGTGGTGAAAAATAGGAGACCACTCATAAATATTGACTTTTAACAATGACATAATCCTAGGTGGTGTCTCTAACCAATAAAAATATGATTGAATATGTCATCCCTTATACCCAAGGTTCTGAAAAGCGGTTGCGGTCACCGTAACGGTAGCGGTGACGCGGTTGCGGTTGCGGGGTATAAAGGCCGCAGCGTAACGGTTGCGGTTACCGGAACTGTGAATTTTTTTATTTTTCGCACAATTTGCAAAAAATTTACCGATACGCATATTTTTTTTTAGAATCATATTTATTGGGTTTTAAAATAAATTTTGATAAATTTTTCATAATTTTTAAGTATGATCCAATATATTTCATATTTTTAAATTACTAGAAAATGAATTTTTTTACATTTTATTTCAATAATTAATGACTTTATATGTCATAAATTCATATTACACTTGTGGAAATTTTTTTTTTTTATTGGACTTAGATGTATAAAATTATTTTTAATTATTATACTTGTGGAAGCATATGTACATTTTAACTCAAATAGTTTTAAAAAAGTATACATCCTTAATTGAAGAACTTGACAAAGTACATAACATTATAGCATAAATCACAAATAACAGAGAGTAAATTTTACATAATGTTATTACTAAAATTAGGACAAGAATGCACTTGTCCCGTTTGATGTGCTAAATGTTGTTTGAAATGCGTAATCTCACCTTTAATGTGATGTCCACAAAATTTGCAAATAATACGATGCCTAGTGCCTTCAACTTGAGTTTCAAATTTCTAACCAATATCATCACTTGGAGGTTTATCATTGGCACCCTTTTGTCGTGACATTTTTGAATTTGAATTCTATATCATTGATACATTTTTTTAATTAAATATTTATAATTAAATGTTAAATGAAATGATTATAAAAAAAATTCAACCATTATTTATAAATTTGGATTTTACATGCTAATGTAATTAGGAATAAAGACATTTTTTATGGCATTGTTTGAGCTATTGTTTTTATTTTTATTTTTTTATTTTATAGAAAGACATTTTTTTAAAAAAATAAAATAAATTTGTGCCACCAAAATTGTCGTCACAACACATTACAATAACAAAATTTTAAAAAAATATATTTCAAATTAAATACTAAATAAAATAGTTATAAAAAAATGCAAAAACTATTTATACATTTCGATTTTACATGCCAATGTAATCATATAAAAATTAAAAAATGAATTATAAAGAATTTTTTTTGAGGTATTGATTTTTTTTTAAAAAAAAAGATATTTTAAAAATAAAATTGTGCCTTTAACAGTGTAATATGAATGCTTTATTTGCCTTTTGAGTGATCTGATTTCGAGTATACTATATACTGTGAGGGGGGCTTATTTTGAGCCCCTCTTCAACATTGAAGAAGGACTCAACCATGTTTGGCTTCTCCATCATGCACTTCCTTTGAAATTCTTCTATTTTACCGTAAAATTGCATGATTGTTTTGGCCTTTTTTTAATCTGATTTGGAGCATGCAACATACTGGTATTGTGCTTATTTTGAGCCCCTCTTCAACATTGAAGAAGGGCTCACCCTGGTTTTCTTGCTCTACATATTACTTGCTTTGAATTCTTGTTCCATTCACATTTTGCATGCTTTTTTAAGCTCACCATACTTCGGATTTCAGTCTTTATCAGGCCTAGAGAGTGCCTTATTTTGGTCCATTCTTCATGCTTTGTTAAGGGTCTTAGTCCATTTTATGATTGGTTTTGGTACTTGTTTTGTAATCCTCCATATTTTCCGTAAACTTGCATGCTTGTTTAGGCCATTCTAGCTTCGGATTTCAATATTTTCTATGATATGCCAATATTTTCCGACAGCACAGCAAGAATTCTATGATATCCACAAAGCTTTTATTGATTTCCAGAATTTTCAACGTGCGCGCACACACAAAAAAAAAAAAAAATCAAGAAAGTGCCCGAGATGTAGATTCTTTCATAATATTGTTCATTTGGTAAAGAACAATCAACTGACTACTAACACAACACAATCATTACAGTCACAAACATATTTATAAATAAAAAAAAATTTTAAAAATAAAAATAAATAAAAAGCATAGATCAGTTGGAAAGAGTCAAACACAACTGACACTAATCCATTTTGATAGCAGCAGTAGCAACAAGCTCATGGAAAAGGAAGACACTCATCTTCACAACAGTTGGGATGTGATAACCACAACACCAAAACCATGTTCCCAAAATGTTTTCTGATGATAAAATCTGAAACTAACCGCATTTCCTTGGATCACACTGTTATCCCAAAACATTTGAAATTAACCACAACACCAAAACCAAGAATACTATACACAACTCAAAAGCCTAAGAAAATTAACTCTTTTCATCATAACAAATAAATGTATAACAATGGTAATGATTTTGTGTTGTAAACAGCGCTCTAATTTACATTGCATCATTCTGTGAAAAATTACAATAGGAAGGATACAAACTCAAGTATTACAATTTCTATCCTTCGGATAGCAAACAATCGAAATGTGGCTAGAGTGAAAGGGAGATATATTATGAAGCAGCCTAAATAATACGATATACTTCACAGAGAGGGAAAAAAAAAGAAGATAAAATAAAATAATTAAGAAAAAAAAAAAGCCTAAAAGAATATGACAACTACAGTTTTTACAAAAAAGAAGAAGAAGATTAGATGCACACCAAAATCACCTAGTCATCTCCTGGGGGGATCGAAAATTGGGTTCATTTCAATTTCTGCACCTCCAAACTCCCTAAACCCCCCGAACTTCTCAGCTTCTCTTGCAATCTGAATATCATCAACTCCATAGTATTGAACAAAAATTTTTACAACAAAACGAGGAATCAATGCTCCGATTGGGATGCCAAGCAAGCACAACCAAAACAATCCGGTTTGAGCAAGATGAACGATGGCCCTGCAAAATTAATTTTAAGAGTTGTACTTCAGTCTTTGATCTGCTAAGCAAACAATGATGAGAATTGACATTATGAAAGTCAAGAGCAGAAGAACATTTCCATTTATAAGAAAATGGATTCGGTAATAAATGCTTGTGCTTATTCATTATATAAAGTGCAAAGCAATTTTAAAGAAAGTAGCAACTTTGCAGTTCAACTGTCACAGATGGTCGCTAAACACGTAAAGCCACCAATGGTACACTAAGACAACTACGTTCATCCTCTGCCCTTTAGCAGGGTGGCACTATGCATTCATCAGGGTATTCAATTGAATAATATTCATTTTTTTTTTTTGGCTTACCTATATATATGATATATGTAAAGAGTGGAAAATTAGTCATGAATCCCAACACATTCTATAATTACCTTACAATTTACAAAAAAAAAAAAAAAACAAACAAACAAACAAACAAAAACAAAAGCAAAAACAAAAAAAGTGGTGAAAAATAGGAGACCACTCATAAATATTGACTTTTAACAATGACATAATCCTAGGTGGTGTCTCTAACCAATAAAAATATGATTGAATATGTCATCCCTTATACCCAAGGTTCTGAAAAGCGGTTGCGGTCACCGTAACGGTAGCGGTGACGCGGTTGCGGTTGCGGGGTATAAAGGCCGCAGCGTAACGGTTGCGGTTACCGGAACTGTGAATTTTTTTATTTTTCGCACAATTTGCAAAAAATTTACCGATACGCATATTTTTTTTTAGAATCATATTTATTGGGTTTTAAAATAAATTTTGATAAATTTTTCATAATTTTTAAGTATGATCCAATATATTTCATATTTTTAAATTACTAGAAAATGAATTTTTTTACATTTTATTTCAATAATTAATGACTTTATATGTCATAAATTCATATTACACTTGTGGAAATTTTTTTTTTTTATTGGACTTAGATGTATAAAATTATTTTTAATTATTATACTTGTGGAAGCATATGTACATTTTAACTCAAATAGTTTTAAAAAAGTATACATCCTTAATTGAAGAACTTGACAAAGTACATAACATTATAGCATAAATCACAAATAACAGAGAGTAAATTTTACATAATGTTATTACTAAAATTAGGACAAGAATGCACTTGTCCCGTTTGATGTGCTAAATGTTGTTTGAAATGCGTAATCTCACCTTTAATGTGATGTCCACAAAATTTGCAAATAATACGATGCCTAGTGCCTTCAACTTGAGTTTCAAATTTCTAACCAATATCATCACTTGGAGGTTTATCATTGGCACCCTTTTGTCGTGACATTTTTGAATTTGAATTCTATATCATTGATACATTTTTTTAATTAAATATTTATAATTAAATGTTAAATGAAATGATTATAAAAAAAATTCAACCATTATTTATAAATTTGGATTTTACATGCTAATGTAATTAGGAATAAAGACATTTTTTATGGCATTGTTTGAGCTATTGTTTTTATTTTTATTTTTTTATTTTATAGAAAGACATTTTTTTAAAAAAATAAAATAAATTTGTGCCACCAAAATTGTCGTCACAACACATTACAATAACAAAATTTTAAAAAAATATATTTCAAATTAAATACTAAATAAAATAGTTATAAAAAAATGCAAAAACTATTTATACATTTCGATTTTACATGCCAATGTAATCATATAAAAATTAAAAAATGAATTATAAAGAATTTTTTTTGAGGTATTGATTTTTTTTTAAAAAAAAAGATATTTTAAAAATAAAATTGTGCCTTTAACAGTGTTGTAATAACAAAATAAAAAATATTTATAATTAAATATTAAATGAAATGATTATAAAAAAAAATACAACCACTATTTATACATTTGGAGTTTACATGCTAATATAATCATATAAAAATTAAAAAATAAATTATAATGAAATTTTTTTGAGGTATTGATTTTTTTTTCTTTGAAAAGATATTTAAAAAAAAATAGTGACTTCAACATTCTTGTCACAACACATTACAATAACAAAATAAAAAATATTTATAATTAAATATTAAATGAAATGATTATAAAAAAAAATTGCAATAACTATTTATACATTTGGAGTTTACATACTAATGTAATCATATAAAAATTAAAAAATAAATTATAAAGAAAAAAATTCATACATAGTTATTTTTTGGACTTCAATCACTTCAGTATTTGTTATCTTTTTTAATAACCTGCAAGAAATTTTTTTTTAATAAAAACTGACATATATAAAATGTATTAATATAATTATAGGTGTTATGATTTTTAGATATTATTAAAAAAATCAATAACTAATTATTATATATAAAATACTAAAAATAAATACATAGCTCCATATATATATTTAAATTAAAATTACTAAATATATTACATAAATTTTATAAATTTTACAAAATTTAAAACCTGAAAATCATTGTTAAAAAAAATAAAAAATAAAAATGGCCAGTTTTAGAGCACGGTCCACGCACACATAAAAAACAAATGTTATATAAGACCATCTCCAACGCTTTAGCAAATCTGATATCAAATTTGAATTTTGATGAAAATGATACTGTTCATCACTCCAACCGTTCATCAAAGCTGATACCAAAATGAGTTTTCACCAAATCTTTCATCAAATCGACGACGAAGAAATAAATTCACCAAAACACTGTTGCGGACCGTTGGAGGGGGACCCGGGTCGACCAACCGGTTGTCCACCCGGTTGACCAACCGGTCAACCCGTTAAAGGTTCAAACAGTTCAGCAAAAATTCAAAAAAAAAAAAAAAAAAAAAAAAATTTTGCCTAACCGGTCGACCGGCCGGTCGTCCCGAAAAAAGTTCAAAAAGTTCAAAAAGTTCAAAAAAAAGTTCAAAAAATTCAAAAAAAAAAAAAAAAAAAAAATTTTTTTGGGCAAACCGGTCAACCGGCCGGTCGACCACCCGGTTGTCCCGGGACAAATTTGAGAATTTGGTGAATCGTTGGAGCATCTGTTATCAAATTTGATGAAATGGATACTTTTTGACTCAGATTTGCTGAAAAATTTGAGTAAGCGTTGGAGATGCTCTAATATCTTCAAGGTCAACAAATCTGTGTCTTTCCCAAAAGCTCAACAAACAAAATGAAAAAAAAAGAAAGAACAGAGGCACTTCGTCTTCAAGATCTGAAGATTCAGACCAGTGACTCTCAACACAGAACAGAGGCAGCTTGAAGATTCAACACACAGGTTCATCTCCTCCCTTTTCCCTCTTCTCTCTTCTCTCCTCCTCCCTCTTCCCTTTTCTCTCTTCTCTCTCTTTAACTCATCCGTATTTCCAGATCTGAAAATTTTTGATGGAATCTCACCTCGAAGTGGTTCATGTGCTGTAAAGATAAAAGAGAAAAGCTCAATGTGGATCACATCTTCAGCCTTTTTTTTTTGTTTTTTTTTTGAAAATTATCAACGAAAAAAACTCTGCATGAATCCCAACACATTCTATAATTACCTTACAATTTACAAAAAAAAAAAAAAATGGTGAAAAATAGGAGACCATGTAACACTCATAAATATTGAATTTTAACAATGACATAGTCCTAGGCGGTGTCACTAACCAATAAAAATATGATTGAATATGTCATCCCTTATACCCAATATTTACCCTACACTGTAATATTCTCTCCCTCTTTTTTGTTTTCTGTGGATTCTCTAATCCTATTTTTGAACAAGACATTGTACCCTAGAACTATGTATGGTGTAGATATTAATTAGGTGTGATGTTTGTTTGATCACCGATAATTTTTCTCGTTATTATGCATGACAAAATTTTTGTAAAATTGCAATTAGTTTTATGTTCCCAGAAAAGATTTCTTTGCTTACATTTAATACCCATGTTTTGGAGTGTCTCTGTAAAGAATACAATAGAAAGAACTTCTGGAACCGCTATTGGACCTTAGTGGTAGCAAACCACTGCTTGTATTGGTTAGGGATCACAACCCCACCTTTGTTTTGTAGATGCTGTAAAATTTGTATATAATAAACTCTTTTAAAAAAAAAATCTTGGTACTTTGACCAATTTACTTTCTAGAAAAATTTATTTTGAGCTAAGCTTCAAAGAACCCACAGGTGGCCCTGTGGCTAAGGGTATCAATAACAAATGTTAAGAATGCTGGCAATGCAAACTAACACAAAATTACTCTATGATGCAATTGTCGTGTGCAACTAAGGCACACAAGCAAGAAGGGTGAGCACAAATGCAAAGTCCATCATGCTATGAGATTCAATGACGTAGCATTCATTTTCCATGGGCAACAGAAGCATACAAGCAAGGAAGGCAAGTACATGTGCACAAATATAAATAGATATATTCAATATGTAAACAAAAAATTAACAAAGAGATCTTACCAGTAACCAGGTAATCTGGGTATAGCATCAATAACAAGGACACAAATAAAGGTTGCAACTATAGATCCCCAAACGGCTGCATGAGTAATCCAAGTCCACCGAATCACATCCATGGCCAGGTGTATATTGACCAGAATCACCACTGCAAGTGTCCAAAGATCTCCTAAGCTCGAACCATCAATGGTGTTGTGCCAGTACACAAAGAGGGGGAGAAAGAAGGCAGCTACACTTTGCCAGAAAGTGTCTGCCATTGTTATCCAAAATAGTTTTGCATTATAGCTTTCCCCTCTCTGTCCAGCCCCATAAAGCTGGGGATACCTTAGAAGAGTCATTCTACTTAGATCCTTGTCTAGGATTTCAACAAAGATTGTAGGAAATGAAGCATAAATTACTGAATACAAGACGCTGCTCCACTCAGTAATTGCAGTTGTCAAAGTGAAACCAGTGAAAAGCGTATACCTACACCATACAATTAATTATACAATATCAGCTACATAGTTAAAGAGTGTTTTTGTATACAACCAGTGTTCGTACTAAACATGCATAATTTCCAGCCTCATTCAATTAACTAAACAGTTATTTAACATTCGTCACTTTTAAATACTGGTTGTCAGCCAAATTTCTTGGCAAAAGTATGTCAAAGTCAAACCCTTTTTTTTCCTCACCCAAAAAGCCCCTGTATCAAATGTGGTTGCAACTATTATTTTTGCAGCTAGCTTTAATATATTTTTGGCCAAGTTTAAACAAGGAAAATTAGGGAACAATCAGAAGAGGACCAAAAATAGAAAGAGAAATGCAAAATTTCACTACAATAAATAGTTTTAATTTATATATGTACTTTTTTTCTAAAAAGAAAAACCCAAAATATATGTTTATAGTATTACTCTCCTTTCATACTCCCGACAAGTTACAATTGAAGACTTAAGCAAAGCATTCAACCAAAGTCGGATATTATGTCCTCAAATTTTGTCAGCTAAGCTGATTGACATTTTCACATCACAATTGTTCTAGTATAGATTTTTCTATCTGAACATACGTTACAAAAAAAATATTAAACTCACCAAAATAAGACAAGAACAAACACCGCATTCCTGTAAAAATTGTATAATATCATGTAGCCCATCTGCTGGTAATTCCAATGTCCATGAACCAATAAAAGGGGAACCAAGAATCTGAACCGCCCCATTGAAAAATCTGATGCCATGACAGCTTGCCGACCCTCTTGCCCGCTGATACCAACTCCCACATCAGCCATTTGGATTATTGAAACATCATTAGCACCTGTGAACATTCAATCAAAACTTCTATTATCAGGGCAAAGTCCCAATAAATTAGATAAAATGCTTTTCATTATGAGATATCAATCTAATTAAGAATAATAATAAAGCAGAGAATAGCGAGGGAGGCATTTACCATCCCCTATGGCAAGAGTCATATCATCTGTCTTGTTCTTTACGAGGTTAACAATTCCAGCCTTTTGCAATGGAGCCACACGGCAACATAGCACAACAGAACATTTACTGGCTAATTGGAAGAGCTGCAAAATTGAGAAGAGTTCGTCAAGTCAGAATAGAGCTAGCGCAACATCTTGAGAGGAAGATATAGGAGAAGATTGGTTAGATTACAAGTATTGACCTGGTCATCAAGTTCAGTCTCAAGGATATAAACAAGGCTTGTTCCATCAATGACCAAGGCAAGTGAACTTGCACCAGCTCCAGAATTTCCTTCAGTATTATTGTGCACAGCACCAGACACTGTCATGAGCTTCTTAGACATAATCAATGCATCTTCTAAACTCTTTTTACATGATTCCTTGGAGTTGCTGTTAATAACAATCTGGGTCATCTTGCTTGTCAAAAGTCTAGAGGAGTAGCCAATGGAAATGGCAGTTTCTTGCTTGTCCCCAGTCAAAACCCATACCTTAATACCTGCCACTCTTAGAGACTCTATGCCTTTTTGCAGTTTATCTTCGATTCCAGAGGCACCCAATATAGTCAGGGACTTTTCTACATTGCTAGCCACCTTACGTAGTAAAGCTGCCCTTCCAATCAAAGCAGTGCTTGCTGTCTCATAAGAAGACTGCCACTGCTCAAATTCTGAAGAATTTAGTTCCCGCATTCCCACAACAAGGGTTCTCAAACCCACAGGTGAATAAGAGTGAAGATGGGCTTCAGTTGCATGTATTACGTTCAAGTTCAAGGATTTATCTATTACACTAAACATGGTTGTGTCGGCACCTTTTACAAAGACTTTTACGCTCTTGTCAGGGAAACCAAGTATAACCGACATCCTCTTCCGATCACTATCAAACTCATGCAAAACTAAAACATTAAACCTGCATTGCCCATAAAGGGATAGCACCAAAAACAACAAATCTATCGGCTGCTTCACAAAGATAGTGTTTTAGTTTTAGTTAGAAATACAAATTTGGCCTCTCCAGTTAAGTATACGAAACCCCATGCGTTGAAGGTGGCCAATATGGGTTTTCAAAAGAAACTGCATTTTTCAGAATTCAGGAGTGGTGATGGCAGCCAGCAAGGCGGAGGAGAGTCTCGAGGTCAATTTGATTGTTCCAGAAGCAAGTTTCAGTTTTGATGTACAAAATAGATAAAGAAAATACATGGGAAGAAGCAGAGAAGGTTATAGATCATTGATAATAATGCACACAGGTCAGTTACAAAGCATAGTGAAACTCTCCATGTGAATGTGGAGTACTTCCAAGTTCATAATCTATTCATTATTCTTTCTTCGATTGTCAAAATTCATTTGTTAAATAAGGCATTCTCACAAAGTTGGATGTAATATTTGATTAAATATCAAAATAGAAAGTTCTTCCACATTTGTCAAAATTATTTTCTTTTGTCACGATTTATACGTTGCTCAAAATGTTGTTCAAAATGAGAGATGGTTTGTCTAGTAAGAAATTGTGATGGTGGCTTTGAATCTTCCTTTTCCTCTCTTATACTTTCTTCATGTGCAAATGTAGCATTTGGGGTGTTTATAGATCAGGTTTAGTGACCATGTTGAGAAACAAACATGTTTGGTGTCTCAATATCGACTAATCCAACATCTTAGTTTTAGGTTTTTATACCCCAAATTTACTCCACTTCTTCTTCTTCTAGTATTTTGTGTGCATAACGTAGCTCAAGTTTCTAAAATGGTGTGCATAATGCAGCTAGACAATAAGAGTTCAGCTTCGTTATATCCATGAGACAAATTGTTAAAAGCAACAAAAGTAACGAGCCCTTGAAACATTCATTCCATCTAAACAAAGAGCCAAGATGTTCAAAGTCATCGAACAACAAACAACTTTTTCTTGCACATACATAAACTAAATTATCATGCATCAATGTCAAGAACAAAACAAAAGCAAAATAGATGACAAAGTATGCAACTAAATTAGGAAATCACTCAATCACAAACCCCCCAAAACACTAGAAAATCACTCAATGGGTAACAAGACTTCATTAGTCCTAAAAGCAGGCAAAGTCCAAGGAGGTACCTAGCCACCAAGAACTCCCCAATCACCTTATACCCATCTCTCTCCAACCCTTTCCTCAGCTCCTCCACTTTCTTCACCACCACCTCCTCCGTCCCCACGCCACCAAACTTCACCACCCCATACTTTCTCTCCCCCTCCTCCCTAATCACCACCCTCTCGTCCACCGGCCTCGGCGCCTCCTCCGCCTTCTTATACTTCTCCGGCAATATAAACTGCATAGTCATCATCTTCTTCTCCTTATCCTCCACTTCCTTCGTCACCACTGGAGCTGTCATCGGAATCTTCTCTGGCGACGATTGGATTATCACCGGAGCTGTCATTGTGATCTTCTCTGGCGTGGAATTCTAGGGATTTCCAACAGCGCCGATGTAATTGGCGAGGATCATAAAACCACCGTCTTTGTTGCCTTTGAAGTGGGTTGGATCGTATGTGACCTCGGCGATCACTGAGGGAGAGTATTTCCGGATCTCGTAGTCTTCGGTGGATTTGATGAGTTCGAATTTGAGGGTTTCGACATCGATTTTTTCGAAAACTAAGCCCATTTTTGGGGAATTTGGATGTTTTGAGAAATAGGTTTTGTGATTAAGGATTGGATTTTGGTGTGTAAGCAATGAATTGTGGTGGGTTTTGTAGAGGAGAGTGGATGAGTTGCGTTTGGATTTGGTGTGAAACTTTTTTTCGAATTGCAGAAGTGGAATTGAGAAAGAAGAATAAATACTTGGGCGAAGGGTTTCGATGTGTGGCGATACGTGGACTTCATTTTCCCACGGTTCACCCATTAGCATTTCCTAGTTTAACTTGTGAAGGAAAAAAAAATAATATTTGTAACTATTTCCTAGTAAAACACTTGATTTGTTTGTGTCTAAAACATATGTTTTACAGATATTTTCTTTTACAAAAAATATTTTTATACGTTTGAGAGTTTGAGAGTGGTGATTGTGGTGGTGGAACGAAAGTGTAGGTAAAAAAGATGGCACGGTGGTGGAGTGGTGGTGGTGAAACGAAAGTAAAGGTGAAAGAGGTGGCATGGTGGTAGAGCGGTGGTGGCAACGATGGTTGGTAGCTGTGATGATGGTGTGATGTGATATTAACAAAATTTTATTCTGAAAAATGTTTTTTATATTTTAAAGGTTGAAAATATTTTTTTTTACTCAAATAGACTTATTTTTCATTGGTTATAAAAATATATTTTTAATTAATTTATGTTATTTATTGTATCAAATACCAAAAAATAAATAAAATATCTTCCTCATAAACAAACAGGTGTAAATTTTTATTTAAGTTAAAATTCAAATTACAAAACTTATTTTTTTGCAAGCACAAACGTAAAACATGAGTAGAATTGATGGCTATAATCCTTGCTCAAATTCAATGTACAATTTTTAATTATATAATATGATAATAAATATAGAAATATGAAAATCTCAAATTAAGATTATATGGTTTACAATGCATTGAAAGTAAAAAAATTGTTGAAAATACTGCTCTATTGAAAAATGCCTGTATAGGCTTTTTCTAGTAACACTTTGGACTATCACAAAACTAAAGTTTTTGTGATATAAATTCAATATTAATATGAATAACACAAATACGATTTAATTATTTTGGAAGCAAAAGAATTATTATGAATAGTTTTGATCTTATTATCCCTTTAAATTAGATTAGAGCTGGGATGTTTAATATAATCATTCACATAAATAATGATTATTATTATTTTTTAGAAAAAAATAATGAAATTTTCATGAACTTGAATCAAATAAATTATCCTTTTAATTTTCAATGAAAGGAAGTAAATAAACTAGAATAACACATAGTGAAGTCAAGTTACTATTGCTATTTGATAATGTTTTATGATTTGTTCATTATATTCATTTTCATTGAATCATGTAATTATTAAATTCAACGTGAAATTTTCAAAAAAGCACCACTAAATTTTTAAAAAACATGATAATTATTCATGCAATAACAGGCCTTAGGCCCCTAACTATTCAGGCGGGCCTGATCACTAGGCCCAATGGATCTCTTCAACAGCACAATCCAACCCAAACATTTGCTAGTAGAATCACAAAATTAAGACTCCATGAATCGCGATCCCCTTCTCTTTTTATATCAGTCTTAACAATTTTCTTCTCCATTATCTCTCTCAAATCACGCAGTCCCAATTCGAATCTACCTCATCCGACAACAAAAGCGTCAGTCTTTCTATGAATTAACATTATTTCACTACTAGAAATATAACTTTTTGCTTCTATTTTTTTGCAACTGATTATTTAACCGTTGCAAAAAAATCACTTTTTACATTAAAAAAATCACAAAATCATTTAACCCAATCTTGTTCTTTAACTTAAAAAATAAAAATAAAAATATCATCTAGACCTATCTCTCCCTTTCACTCTTATTTCCCAAATTTGTCTCCAACAGTGGTGTAGCTCATTTCCTGTTGTTGCTTAATCTCTCTCTCTCTCTCTCTCTCTCTCTCGCTTGAATCTCACTGTCCAAATCTCTCTTGCTCGACTAAATTTGAATCTCGATTGAATCTCACTCTCACATGATGAAGATTTGAATCTCGCTTAAATCTCACTCTCACTTGATGAAGATTTCGATCAGACGTGATGAAGATTTGAATCTCGCTTGAATCTCACTCTCACATGTTGAAGATTTCGATCGATTCATAATCGGTAAGTTGCTTTCTATGTATAAATCCAATTCTCTGTCTCTCTCGGTAATCTAGCGTGTTTATTTCATGCCTAGTTACTGAATTTCTGTGTTGATTTATTCTAAATTTCTGTGTTGATTTCGATCGTTCTTTAATCTGTGTTGTTGATTTAATTGTTCAATTTCTTCTTTATCTCGTTGTTTTGATTTATTGATCCATGATTTTTCCAATTTTCTTGCTGATATATCTGTACAAGTATATGTAAACATATGTTTTTTTGTTTTGTTTTGTTTTTTCATTGAATATATGGCCATCTATGGCAGCTTGACAGTACAGTTAGCTTATATGTTTAACAAGCCTGTTGATTGTTGTTTGTCTAGTTTGACACAATGAACAGTAATAGTTCCAAACCGCAGGAAAAATCAATAATTTACATCTTTTGATGGTACAATAGTTGGTGTAGTCTTAGTGTTGGGAGATTATTTGAAGGATGAACCATGGTTAAAGCTCCTCTGCAACCAGGGGCGGAGGGAGCATGTGACCAGGGGGGTCACGTGCCCCCCTGGATTTTGGGAAATTTTTTTTTTTGCAAACATAAAAAAAAATTAAATAAAAAATTACAAAAATATTATTAGAGTGAAATGTCAATAACATTTTAAAAATTATTAAACAATAATGGTTGTTTTGATTGAAAATGAAGAGACTATTATAAATAAACCATATTAGCTATGAAAATTTTTGAATGTAACGACGATGTCACTATTAGTGATATGCAAGTATAAGTAATCTCACTATAAATATATGAAATTTATTAGATTGTTAGTTACATTTGACATGTGATGTTCACTATTTATGCATTTATTTACCATTAGTGGATGATGTTACATACCAGTGATGACGTGGTATTACCATTATATTGAATTTTTAATCAAATTTTGTATCAAAAAATAATTTATCATTATATAATTTATTTTAAGGCTTATATCCATTTTTTTTTTGTATTGTCCACGATACACTAGTTACAAATAATATTTTTTTTTTGATGTTTCCTGAAATCAATCGTAAAAAATTTACGTGAAATATTTTTGTAAAAATTATTATAATTAGTAAGTGCCCCCTCTAAGTTAATTTTCTGGCTCTGCCACTGTCTACAGCTACCTAAAGTATGAACTATTTTATTTGTAATTTTTATTTTCATGTTGCTACAAATCATGACATGTTTCATTTAAAATATTATAGGTTAAATCAATTTATATGTTTGCATGTTGAATTTTATTGATGAATTCAGTAGCTATTCATGACCTGCTGAATAATTTGAATGTGCGAAAGCTTAGGCCTTTTCGAGATTAGGATTGATTACAATGGAACTAGTGAAGATATGGATGATGAATGGATTTTGTCTAGATTAAGAAGAAAGCAGTGTCGGAATGTAGTGATTACAATCTGATTATCCAAATGATGAAGCTGGATAATCACAGGGATAGTGATACTCGAGAAACTTGTACTCTATTTGGCAAGAAAATCTCAGTTTTAAGTTGTTCACGTAAAAATTGATCGTTTTTAAATTGTTTTGAGTAATTTAATTTCTGACTGAACAATTATGATTTTTGATTGTAATGAACTTTGAACTTGTTATCTCTTTGAAGTGTTAATGAAATACTGAAGTAAATATTTTTATTCTACTTTATTGAATATGAGGACTAAAATTTCAAGTCAGGCATTGTAGATGACATAATCGTTAAATAATGTACAAAATGCAGAGTCAAGTTTTAGATGTTTACATTTATTAAAGCAAATCAACAACACATTGGAGCTATAATTTTGTGCATGTAAAAGGTGCTGGTGTGAGGAAGGTTAAAAAAGACATTACTAGAATAACTTTCTGTTCCATCATTGTATGATATTACTTTAGGTGTTGTCAAGGCTATCATTATTGGAATGATTCTTTAGGAAAACTTGTGCTGGCTGTTGCTATTCTTTGGGCTTCACCACTAGAAAAGAAAGAAAAAAAAAATCTGATTAGGCTGAGTTAGATTCCTCAGTTTTTGAAAACATTCACGGACCAATTTAATTCCTCAGTTTTTTAACTGTATTTAAATTTACAACAACATCCACAACCACAATCCAGACTACTATGAACCTGCATTACTCTTTCTCTCTCACAGAGATTAGGAAGCTTATGTAAACTTAGCACACCATCTACAATACAATGAACCTGCATCTCTCTCTCTCTCTCTCTCTCTCTCTCTCTCAGAGATTAGGAAGCTGTACTGAATCTAGACAAAACATAACCTTGGATTGCAATTCATAAAAGAAAAAAAAAATCCAATCGAAAATGGCTCTGTTGTTTCGTCGAGACAAAAAACAAAAAAACTACTGCAAAATTCATGTGTCCCATACATCTCGTACCTATACCCAATTATGTCTTGTTAACATAGGTTCATATTGGGGAATATAAAAGTCCATATAACGAGTTTAAAGTGTTTGATTCCTGATTTTTAGAAAATTCTATCACTTGTATTGTGTAAAAAATTTCAATCTTTATGCTTTAACAGTTTATTTTATGCTTGATCTGTTTGTTACTTTGTTAGTTGTTTTGCTTTGATTTCTGCTTCAGAAATCTATGGATATAGATCTCTCTCTATCTGGCTTGGCTGCCCTGTTTTTTTTTTTTTTTTTTTTTTTTAGTACTAAATTTTTTTGTTTTGCTCAATTGTGTTTTTTGGATAGGATCAATGATGATTGATAAAAACTGCGTTATCTATCTGTAATTCCCTTTAAAAGGATTGAAGATATTCATATTATTCTGAGATCCATTTACCACTTGTTTTTGGTTCATTAGTTTTTATGTGTTCTTTTTATGGAAGCTTTGGATTTATGTGAGCGTCTGTGATGAGTAACCTTTTGTTATCCTTGCACTTTGATTGCTAGTGAAGAAAACTATGGGGGATGTTGACTCTGAGATGCTTTTCATTTTTTCATTTTTTGTTTTCTCCTATTTTCTCTCTAGTTTTGTTTTCAACTTCATTATTGTACCACTTCAAAGTAATAGGTTTTGTATGATGCTTTCATTTGATGATATGAGCCACTCCAATGGCCAAACTAACATTAAAGAATATATTTGAAACCTTCAAATGTATATTTGTTTGAGTAAAACAATATACATTTGAATGGTTTCTGTAGTATTATTGTTTGGGTAAAACCTTCACCAGACACAATATAGCTTTGCAAATTTTAAGTAAACATTATTTCGTACACAATATAGCTTAGACAATTGCTAGAATTAATTTTTCACCAATTTTCTCAATTATTCATGACTAACTCCAAAATATCATAAATAATATTTTTTTTATAAATATATGTCTAACCAAAACTATTAGTCTATTAGCTATATTTATTGAGTCAAAACTATAAAAAATAAAATAAATAACTTGATATTTAATTTAATGGTGCTAAAATTTAACCATTTATTATTATTATTTTAATTAAAAAATAAAAATAATTAATTTGATTAAAAAAATTAGAAAGTCTTAATCGTCAGAAAAGTCTTTGAAACTATTTGTTTGAAAAATATCTTGAAGTAATCATAAAGTTGTGGTAGGTAGATAGCAATATTGAAGTAATCATAAAGTTGTGCCTAGATAGCAAGTAGCAAGACCTTATCAGTTCTGCCCAACTATACGTCTAAAAAATAAGGTGATTTAGTCAAATTTCACTCCTAATAAAATTTTAATATATTAAAGTTGAGCGTAAAAAAAATTCTTAAAAAATCTTAACACATATTATTATTATTAAAATATTAAATTTTAAAATAATACTGTAGATATTAGTTTTTAAAAAAATTAGTATTTTTTAAAATTCTCTCATCAAGATCTATCAAATAAGATTGATATTGATTATGAAATTCTTTATAAAAAAAAAATATTACTGTCGAAATTGATTTAAACAGTAACAGTAAGATGTTACTCTACTCACAGTTACTCTCACAGTAAGATGTTACTTTATTTCACAATAATATGATACTCTAGCAATATTGTTTAAGAAAGAAAAGATATTTTATTTTGTCCTTTCTCAATTATGGGTTTTCTCCTTACAGAGTTTATGATGCAAAATAAAATTAGATTGTCTTTTTCACTTAATAATGGTCTAATGGAGAGGTTTTGGCTAAATTTTCTTAAAATTTATACTGAATGATACAACCATGATCAGTATTTTGCTTTTCACTAAACAAGGGTCCAATTAAGGGGTTTTGGCTAAATTTTCCCAATATACTCAAATACAAATACAAAAAATAAATAAAATTATTCTATGAACTCTTCAAAAAATTAAATTTATAAAAAAAATAATCTACAAACAGAAGTTTAATAAATGAAATTTATGCTGAATGATACAACATAATGAGTATTTTGCTTTGAAATAAAAGAGTTACACAAGACCACATTATTTTGTATATATATTTTTTTTCGATATGAAAATTATGTTTACAATTACTCAAAACAATCATTGTCTTGCTCAATTAATTCAATGCATGTGGAATAAATTAGAAAAGTATGAGCATGCCTAGTCTAAACATTGTAGGCCATGAAAGTCCAACGGAATCTACAAATCTATGAGCACAACCATAAATTAATTGTTGTCAGGAAGATAGGGAGGCAGAGGATGGAGCTTGAACACTTCAGCGATGACCATCCCCTAATCCTCAAAACAGGGCACATGTATGATGATGATGGTGTTGTGAAAATTTCTTGCTACGCGTGTGAGTAACTAATAATCTCCGATCAATCCTACTATGGTTACTGTAATAACCCTCACTATTGTTTACCGATTGGTCACTGATTACTGCTAACTGAGACTGATTACGATTGGTAATTGAATTGATTGAAATACTGAACTGACTGACTGAAATCTGAAACTGAATTGATTGAGTGTATATGTTTAATGCATATCTATCTGTTGACTTTGTTCATGCTTTTATGTTCAAATTGCGAATTGAAGGCCTTATCGGCAGCCAAATCTGAAATTGATGATGTTCTATGATCACTAGAATTTATATGATTTTATGGCATATTTATCTGAAATGGGATTTGGTATGATTAAATTAGATTAAATGGTGATGAATTATAAGAGTTGGACTTAAATGCCATCTAGTGGGCCTTTGTTTACTAATATATTAAGCCTCATTGCACTTTAACAAGACATTTGATCAGCCTTATTCCTTGTCTTAGCCGACTATAGAGAGAGAGAGTGAGCTAGAAGAGTGATTTCATCTTGAGTTCATGAGAATTAGTGGAATTGAAGGAATTGGAAGATAGTTGCAAAGTTGAGCTCCTATACCTTAAATTCAAGACTTAGGTAAGGAAATTCAACCTCTTATTGTTGTGTTTAAGATTGTTCTTGCATGGTTCTTGTGTCCTTAGTGATCTAAGCCTAGATTGAGTCTTCTAATGTTGAATTGAAGCTCATTCCATGCATGCATGTTTGTATTGTTGAGTTTTAAGTTGTTTTCATGGCAAAATGTTACATGCATGCTCATAATTATGTTTAAGTCCATGATTTCATTTCGTTTTGAAAAGAAGTGGCTCATTGGAGCATGTGTTGAAGCTTGGAAGCTAGATAATTGCATGCATGTTATGTTTGAATCATGTTTATGAAAATTGGTTTGAAATTGAGTTTGTTTGAACTACCCTTGGGCTTTGATTTTACAAATTAAGCTTTGAATCATGTTATATTATGAGTTTACAAGAGTTTTCCCGAAAATTAGCCCAAGAGGATCGAAAATTCTGCATCAAAACTTGATTTTGAGCTTGGGACTCAAATCTGGATTTTCCAGATTTTGGTCTCCCGCTCGAGCGGGGGAAAGTGGCGCTCGAGCGGGGAATTCGAGCTCCCAGCATCTTGCACTGTTTTACAGTCCGCTCGAGCAGAGGATTGGACGCTCGAGCGGAGGCTTGTGTCGCACGATCGAGCGGGCGTCGAGCGCCCGTCGAGCTTGAATTTCACCTATCCAGTACTTTTGCAGTCCACTCAAGCGGGGGAGTTAACGCTCGAGCGGAGACCTTTGTTTGCATGTCCGCTCGAGCGGGGAAATCCATGCTCGAGAGGGACCTCTGATTTTCTGAAAATTTTGAAAATGTTTTCTAAGTGCATCTTTGCATCCTCATTTCATTCTAGGCATTCTTAGGCCTAGTTTAAGGCATCTTAATGAGGATATAGATGTAGAACCACACTGAGTCTAAGTAGGGACTAAGTCTTTGATTCCCGAATGTGAAACTTAGTGTGTGTTCATCTTGTAAACTGTGTAGGGTTGGCAACTGGAGACGCTCTAGCTTACTGTAGCCCAGAACTCTGTGAGTAACAATTGTGTAAAGATATGTTCAATAATGATTATCTTCTGAACAACTGAACTGTACTGTTTTCTGAAATGATACTGTTACTGAATGAATGTATGTCCTCTATTCTGAACTATATTGTGGCATCCATAGAAACTAATGTTTACTGTTACGGCTACTGTTACAGAGATCTCTGTCGGTTCCCAAGTTTGGAACCACTACTGTTTACTGTTATGATGGCCATCATTCACTGTTTGGTCTATTAAGACTTGGTCTTTTAAGACCTACTGTTTACTGTACTGTTATGCTATTGGATGTACCACATATCACTGTTATGACTGAATGACTGATATACTGAATCAACTGACTGTTTTCATACTGAAAGGACATTCATTCTTAACCTCTTTACGCATTATGTTATTCACTGGGCATTAGCTCACTGCTTATATATATATGTAGGTGTTCAGGCACCGGACCGCTGCTAAGAGCATCAGGCAAGCTTTGTTTTGTCAGCCAACCACTGTGCCTCACTACGAGGTTCCGAGCCTGTCAAGCTAAGGCTGTTTTGGGGGTGTTTTAGTTCCCCTTTCTATTCCGCTTGTATAGACTGTATAGACTGAACGTTTTGAACTATACTGTCTTAATAGGGGTTAAGTCCCTGTCCTGAATGTTTGTATATACTGAATACTGTTCTGGCACTGATTGTATATATGTTGAATGTTTGAAAAGTCTTTTTGCATACAAACTGTCACAGCTCATTGGACATTATTTAATTACTGTATTGGCTTCTGCCAGCCCCTGTACTCTGTATTACTGTTCTACTGTTAAGCAGGCCTTCAGTAATCTCGGATTACTGGCCGGCTACGGGACTAAACCCATAGGGGCGGGTTTGGGTCGTGACAGTTACAATCATTGTTGGCTTTTCCAACACAAATCATGTACAGAACTACCTAAGAAAATTACACATCCTTCTCATCTTGAACACTCCCTCACTCTCTTTTCAAACCCAGCTTATAATTACTTAAGAAGTATTTGTGATGTCTGTAGAGAAACCTGCAACAGATTCATTTACCGTTGTTCCCCGTGCGACTTCGATGTTGACTTGAAGTGTGCTTCGGTGGCATATAGTATTCAACAGAGAATTTAGCACAAAAGTCATACACAACACCAGTTGATCTCTCTTCAAAAGCCTGATGCTTGCGGTACAAAACATGAAGGCACCTCCTATCTTTGTACCACCTGTGGGTTCTAGGTCAACTAGAATTGTGCTGATTCATTGCCTAGTACCATTAAACTCAATAATAACCCTCAACCTCACCTTGTCACCCTCATCTATTCTATTCCATTTGAAACTTGGGCTTATCATTGTTCCAACTTTGAGTGTTTCGACTCTGAGTCTAAATATTTTGTCCATGTAAATTGTGCAACATCAGAGACTGAACGTTACATGTTGACCCTTTTTTCTTGTAACTCATTTTCTTTCATATTCCTCTTAAATGGTTCTTTTTAAAAAAAATTAAAAAAAATAATAAAAAAATAATAATTATGTTTCATCTTTGATTATGTGGTTTCAAAGAATGCAAACCAGAGTTTAATCTTGTTGATTCAGGGATAACAGCATCAAATAACAAACTATCCGGGTCGATCTTCTTTTTCCCTTGGAACCCTTCTTTTAATTGTCTCATCAGTTCTTTCCTTATTACTTGATTACATTCAATTATTTTGGGTAAATTAAACTCACCTCGCATGAGGTTTCTAATAATTACAGGGGCCTCTCATATAGTTTCAATAATTACAGAAATCATTCTTATTTTTGAAACTATTATTAAGATTCCCCACCGTTAATCTTCTGTTAATTTATTTAATAGAATATGATGATGTGATGCTGAAGTCATGTATTATGAGTAAACAATTTTAAGATTGCCCTTATATATTCAAATAGTAAATTTCAGTCACCTTCCTGATGTTTTACAAAAAATTAATAAAGATCCATGCATCATTTTAATAATGTTAAACAAAATTATTAAATTCTAAACAATATTTAAAAAAATTCTAAATTGTTAAGACAATCACATATATAATAGTAGAATGACCAAACATTAGCTTATCTAAAAAAAAAAAGAAGAGCTAATAAATTGATCACCATTAAACCTTATATTAGATTAAATACAATCATTTATTTGAAAATTACGAAACAAAGTATAAAAGATGTTTTATTTTTTAAAAAGACCACAATTTTATAAATAATTATTTTGAGACATTAGAGTTTGAATAAAAATTTAAAAATACGTATAGGTATTTGAATTTTTTTCCATATGAAAAATACATATTTGGAGAAATTATCTATCTCTTTCCATTTTCTTTATTTTATTTCTTTCATTTTTCTTTCTGTTTATTTTCTCATTCATTTTTTCATAGTGTCACTGTAGCAAATGGCAACACCATATAATTTATTATTATTATTATTATTTGTTCTCTTCTTTATGTTTTTTTCTCAAATTTTTTCATCATTTTTTTCTCTTTCATCAATGTTAGCTAGTGATGATACTACTTGTCCCTGAGGAATAGGTCGGGCTAATCCACGTCACCCACACCGTTGTCCGATCACTGGATCCACAGAGAAACCTGCACAATAGTCCAACGGGGAACAGGAGTTCCCCAGCGAACCCTCCGATGGGCCCGTTAGAAAAGAGAGATTAATGGAATATAGAGATAGAATGATGATAGAGAACTTAACCTTCTTTTTGTCTTAGAAACCTGCTTATATCCTTTGTTCATCATTTCCTTGTCCACTCCGACCTGGCATGTTGGCCGATAGTCTATGTTCTAGCTTGCCTTGTTCATGGTGAAGTTGTTCTGTCCCGACGTGAAGAAGTTATCACATTAAATACTATAGGGAACCTCATTAATGGCTGATGTGTGGTGTAATAACTCTGCAGGATCTTTGTCTGCTTATGTGGCTGGTTCTTCCCTTGACAAGTATTTAGATGTCATTGATTCTAGGTGCAACGTTAGGTTCCAATGATGTTGGGTTTTAGTGTTTGAATCATGCATTGGGCTTTAAGTGGTGGGCCAAAAGCCCCTATGGGCCCACCTATGTCAGTAGTCCCTTATTCCCAAGTGCAGCTTCAGTCCAATAAAGGGAATAAGGAAGAAGATGGGGGTTGTGGCTGGTTGAGTGAGAGAAGACCGATTGGAATGAGGATGGACCGCAAAGCATGACTAAGTGAGAAGGTCGACCGAAAGGTGGGCCGACCGCGAAGGGTGATCGAGAGGGGGGCTGACTGTAAGGTGGGCCGATCGCGAAGGATGACCAAGAGGGGGGCCGACCTCGAAGGGGGCCGACTGCGAAGGGTGACCAAGAGGGGGGGACGATTATGAGGTGGGCCGAATGTGAAGGGTGACCGAGAGGGGGGACCGGCTGTGAGGTGGACTGATCGCGAAGGGTGACCGAGAGGTGAGCCAACCGTGAAATATGACCGAGAGGGGGGCCAACTGCGAAGGGTGATTAAGAGGGGGGCCAGCCGTGAGGTGGGCTGACCGCGAAGGGTGACCGAGATGGGGGCCTGGCCGTGAGGTGGGCCGACCACAAAGGGTGACCGAGAGGGGGGGCCGACCATGATGTGGGCCGACTGCGAAGGGTGACTGAGAGGGGGGCCGATCGCAAAGGGTGACCGGGAGGTGGGCCGACCTTGAAATGTGACCAAAAGGGGGGGCCGACCATGAGGTGGGTCGACCGCAAAAGGTGACCGAGAGGGGGACCGACCGCAAAGGGTGACCAAGAGGGAGGTCGAC
The DNA here is from genome assembly GCA_036172215.1 of Camellia granthamiana. Classification (NCBI taxonomy): domain Eukaryota; kingdom Viridiplantae; phylum Streptophyta; class Magnoliopsida; order Ericales; family Theaceae; genus Camellia; species Camellia granthamiana. Next base: position 76,028,832 of record CM069908.1, on the reverse strand, counting down.
CACGAAGTGGGCCGACCGCGAAGGGTGACCGAGAGGGGGAGCCAATCGAGAGGTGAGCTGACCGCAAAGAGTGATCGAGAGGGGGGGCCGACCGTGATGTGGGCTGACCACGAAGGGTGACCGAGAAGGGGCCGACCGCGAAAGGTGACCAAGTGATAAGAGGGAAGGCAGCGCGAGGGGCTCGAAGAGCGGCGCGGCACGTGGTGATATGAAGTGAAATAGATAGGGAAGGGGAAGAGAGTAGTGGATCGTGGTCGTACACGTGGCATAATCCCGTAATAAGGAAAGTGATGCATTAATAGGAAGCGAAGGGATAGGGTAATATAGGGCGTTAAAAAGGCGGAGGCGGAAATTTTCAAAAATTTTTAAACTGGCAAAATTTAATCTCGACCTTTGGAATATAGGCAAACTGTGGGCATTTGGAGTTATTCACTTTACTTACCTTATCATAAAAACTAGCACATCCCAGAGGTGAACTCGTTCGTTTCGTGTAACACGCCTCTGCAACACTTTGCGAACTTCCTTGTGCTAGCGTCCAAAGCAATACACAGACACGCTGAAGGAATGGCTCGAGATGGAGTGCCAGCCGTGAGGCTAGACTCATTGAGAGAAGACGATGCAGTGGAGTCGGCGGAATAGTACCGAGTAGAGTGAAGGGAGGGGAGGGGAGTTGGGCAAGCGGCGCGGGGCTCACCCGGCAACGATAATCGTAGCCGCTAGGCCAATTAGCCAAGTGGAGCTGGACCACTGGCATACCAAGGCTGACAAGTCTACGTCTACGGAGGAGAAGTTGGAGGAGGTACGAAGGAAGTACCAAATTCCAATGGAGATAGAGCTGAGGCTGCCCACATCTAAGGAGAGGGCGTCGGACGCACGGCAGATAGAATTCACATTGTATGATGAGGCACTGAGCGGGGGGAGGGGCTGAGGTCACGACTCCCCTAAATGGTGGTGGATGTACTTAACAAGCTAGAAGTGGCGCCAGGGCAGCTGATGCCCAACGCATGGAAGATACTAATGGCCTATGCAATTTCATGGCCGCGGGCGACCAGGGGGGCGGCTATGACAGTGGAGGAATTCTTCTTCTGCTACAAGGCCTCTGGTCAACAAGAAACATGGGTGACTTTGCAGGCGGTGGCAAGCCGGGGTCTAGTGGCAGGCTTGCCATCTTTGGTGAAGGTGTGGAGGCCGAGATGGTTTTATATATCAGCAAACAATGGAGAGGAGTTCGTACAACGTGGAAAGTCCTCACAAAGTCGGTAGAGCCAAGGCTGGATGCGAAGGCTGAGAACAGGGTGAAGAGGGTGAAGGAGTGGAGGGAGAAAGAGGGGGTGAAGTGGGATGACCTGATCCTACCTTCAACCCTGTTTTCCTTGAGACTAGAGCCGTAGCCGACGGAGGAGGATCCGGCGAGGAAAGAGCTGCAGGCACAAAGGAAGGCGGAAGAGCAGAGGGTGTTCACCAAGCCGAAGAAGTATAAGGAGACACAGTTGGGGCCTGCACCTAAATTGGTGATGAAGGAGCGGGTCCGATCGTGTCCTAAACCGTTGAAAGACAAAGACCTAACGGATTTTGCCCCACTGCGGCCCCTAGTGGACCCGCTAAAGGAGAGGGGCAAACAGGAGGTGAAGGCAGTGTTGAAAAAAATGAAGAAAAAGATGGTGGCGGCCGAGAAGAGTAAGCACGCCCCTGGTGTGAAGAAGATGAAGGATGAGAGGGCAGAGCAGGCTCCCGAAAGGGAGATTGCCCAAGTGGTGAAAGAAGACATGGGCGCGAGTGTCCAAATGCTGAAAGAAGACATAGGCGCAAGCACCTAAACGGTGGCAGCAGTGGGCCCTGTGGTAGAAGTGTCGCCCAGTCCTTGTGAATGGAAGTCTGGGGTTAGCAAATCGGAGTGAGCGTCGCATTGCAGACCGCCATGTACCATGCGCGTGCTCTGGCAGGCCACTCGGCAGAAGAAGTGGGGGAAGCTAAGGTCGCAGCCGACAGCCTTGTTGGGGTGGTGGAGGATGCGGCTGTGCGATCGATAGCGCGGTTGACGGAGGCTGACCTCCTGAGAGGGTTTTGCTCAGCCCAGATGGAGGCAGCGACCCTGGCGACTGCCCTGATGAATAAAGTAGTAAGCGTGAAGATGAAGGTAGAGCTGCTGAGGGCTCAACTGGAAGGGGCAAAGACGCAGCTGCAGAACCTAAAGGTTGAGACAGCGGACTGGAGGAAGGCCGTTCGGAGTGCATGCGCTAAGGGGCTGGAGTATGCACATATGGCAAAGAAAATGGAAGTACTGGCGCTGGTACAGAGCTACTCAGCAGAGTGGGCTGGGGCTGAGCTCTTCGTGACCAAATTAGAATTGGAAGCAGAGCGCCACAAGGTGGTATCGCTAGAGTTCGAGTTGGCAGGCGAGAAGAGGAAGCTAGAGCAGGTCCAACAAGCCAGCACCACCGCCAATGAGAGATGGGAGGAGGCCTTGACCAACAACGAAGAACTACAGGACCAGGCGATCAAAGACAAAGAAGAGGCAAATGGTCGTATCGCAGACTTGGAGAAGGCCCTGGTAGAGGAGAGAGCCAAATTGGTGTCTAAGAGGGCGGCGTACCCCAACTTATGTATAGCGGCCGTAGAGCAATTCAAGGGCTCTACCGACTTCCAGATGGCCATTGATGCTGCGATTGCCAGGCTGGCGAAGAGGAGAGCTTGGCGAAAGAAGGGAATGAGGAGGCTGGGCCGTCGGGAGCGACCGTTGGAGGTAGGAGTGAAGAGGTAGTGATCTAAAGCTTCCAGCGATCTGGCTTCTATAAGCACGAGATGAGCCAGTTCTGGGACAGCGGCTGGATGACTTTCAAGTATAAGGCGCAAGAGCTGTTCCCGGACGTGGACTTCAGCCTCATGAAGGTAGGAGCAAACGACGTCGCCCAGACCCCCCTAGACGAGGGGGTTGAAGAGGAAGATCTCGTGTCAAGCAAGGGAGATTAACTGTATAGAATTATTTGTTTTTGTTTGTTTGTTGTTTGTTTTTTTTTTTTTTTTTTTTTTGTAATAGAGGTAGTTTCTATAATGAATTTGTGTAAAAATGCAAGTTTGTTAATAAAATAACGAGTTTTCTTATGTATTGTTGTTATCGTTATGCTTCTGATTAGTAAATTTGGAATTATGAAAATAGCTGAGCAGAATTCAATAAAGAGTGGGTGTAAAAATGAAACTTGTGCGTGAATTGTGAAATTTGTAAGTAAATTATGATGTAAAAATTATAAAAATGGGTAATAAAGTTGACTTGTATGTTCAACCATGAAGTAAAAATGTTTAAAATGGACAAACAGGCTAACTTGTATGATTAGTGAAAATGAATGGGCATGGACTTGGATTTTAACTAAGTATGGCAATAGCTGAGACCAGCTTTGGTTCAGACCGGCTGAATTCTTCATGCTAGTTCTGACTAAGACTTAGAGGGCTCTGTCGGGCTAAGGATTTAATTAACTCAGTTTGGCTAAGCTATTCATGCTCAGTCTGGCTGAGTCTTTAGCTAACTCAGTCTGGTTGAGCTCTTCGTGCTCAGTCTGGCTGAGGCTCGAGTTAACTCAGTCTGGCTGAGGCTTTAGCTAACTCAGTCTAGCTAAGCTCTTCGTGCTCAGTCTGACTGAGGCTTTAGCTAACTCAATCTGGCTGAGTTCTTCGTGCTCAGTCTGGCTGAGGCTTAAGTTAACTTAGTCTAGTTGAGGCTTGAGTTAACTCAAACTAGCTGAGCTCTTCGTGCTCAGTCTGGCTAAGACTTTAGCTAACTCAGTTTGGCTGAGCTCTCCGTGCTCAGTCTGGCTGAGGCTTTAGCTAACTCAGTTTGGCTGAGCTCTTCGTGCTCAGTCTGGCTGAGGCTTTTAATTAACAATTCGTTATTGAAACACAACGCAGATAATGAAGATATAAAGTCATTGTCATTTAAGGCACAACCTATTGATCACAAGTTTACACCATGTATGGAAAGGGAAAAAACGAGCAAGCGTGCAGATCGTCAAAAAGAACATACAACAATCGATTAATACAAAAACAGGAGATGCCATTTTATTGGAAATAACGCTTCAAGTGCTCGGCATTCCATGGATGGGGGAGGTTTCTGCCTTCCATGTCTTGGAGTCAATAAGTGCCTGGGCGAGGTCTGGCCTTAACAACGTAAGGTCCTTCCCATTTGGCTGCTAGCTTGCCCTCGGCTGGATTTTTGGTGGCAAGAGTTGCTTTGTGCAAGACTAGGTCCCTCAATGCGAACTCTTTTGGTCGGACTTTGCGGTTGTAATGTGTTCTCATTTTCTGCTGATATGACGCCCGTCTGACAGCAGCAGCTTCTCGGAGTTTTCGATTAGGTCCAAGTTAGCTCGACGCAATTCTTCGGTTAGTTCTGGATCCGGGTGTAAAACCCTCGGGGTCCGCAGACCAATTTCCACTGGAATGACCGCCTCGGCGCCATATGTTAAGTGAAAGGGGGTCTTCCCAGTAGGGGTTCAGGCGGTAGTTTGATAAGTCCAGAGTATGTTTGGCAGTTCCTCAGCCCAAAGTCCTTTAGTGGCTTCTAACTTAGTTTTGCTGATCTTCAGGAGAAAGCGATTGGTGACTTCGACTTGTCCATTGGCTTGGGGATGACCTGGGGAAGAGAAACATGGTTTAATGTGAAGCTCTGCACAGAATTTTCTGAACTTAGCATTGTCGAATTGTTTGCCGTTGTTTGAGACGGTAGCTTGAGGGATTCCAAATCGGCATACGATCGACTGCTAGATAAACCTGGTTGTGTTCCGCTCAGTGATTGTAGCGAGGGGTTCCGTTTCTACCCATTTAGTGAAGTAGTCAATGGCAACTACAGCGAACTTGGTTTGGCCCCTACCGGTGGGCAATGGACCAACTAAGTTGATGCTCCACTTGGCGAATGGGTAGGGACTGCAGAGTGTAATCAGTTCTGTAGGTGGAGCATGGGGGATGTTGGCAAAGCGCTGGCATTTATCACACTTAAGCACAAATTCAGTGGCATCTTGGTTAAGAGTAGGCCAAAAGTAGCCAGTGCAAAGGATTTTATGGGCCAGTGACCTGGCACCCGAATGATTACCACATACGCCCTCGTGGACTTCCCTTATCACAAAGGTCGCTTGAGCAAGACTGAGACACTTGAGTTATGGACGTGAAAATTCACGTTTGTACAGTAGGCCGCTGATGAGGATGTAATTGGACGACTGGGCTCTGACTTTGGCGGCCTATTGTTTATCATCTGGCAACTCTCCACTTGTCAAAAATAGAAGGATGTCTGCAGCCCGTGGGATAGGTCCATTTTGGAGGAAATGAACTATCACGTCCCAAACCCGCCCCTAAAAGTTTGGGCATGACCTAATCAGAAACAGACATTAAATCTGATATACATACATATGGGGCCTGAACGGAAGCATTAAATATCATAAAATAACATGAAATAAAAAGAAACTACATCCATTGAGCGACCACTATCATGTCAGGATCACAAACAATGAATCAAAGGATAAATATTTACATACACATATACAACCCCGCTCGTGTTTGGGCGTATAACAAAAACATTAGAATTTACAACCAATGATGGACAGTCAGAATGTAAGCCAAAGCTTCACAAAATGAGTAGGCTTCACCCAAAAGCTTGGATACACAGAGGCTAACAAAGGGAGACGAGCATTAAGAGTTGTGGCTGACCTCCAAACGCAGGACCTACGGAATCAGACAAAATACAGAGTGAGATAATCTCAGTGAATAATAGTACTTGAATAATTCAATGTTCAACTTGAAGTATAATGCAACTCAGAGCGTATATAATATAAAAGACAGATAGTTAATCTAATTCTGTACTAATGTTAGAACGGCCTTGGATCCAGCTTTTAAAACAAAGTGGCTTTATTTCCAAAGATTTCACAAATTGGCCCTCGGCCTCATAGGTTCACAAGTTCACAGATTGGCCCTCGGCCTCATAGGTTCTCACAATATCACAGATTGGCCCTCGGCCTCATAGGTTCACAATATCACAGATTTCATAGTTTCACAAATTGGCCCTTAAATAGAACGGCATTAAGCCCAGAATGGCATATAGCCCTTTTCATGTACGTATGAACTCAAGAGGTGGCTCGCACGAATTCTAGAGGTGACTCGCATAACAACACTTAGTTCCGTGCAGTACTTTGTTTCATACTAACAGATCAGACAGAATGGCCATAGGCCTCATAACTTTCACAGAACGGCCATAGGCCTCATAACTTTCACATCGGCTTTAAGCCCAGTTTACATATGTATGGACTCAAGAGGTGGCTCGTACGGATTCTAGAGGTGGCTCCTACCAAAGTGTAGCACTTAGCTCCGTACAGCACTTTGCTCCATATCAGAAATACATAATGGCCTCTAGCCTAATAGTTCATACAGAAGCACATAGTTCCTTCTAATTATTCACATGAGTCAGCATAGTTACGTTACGTTCAACAGAGTGCTAATAGCAGCTATTAACAGATTGGACTTCATAATGCATTCACATCCCATTTGTTTGTCATGAATTCACGCCACTAGTTCATAGATAACAGAATGTTCGTATTAACTAGCAACATGGTTGTCTCGTAAATAGCAATGGATAACATTAATCAGGATCAAAGGGCGAATGTACCATTAACAGAGGCATATGTGTCATTCCATTACATTTAATAAGGATAGGCCAATTTACATTCTAACGTGGTCATATCGTAACATTAAACCTTTGCTTACATATCATAGGATCTGAACGATCTAGGTTTCATAGGTGACATATTCGTTATTGATAGAATAGAATGATTGCAAAGTCATACCGATATGTGCCAATCTTTCAACATTCACATTGATTTCCAATCGTCATAACTATTCGTATAACACTTGCGAGGTGCAGAGCGTTAGTGACAATAATTATCAATGGTAGAAAAAATGTACATTTCCGTACTATTACTCACAGTGTTGTTGCGGAGCGATGGTTCCTCCCGTAGGGTGTCCTACACACATAGATAACACATCTTAGTTCCTTTTTCCCTATTAAACCATTTCTTGAGTCATTACACGTTAATTGTATTTACAATTATCAAAAAGACAGCAAACATAAATTTCAAAAATAGCTGAGGGTTAAGCACGCAAAACAGAACGAGCAAGGTTCCCGACCTGGGCCGCACGTGCGGCTATCCTCTCCGCACGTGTGGACATGGACCGCACGTACGGTCCCTCCCCACCGCTCGAGTGGCCAAAAGCAGTATACTTCCCCAGGTTTTTTTTCCTCTTCTCCGCACGAGCGGCCATGGCCTCCGCACGTGCGGCCATGGCCTCCGCACGTGCGGCCAAGCCCCTATTTGGTAGTCCGAAAATTGCAATCAAAACTCATCTTTTGGGGAATGTTTTCAAGGCTCAAGGATGGATCTTTTCAATGCTAAATCATGGTTCAAAAACATGTAATTCAAGATATCACATACACAATCTAACTTGCATTAACCCATGAACATAACTCAATTTGATTAACAAAGAATTGAAACTCATAAACACAATTCCATTTCTTGAAATTCTTCACTTTACTTGCATCCAACATAACATAGAGACACAAAATCATGATCCTAAGAATAAATACCAAGGTGGTAATGAAGGAGACACATAAATGATAGGATTAGCATACCAAAACTTCAACATACTCATCCAAGATTCTCAATATACTCTAGATCATGCCATAATAAGAACTTCCTATTTCAAATTGAGGAAGAGGATTGGACTAGGAACATTACACTTACCTTAGCTTCAATTTCCCTCAATTCTTCCTTGAAGAACCCTTCTTCCTCTAACCCTTCTTTCTCTCTAACTTCCTCCAGGAGATATTTCAATAAGCTTCTAAGTCATGTGGTCAAAGAACTAGATATATATATATTTATTTAAGGGTGAATAAGACAAAAATTCAATCGTTTAAGCATCCCAAATTGAAATTCCACAAAAAATTCCATTATAGCTTAAAAATCATGCAGATTTCAAATGTCAAATCAATTTCAAAAAATTAAGTTCCTAAGGCTTCCAATTTCTGATTCCAATTTCTTACTTGTGACAGATACTTCCTTAGTGAACAGATATGAATCACTTTTCCTAAGTTTTATTTAATTAACCTCATTTCACCTGAAATTGCACATAAAGAAAGTAAATGCACAGAATAAAGGACTGAAAAATATACCAGAAACAGATATGAGGGTCGGGTTATTACATGAACCTCCTGCTAGATTGGCGAAGTAGTCGAGTGGGCTAGGTATTCAAGACAAACGCCATGGCTGAGTTTTGACTGGTCGGCTGAGGCTAATTGGGTCATTTCATCTGCCTTGGAGTTTTGTAATAACCCATATTCATGCCTTAGTCATGTCCATGTGCATTTGCATGATTCTGTCTTGTTAAACTTGCATTTGTAAACTTTGACTTGTTTTGCCTAAGTAAAGGTCTCTGTCTTGTTTTTGTGCTTATGTGTTTTGCCTAAGTGTTATGTGCATGCTCTGTTCCTTCCTTGCTGTCATGCCAAGCCTAGGTCATGGTAAGCCGAGGTCACACCCTTGAACCGTTTTGCACCTAGAACCATTTTGGAACCACTTTGGTTGACCTCCACCTTCACCTTGGCATATTGGCCGAGATGTCATCATTTAGGCCGAGGTGTGTATCACCTAGGCCGAGATGTGCATCATTTGGGCTGAGATGTTATCAATCCTTGCACCTAGTGATCTTATTCCTGGACAGGTATGACCTAGACCGAGGTGTGGCACATCTAGACCGAGGTGTGGCACAGCTAGGTCAAGTGTTGTCCTTCCTAGCCGAGATCATTGGGATCCCTTTTGCCGAAGCCGATGCTTTAACCGAGATCACTACCTGGCCGAGAGCCCATACCACCTTGCGTATTTAACACCCTTTGTCATACCTTTTGTCTTGTCATTCAATCACCTTTTTGAGGAGACCCAATCCAACGCTGCCACGTGTCCCAGTAGAGGGTTAAGTCAGGAACTAGCTGAGAAACATGTCATTTTGTGTTATACGTCTTGCATTGTAGAGAGAGAGACTCTAGGAAGAGGAAGAGAAGTTTAGAGTGAGAGAGCTAGATTTCCAAGCTTGATCTTCACACCTTGAGCCATTAGATCCGTGTTTTAAGGTTAGATTCTTAATCTGCTCGTGTTATTCTTTATGTTTATTTAATCGCATTGCATGATCACCATGATTCATGAGCCATGCATTGATTTAGAGCTTGTTTTAGAAAGAGAAAATAATGTTCTTGTGTTCTTGAAGAAAAACCATGTTTTGATCCGAAAGTTTGTATCAAGGTCCATGTTTTTGTGTTTGTTTTCATAAGATCTTCAAGTAGGGGTACCCAGGTCTGTGTTTTCGAACTCATCTCGTGAAATCTCAGATTTTGTAATAACGAATCATGATTTTAGCATTCATGTTCTTCATCTTCTCCATGTTCGTGTTCTTCATGTTCTTCGAAGGGAAACCCAGATCTTCCCGACTTCATTTCTTGAATGTGGTCGTCGGGAACACACCTTGGCTGAGAGGTGTGGGACCTCGGCGAAGACCTGGTTGGTACCCAGTATGTTTTCCCGAAATAAAAAAACAGTGTTTTGTTTTGGTTTAACCTAGTTTTGAAAGAATGCCGAAATCATTTGCATTTCATGCCCATCTTTGAGCGTCCATTCTTGTCTTCTTGAAGTGCATTCATTGGACTTTGCCATGTAATTGTAGGACTTTGACCCTTGCTTTAACCCCGACGTCCGAAAGCTATGTGAGTGGTATTTTTAATAAAGCTATGTTACAATGTTTTGATAAAAGCTTTGTTTTGCTTGTTTTGGAAAAGTATTTAAGCATGAATGATTATCCCTAGTTTTTGTATCAAGTATTATGTTGTTTTGATGACATTCTTGGAACCGTCCTTTCCATGTTAGGGGACGTTAAGCCCAAGTAGCATCGTCCTTTCGTGCTAGGGGACGTTAAGCCTAAGTAGCACCCTTGTTGAGTTATCTTTTCCATCGACGGACTTTGAACGGATGGTACCACCGACGGACTTTGAACGGGTGGGTTTGTCTAATCGATTTCGGGTCAGCCACCGACGGACTTTGAACGGGTGTGCTCGATTCCAAGGCAATTATTCCCTTGTTTTGTTTGGAATGTCATCCTTTGGTATTATGTAGATGTTATTAAACATCCCAAGAAGCTTTGAAAGATTTGATTGATGAACTTGATTCATCCCATGTTTTGTTACAAGCTATGATTATGTATTGTTTTGTTAAAGATCTCAGATATCATTCCTTTAAACCTTTATTATTAATATCATTCACTGAGTATCCAAGCTCACCCTCTCCATATATATGTATGTAGGTGCCGAGCAAGAAGGCGGTGACGCCTAGATGTGTTTTGCCAGGATATTTTAAATCCATGTTATACTTGTATCTTGAAGACTATGCTTCTCGGCTATTTGATTTTGTATATGTCGGCTTGAGAAGCCTTTGATCAAGATGTAATTTGTATTTTGTTTTATTTGTATTCAAGTTGTAAACTATGCTAAGATGTATGTCATTTCATTTGATTTATGCACAGCTCTTATGGACTAATTAGATTTAAACATATTACTTCCGCATATGTAGGCTCATATATTTATACTCTGATTATGTGTGAATCCTTGTAAGTTGGCCTTTGGTAATCTCGGATTACTGGCCATCATGGCACCATTCTACTAGGGCTGGAATGGGGTCGTGACAAGTTTTCTGACCGAGGGATGTACTTGATATGGAAAGTATTGAAAAGGCGAACAAGAGGGAGTGCAATATCTCTGTAGGCTCGCATCATGTCTTCCTTCGCGTTGAATTCCCCCGTAATCTGCCCGACGATCAATTGGGAATCACTGAACACTTGGATATGGCTTGCACCAATGTCTCTGGCTAAGTGAAGACTTGCTATCAAGGCCTCATATTCAACTTTATTATTGCTTGCATCAAACAGGAAACGGAGGGCACACTTGGAATAACCACCCTCGGGAGCGATGAGGATGAGACTAGCCCCATTGCCTTCTTTGCAGGATGATCTATCGACATTAAGGGTCCAGGAATGGGGGTCTTCTGCCTCAGTATTGAATTGCCTTGGCGGAGGGGGCGCAGTTGGAGTGGGATTGGTGAATTCCAGGATAAAATCAGCGACGGCTTGTCCTTTGATCGCCGTTCGAGGTCGGTAAAAGATTTCATATTGGCTGAGCTCGACAGACCATTGCATAAGTCTGCCAAACAGCTCGAGCTATTGCATCACCTTCTTCAGAGGTTGATCAATGAGGACCACTATGAAGCGAGCTTGAAAATAAGGTCGGAGTCGCCTTAAGGCTATGACAAAGACAAGGGCCATTTTCTCCAATAGATGATAGTTTTGTTCTGCCCCCTGAGAGTTCGGCTAATGTAGTAGACCGGACATTACACTGAGTTGTCTTCCCTGATGAGGGTTGCACTGACTGCGGTGTTAAATACAGCTAAGTAGAGAAAGAGGGTTTCGCCTGAGAGCGCCTGAGAGAGTAGGGGAAGTTGGCCATGCACTGCTTCAATTGTTGAAAGGCCTCTTCGAATTCAGGGGTCCACTCAAAAGCCTGTCGAAGGACTTTGAAAAAAGGAAGGCACTTATCTATTGCGCGGGAAATAAAACGGTTGAGGGCGGCAGCTCTGCCGGAAAGCCATTGAACCTCTTTGACTGTTCTAGGAGACCGCATTTCTATCAGGGCCTTGGTCTTTTCGGGGTTGGCCTCGATGCCCCGCTGACTGACCATAAAACCCAAGAATTTCCTAGATCCTACGTCGAAAGCGCACTTCTCCGGATTCAGCTTCATTTGATACTTGCGTAAGGTTTCGAAGGTCTCTCGCAGGTCTGTTAAATGATCAGAGGAGAGTTTGCTCTTGACAAGCATGTCATCGACGTAGACTTCCATGTTCCGACCTATCTGGTGGTGAAAGGCGGCATTGACCAATCGTTGGTAAGTTACTCCGGCATTTTTCAATCCAAACGGCATAACACGATAGTGGTAAGTTCCTCTGTCTGTGATGAAGGAGGTGTGTTCCTGGTCAGCCGGGTGCATCAGAATTTGATTGTAGCTGGAGAAGGCGTCCATGAAACTATGCATCTGATGTTCGGCAATGGTGTCAACAAGCAGATCTATACGGGGGAGGGCATAACTATCTTTGGGGTAGGCTCGATTAAGGTCAGAGTAGTCGACGCAGAGCCGCCATTTACTGTTGTTTTTACAGACCAGGACCACATTCGATAGCCATCTGGGGTAATTTATGTTCTTGATGAACCGTGCCTCCAGTAGTTTGTCTACCTCTAAGGCAATGAGGGCATTACGTTCCGAGTGAAAGACACGTTGCTTCTGATGGAAAGGTCGGAAGTGGGGCTCGATACTGAGACGATGAGTGATGAAGGAGGGATCGATACCCAGCATATCGGAATAGGTCCAGGAAAATACATCATTGTGCTCGGTTATGAGGGCTCTAAGGTCGGCCTTGGCTTGGGAGGATAGTTGGTTGCCGATCTTGGCTGTTTTTGTTGGGTTGGCAAGGTCGATGGGGACTTCAACAAATTCTTCCACTGGTTCCCCTCTAACTAACTCGTCTTCATCTTTGACGTCGAGTCGTTTGATGATCATGGCCTCCTTCAGCTTGACCTCTTTGAGTGAAGCAACGTAGCATTCTCTGGCCACCGTCTGCTCTCCCCTCACGGTGCCGACCACGAGGTCGGTGGGAAATTTCACGACCAAATGGTATGTGGAGGTGACAGCTTGAAAACGTTAAAGGCTATGCGGTCGAGGATTATGTTATAAGTAGAGGGACAATCGACGACAAGGAAAGTGAGTAACTTGATGGTCTGCCGTGCATACTCTCCGATGGTGATAGGGGAAATCGATGGAGCCTATGGAGGTCATCCGATCCCCCGTGAAGTCGACCAGCAGGGTTTGGAGAGGGGACGATCTTTCTTCCCCGACCTTGAGATGGCGATAGGCGTTCAGGAAGATGATGTCTGAAGAGCTGCCGTTGTCGACAAGCACCCGTCTGACTTTGTAATTGGACAGGAGAGTGAAGATGACGAGGGGTTCGTCATGAGGGTAACAGATGCCTGTGCAATCGGCCTCCGTAAAGGTGATGGGTTCTATCCACTGTTTGGGGTGTTTGAAGGAGCAGTCCAATGTTGCGATTTCTTTGTCGGAGCCCTGCCTGATTCTTTTGAGTTCGGCTTGCTGGGCCAAACGGGATGGTCCTCCGCATGTAAGCCCGCTAGCAATGACTCTGATCTCTCCAACTGGGGGAGCAGGGTTGCCTTGTGCTCAGGGTTGTGGTAGGGGCCGATCATTGCCTTGGTTAGGTTGTGCGGGTTGTCGGGGAGGGGTGCGTCAGCGGTTGTCCCTTGTAGGTTTGGTTCTTGGCCGTTGTTGGGGACGAGCTGCCATGGACCAACTGAGGTGCCCCTGGCGTATCAAGCTCTCTACCTGGTCTTTAAGGTTAACACATTCTTCAGTGTTGTGGCCGTGGTCATGATGGAAACAGCAGTATTTGGATTAATCGCACCGATTGGAAGGAGACCGTGAGGGTTGTGGCCATTTCAAGTTGTAATCATGTTGGATCTGGTTCAAGACTTGTTCCATGGGGGAATTGAGGGAAGTATATCACTCGAACCGACCGAGCGGTCTGATAGGTGTCGATCGGTCAGCTCGAGCAGTTCGGTCGGTATACTGAGGTGCTTGCTGTGTATATTGGGTGGCTCTAGTTTCAGATTCCTTTCTCTTCTCTCTGGAGGTTGGGTTTTTTGTTGTAGAATCTTGGCGGGCAGTTAGAGAATCTTCGACGTTCATATATTTTTGGGCTTTGGAAAAGAGGGTTGCCATGGAGATTGGAGGGTTTTGGAGAGGGAGAAAAGGAAGTTGGATGACCGTAGACTAGCCATGAAGGCCGTGAGAATAACCTTGTCGTCATTTTCCGCCACTTACAAGGCCTCGGTTTTGAAACGGGTGACGAAACTACGTAACGACTCCCCCTCCGTCTAACGGATATTGAGGAGCTAAGTCGTCGTGCGCCACTAGCGCTAGGCACCAATGAAATGGCTAAGAAAGGAATCACTTAGGTGTTGGAAAGTAGAGACAGAGCCTATCAGCAGCTGACTAAACCACAGTCGGGCCGATCCCTTAAGCGTTACGGGGAAAGCCCGACACATGATCTCATCAGGAAAAGCATGGAGGATCATTAGGGTCCTGTAGGTCTCCAAATGGTCGACTAGGTCTGTTGTGCCGTCAAAAAAGTCGATTGAGGGCATTTTGAACTTAGAAGGTAGGGGGTTGTCCCTGATGGAGGCGACAAACGGTGAATTGGCTGTTGTGGAGGGTTTATTTTGTATGTTCTGAATGACTCCTTAAAGCTGGAGTTTTATGGCTCGGAGTTCCGCATCCCAGATAGGAACATTGTCGCCACCAGAATGCAATGGAGGCTGGACACTACTAGCCTCTCCCTCAGGAGCAGGTGCTTTGGCTGATAGATATAGACCCCGAGGTGGCGGGTTCATATCTTGGAGTGGGGGTCGCAAACCCTCCAAGTTAGAGAGGTGGGCTTGTTGGAAGGGATTCCTCAGGGTTCGTTCTCAGTTAGGTGGGATATCTTGTGGTGGTGGAGGAGGCATAAGGAGGTCTTGCTGAAGCAAAGAATTGATCAAGGCTTGGTTTTGTTCGGTTAGGCGGTTGATGTTGTTGGTGAGTTCTGTGAAATACTGAGGTGGGTTGTTTGGGTTAGGAGGGTCGGCTTGGGGGTCGGCAACGTTGTGTTGAGAAGCCATGGATCTCATTGTGACCATCCACCTTGGTGGGTGGCAAGGAGGGATTATCGGGAATGGGTCTCTGGCAACAATGAGCACAATTGTCACACGGAGTGAAAGGTTCCCACAAACGGCGCCAACTGATGATACTACTTGTCCCTAAAGAACGGGTCTGGCTAATCTACGTCTCCCACACCGTTGTCCGATCACTGGATCCACAGAGAAACCTGCACAAGAGTCCAACGGGAAAAGGGAGTCCCCCAGCGAACCCTCCGACGAGCCCGTTAGAAAAGAGAGATTAATGGAATATAAAGATAGGATGATGGTAGAGAACTTAACCTTCTTTTTGTCTTAGAAACCTGCTTATATCCTTTGTTCGTCATTTCCTTGTCCACTCTGACCTGTCATGTAGGCCGAAAGTCTATGTTCTAGTTTGCTTTGTTCATGGTAAGGTTGTTTTGTCCCGAAGTGAAGGGGTTATCGCATTAAATGTTGTAAGGAACCTCATTAATGGCTGATGTGTGGTGTAATAACTCTGTAGGATCTTTGTCTGCTTATGTGGCTGGTTCTTCTCTTGACAAGTGTTTAGATGTCATTGGTTCTTTGTGCAACGTTGGGTTCCAATGATGTTGGGCTTTAGTGTTTGAATCATGCATTGGACTTTAAGTGGTGGGCCAAAAGCCCCTATGGGCCCACCTATGTTAGCTAGTATCACCCAATACCATAGCAACTTACAAAACATAAATTTTTCTTTTGTTTTGTAAATGTATTTGTGTATTAATTTTTTTTAAGAAAAATAAACATAATAACATTTCATATTTATAATAAAAAAATTGACTTATAAAAATTACCAAATGTTACCTTATAAATATATATATAAAAAAATTATCATTTTATCTTTTCACAATCCTAAATTATTCTCAAATTTTAATTATCATTGAAAAAAAGTAAATGTATCTCACCTTAATAATAAAAATTTTCAAAATAAATATAAAAGTAAAAAAATATCTAATCACGTTACAATAAATTAAAATTAGATGATAGGGATTGAAAGATAAATAAATTATTTGAAAATAATAAACTACTTAAATTTGTCATTTGTTACATCTAATTAAAATAGAATTTTACTTGAAGAAATAAATTATTTGAAAATAATAAAATTCTAGAATAATTTATTATTTATTACATCTAAAATCTATATCTGCATCTTTAGTTCTTTCATTTAAATTATTTTTATTAAATTAAATCTCAAAATTAATTCAAATAAGAAACATGGATATTTTTCTTAATTTCATTAATGGTTGATTTTTTTATTTTTTATTTTTTAAACTTATAAAAGTTCAAAACTTAATAGTGTAAAAAACAAAAATACAAAGTCAAGGAAATACAAAAAAAGTTTGTGAGAAATAAAATGATAATTTGATATATATGTAAATTACAATTAAAGAGTATTAAGTGTAAAGGGTATTATGGTCATTTTCACAATCAAGTTAACACCATTTGGCTTAAATTAACGGGAGGGGTGGAATCTTGACAATGTTAGAAAAAATAAGAGAGATTTCTGTAATTATTAAAATTAAATGGAGGTTCCTATAATTGTCAGAAACCTCAGGTGAGTGTAATTTACCATATTATTTTTCATTTTGTGGTTTCAGGGAGTGCAAAGCAGGTACTAAAGCTGAAATCTTTGACCCTAATTTGATCAATTTGCCAGTACCCAATGAATTTGTTGATCTGATGACCCAATTTATCAAGGGCATTAGACTACAAGGGAAGTATAAAGGGGCGACAAAGATCCAACATGTTAGTCATGGCCACCCTTTAATTTTGTTCGACAAACAACTTGACAGTGAGTCGTGCTTTATTGGGAGCAAATTGCCCCTCTTGAATGAGGTGATGAAGAATGATGAAAAATGCAATGGGTGTGCACAAACCATTTCTGCTCCATTTTTTTTATTATGCTGAATGTAACTTCTTTCTCCATAAGTGGTGTGCAGAGTTACCTAATGAACTGCAACACCCATGTCACCCAGAGCATCAACTTCTCTTGACCCCAAATTTTCATCTATTTAAATGTACATGTTGCAGATCATATAGCAATACGTTTATTTTCCGCTGTATGACCTGCCCATACTTCATCGTCGATTGTAAGTGTGCATCCCTACCATGCGTTATCAGACACAAAGCTCACAAGCACACCATTGCTCTAAGGAAAAAATGGTTTGGTAGATGCGGTGCCTGTAATGATGTTTTTCTTCGGTTTGCATTTGTATGTGACTTTCATGACCCAAACCCGCCCCTATATGTTAGGTTTTTATTTTGGCAACCCCGTTTGACAAAACTCCTTTGAGTTGTAATTTTATTTGCATTTTTGTTTCAGTGAGGCTATGAGTTTATTAGATGCGAATCCAAACCCGAATCGAGCCTTGCAGAGAAGTTTGTGATGTTAATGCTTTCAAGATTGCCACTTCGCTGATTATTACGGGGGTCGAGCTGCCCGGTCAGCTCGCGGCCGAAGCAAAATTCAAATTTGCATTCAAAATTGCATGTCAGCCATTGCTCGCTCGAGCCAAGGAGTGCTCGCTCGAGCCAAGACTTTCTCGCTCGAGCCAAGGAATGCTCGATCGAGCGAAGGATTGCGTCCATACAAAAACCTGAAAGCAGTGATTGGTCGCTCGAGCCAAGGATCCGTCGCTCGAGCGAAGGCACTAGTAGAAATCACGAAATTTACTCTCCTCGCTCGAGCCAGGAAATCCTCGCTCGAGCGAGCCTCAGAATCCGGATTTTTTTCAAAGAGTTGGATTTCTTCTGAAACAGGATTACTTTGGACTTCTACAAAGAGTTGGGTTTTTACAAAAATTGGAACTTTGCAACAAGTTGGGACTCTGCAAGTGGTTGGTTTTCTTCAAGAAGTTGGTCTTCTTTCCCAACTTGGATTACTTTTGGTTCTCTATAAATACTTGGTTTTCTCCCAAAACTAAGCAATGGTTTTGAGTTGATTGAAGTCCTCCAGATATTCTTTTTGGTTCTTAAAGGTTTATATCTGGGGATATTTTATTTTTTCTTTGATGTCATATTGAGTATTCAACTCATGATCTAAAAAGACTACATCAAAGGTTGGTGTTTGTTTCACAAAAGAGAGAGAAAATTCTTCAGTTGTGGATTCTGAAGAATTCGGCCTGAAGCTTCGGTGGTGGAATCCGGAGTGGCTCATCAGAAAGACAATTCCGTGGTGAAGATGGGGTTGGAAGAGGCACATAGAGGTTGGTTCAATTAGGCGTTGTGGATTCGCTAGATAATTGAGAGTGATACCTGTGTAATTCCTTTATATCTTCTTAGTGGATTGTTCTGGTGGCTGTGGCCCGTGGTTTTTTAATCACAATTGGAAGGTGTCCAATTGTGGTTTTTCCACGTAAAATCTTTGTGTCTCTTTCTCTTGATTGTTTGATTGGGATTGTTATATTTTTCTTAAAATTGATACATAATCACAAATCAACATCTAGGAGGTTTCTAGATTTTTCACTATAGATTTAGCGTCGTAATCAGCTAGTAATCCTGGGATTACCGAAGGCCTTTGAGACAGATTAGCTTAATATTAGGGGCTAGCAGAAGCAAATAACAAATATAAGACATCCATTGAGCTGTGCAGACTTATATGAGACGAAAAAAAATTTAAACTTTTTATATACATTTTTACACATCACCCTCTTATGTCATCATATATATACAGATTAGACAAAAAGAGACTTAACTCTACTTACAAAATAAGCAAAGACTTGTTTAATCAAACAAGAAAACAAAATTGAACTTTATGCACTTAACCATAACCACTAGACATATCCGAACCTCCACGGGAGGCACATAGGGTTGACTGACAAAACAGAATCCAGGCAGAAGCTCTAGGCTTGGTCACGCGCCTGATCATCTACATACATAAATAATACAATGAGCTAAAGCCCCAGTGAATAATAACAGAGTAAAGATTTTACTGAATGATGCCCATACAGAAACAGAAACAGATTCATATATGTAGTCATATTCGTATTCAAAGTTCGCACATTTCATATTATAGTACGTGGCACATCCATTAGCATTAACAAATCCGATGACCCATGAAGGGATGGCCGTAAAGGCATTCTGATGACCCATAAAGGGACAACCATAAGGCATTCTAATGACTCATATGCACAGAGACTTTTCTGATAACCCATAAAGGGACGACTATAAAGGCATTCTGATGACCCATAAAGGGACCCATATCATATGATGCTAAGGATGCCACTAATATATTTCAGAAACTTTGAAAATCATTCATTTATACAAAACATATCATTTCAGAAAACTAATCATTTCATGTCATCGAAAAAATAATTAAAGTTAAACATAACTTTACAGAGTTATTATTCACAGATAGCTGCAGAAGCAGATCAGGCAGACAATAGCGCGTGACCTACACAAATACATAATATATACACATTGAAACACAATATCAATTCCTTGATCAAACTTGACTTTTCTTGTCGTTTTCTGTCTAAGTAGTCTGAAGTGCTACTATGCTTATTCTTTCCTTTATTCCAATGAGTTGGATTCTCATTTCACAATTCTTTCCTTACTAAATTCTTCTTCGACTTCTCACTCGGCTTCTTACTCAACTATTATTAAATCAATGTTTCATTCTTGAACCAACTAATTTGTGTTGATTGGTAACTTATTAATCTTCATTGAGCCATAAATCATGTTTAGAGATGCTTTGGGAGGAGATGAGATTTAAAATATAAACAAAGTGTGACTTTTCAAAACATGCTAGCTTGGTCACTTGAGCGGACTGTACTGCCTGTAAAAATACTGGAAGCTCAAAATGTTTCGCCCGAGCCACAAATTGGTCGCTCGAGCGGCCTGTAAATTTTCTGAGTATTAAAACTAAAGATTAGCTTCCAATTTTCATTTCAAAACTTAGATTCATGCATATTTCAACATGTAATGTCATTAATAAATATAAACATATAACTAATTTCCAAATCTTAATGCAAAAATCTCCTTAATTTGTCAAGATTAAAGCTATAACTTCATGAATATAATGATTCAAATCTTTTTCTTCCTTTTTCTTACAAAATATGAAATTAAAGCTATAAATCTCTTAGAAAAATAATCGCATGTGTGAAATTTAAATCAAATCAAACCAATTCTTGATTCTCAAAGCAAAATTATAAGTCATTCCTTAATTGTCCATACTTAGATTTAATTCATTGGCTTTATAGCAAAATCAATTTCTTAGAATTGAACTTAACTCCATCTTTAACCAAATACTTAACTTATGATCATAGATGATCCAAAATATATTTAGATTGAATAACACTTTTAAATTAGATTACATGCATCGATTACAATTCAAAATTAAACCAATGTCTAATTTTCATAATAAAATCACAACCTCATCTAATTTTAAGATTAACTCCAAATTTCCATAAACTTGATTTATATAAACATTCTTCCTTCTTCCTCTTCAAAATGTGAAATCAATTCTTCAAATCTTCTTAAATTTCATGATGCATGTACAATTAAAATTCTAATTTATGCAAGACAACAAAAAATCAAACCCACAAAATGGTCAATTCTAATTTAATTTCTACAATTTGAATTTAATTCAATTCCTTCACCCTTTTGCTGATTTTATTTTAAATCACATAAAAATTGATTCTTAACTCTTTTCTATTTTCCTTTAACTCATGAAATTGGAGGTATGAAACTTTGCATGTATGAAATTAAGATCAAAACTAAATAATTTTAATTAGAGAAAACCCAACTTCAAACCCATAAACCTTTTAAACATGAATTAAAATCTCAAAATCTTAAAATTCTATAATGCATGCTTAATTAAAATATTAATCTTGTAGAGTTTTCCCATGCATGTAACAATGAGGATTAACTTATCTAAGACTACATCAACAAACCCAAAATAATTTATTTCCATGACCATGAACCTACCTTAATTTCTTCATCTTTTGTTTTCTAATTTCTTCCAAATTATATGAAATTGAACCCAAACTCATCTTTAATTCATGTGTAATACATGGATTCTACAAAATTCAAGCTTGAAATCCTTACCTTTAATCTTCAATTTGATAAACTTCTTGGTGATCTTCCATTTTTCCTTCTTGTTCTTCTTCCTTTCTTTAACCTTTCCCACGGTTTGCTCCAGCTAATTTGACCACAATGTAAAAGATATATATAATGAAGCTCTCTCTCGCTCTCTCTTTGTCCGTACGGTTTCACCAACTCTGTTTAGAGTTCTCTACTCAATGCTCCAGCCAAAAATAAATTGAGTACTTACTCTCTCTCTTCTCACATATAAGTAAACATTGCCCCAGCAAAGTGAATTCTTCATCCTTCTCAAGTGTTCTCAACTTTTCTTCTTTTTATATAATTAATTAGAATTAACTTAATTTACTAATTGCACATCAATTTAATTGAGTAGGATTAGTTTTGGCACACCAATTACACATTAATTTAACTAAACCATCACTTAGTCTCAACCAATTATAATTAACACTTGAATAGCACTTAATTTAATTAATCATAACTAATTACACATCTAACATAATTTAATTAGTCTAATTGACCACAATTAAGGCCCAATTAATTATATTTAGTTTTTATAATTTTAAATCAGATTATTATTATTTTTTTATTTTTAATCAAACTCAAAAAATGCTCCAAATATTAAATTAAACTTATTGTCATCATCAATTTTGATTTCCCAATTGCCTTCAATTTCTAATCAGAGTTTAAATTTTCGTCAATAAATTACATATTCAAATTGGACACACCCCGGCGTCTTATCTCGAGGGCCGCAGTCTCTCTTTCAACAGGTTTTCAAAGCTAAATACTTTCCTAATACTTCCTTTTGGGTAGCAAAAGACTCTGCTTCCGCTTCATGGGCTTGGAAGAGTATCCTTACAGGCCGAAAAGTGCTGGAGCGAGGTTGGCAGTTGGCAAGTGGGTAATGGTCGAAATATTTGAATTTAGGATGATCCTTGGCTTCCTTCTCAATCTACCTTTCGAGTTTTGGTCCCTAGACCAGCTAATGCTCACATTAATTGGGTGTTTGATTTGATTGATCCTGTTTCTATGACTTGGAAGCAACCTCTTATCTTGCATTCTTTCTCTGAAAATGTGGCACGTAATGATTATGGCTATTCCCATCAGCTACACGGGGTTTGAGGATAAATGAATTTCACTTTTCTTCTACTGGTGAATTTACAGTTCGGTCCGCATATGATATTGCTTCACAAGTGTGCATGGAAAAGCATAAAGCCACTCACTCAGTAGGTGAAGCTAGTTCTTTGGGTAACATTCAACATGTTTGGAAGTCCATCTGGGGGTTACATATTAAGCGTAAATTCAGCATTTTATGTGGCGGTTGTGCCCACAATATTCTCCCTACTAATCTTGCTCTTTGTCAGCGTAAAGTATTGACTGATCCGTGGTGTCCTCGTTGTGGTGTTGAATTGGAAACGTTGGATCATCTTCTTTTTCGCTATCCTGATTCAACAACTTGTTTGGAAATGCTCTCCGCTTCGATTGGAATGGCCTTCACATATTACGCTGGATTGTTTCTCTTAGTGGTGGCAATATCTTGAGCATCTTCTTGCTAGTTTAGAGCAAGAGGATAAGAGTTTACATTTGGTTTGCTATATTTGTTGGGCTCTTTACATTTGGTTTGCTATATTTGTTGGGCTCTTTGGAAGTCTCGAAATGCTTGGGTCTTCTCCCAAATTCGACAAATGCCACCGTTCATTTCCAGCTTGGCTGTGGCGGAATGGATTGAATTTTCTGATGCCTTGGAGTTGAATCCTCACGAATAGACATCATCCTTGCCAAGTGTGTCTACTGCAGCACTATCTCTTGTTTCCCCTCCTATTAACCGTTGGATGTATCCTCCTTCTGGTTACATCAAGTTAAATGTGGATGCTAGTACAAGAGAGAGGGATTTTCGGGCTGGCATAGGTATTGTGGGACGGACTTCGATGGGTGCCATTTTGTTTATCAAATCTATCCCTTTATTCACTTGTCCTTCCCCTAGAGTGCTTAAAGTGCTAGCAGTTCGAGAGGCCTTACGACAGGTCTTGTTTGGTCAACATCGTAATATCATTGTTGAAGGTGATGCTAAGGCAGTATATCAGAGCCTTAATGGTGCTATGCAACCTCCTCAGGACATTGCTGTAATTGTGCAAGACTGTCGAACATTAAGCCTTTCTTTCAATTCAGTCTGTTTTCGTTTTGTTCCGCGTATTTGTAATGGTGTAGCGCATGATATTGCGCACCATGCTCTGTCGATTGATGAGGCTCGAGTGTGGGACGTTTGTTTTCCACCTTGGTGCTTACACTCCCATCAATCTGATATTGGGCTGCTAGACCCATTGTAATTCTCTTTATGAATAAAACTCTTCTTTCTTTGGCAAAAAAAAAAAAAAAAAAAAAATTGGACACCTCCATAACTAAATTGAAATTGGGGTCACTGCTGTGCCTCTGGCACAGCAGTAACTGTTGTGCCTCATTTTGTGGTGCATTATGAATTTATTTTTATAATCTAAACCATTCATATTGTAAGGTTTGTTGAGTACTTCATGCCTACCAAAAATGATATTAATCGGATACCAATAACTATATGATTGATAACCAAAAAATAAACAAGAAGTTTTTCTTTTGAAAAATAGTATAAAAATATGCAATTCGATCATATAGTTATTGATATCCGATTAATATGATTTTTGGTAGGCTTGAAGTAATGAACAAATACTACAAATTGAATGGTTCAGATCATAAAAATAAGCCCATAATACATCTCAAAATAAGGCACAACAGTCACTGCTGTGCCAAAGGCAGAGCAGTGACCCCAAGTCCAACTAAATTTACTTCGTAATAATCACAATTCTCAATCCTCATAATTTAATTAACTTAATTAACTCCAATTCGGACCTAATTAATCGAGTCTCAATTTACTAAATTGAATCGAATATTTAATTAAGCTCCCAAATGGATCCGTAATTAAAATTAAATTGACTCAAGTTCTTAATTTCAATTCCTTAAGCCATTTGGACCCTTAATTTCTAATTCTAAACTAAATCTTTAATAGAATCATGTACGAGTCAGATTCCAAAATTCTCATAAATCCTTAATTTGGATAGCGACTAATTAAAACCCCAAATCTTCTTAATTAACCAAATATAAAATATTATACATGGTAGGGTCGTCACAGTAACCCTTGCAATCTAAATATTTGTGTTGGGTGTGCTGTTTTGCCGGGTACCGTTAGTCCCAGATATGATAAAACACCCATTCACCCTAACCTATTCCCCTCCTCCTCTCAAAGACTCGAACGTGGATGAGGAGTACTATTGTGAGATTTGTGAGGGGGGAATAAATCCAAACTTATGGTTCTATCATTGTGTCATTTGTGATCAATCTCTTCATACACTCCACAATCGTCCTATTGATTGGATTCCAAATGTCAAGTATTGGGAGACCATTGAATTCCATCACCATCACCCACATCTTCT
Organism: Camellia granthamiana; assembly: GCA_036172215.1. Taxonomy (NCBI): domain Eukaryota; kingdom Viridiplantae; phylum Streptophyta; class Magnoliopsida; order Ericales; family Theaceae; genus Camellia; species Camellia granthamiana. The sequence goes on along the minus strand of CM069908.1, from coordinate 76,004,446 downwards.
CAGACGTGCCCACAAAAATCACCCCCTGGAGAATAGTGATATTCAATCACCATGCAGCCAATGTGGCGAATGTTTCCAAGACGATTCGCATATGTACTATCAATGTCCACTTTGTGTTTTTTTCCTCTACCGTTTTTCTGTCTCGAAAAAATAAAATTTGTAGAAACTGAAATTTGATGAAAATCTATTTGGAGATTTTCAAATCCTAATTGTGATAGTTTGGCAGTTCATTGGTTGGGCTATTTTTAAATTTTAATTTTAATTTTTGGTTTTTGATGATCCAATTATCAACAGAGGAATGAAATAATGTCCGGTTACAAAATAAAGTGAATATACTTCAAATTCAATAATGTAATTTGTAGAGTTGATTGAGATTGCAAAATCATACACTCAAGTCAGATCATAATAAGGATAAATTTAAACTATTAAAAGTTAATCACTCAAAATAAAAAATAATAATAAAATTGACGATTTTTTGCATATGTCGTTAAAAATTGAGAATTAGTGACATTTTTTGTCACAATTTTTATAAATTATCGCTAAAACTTACAATTATTAACATTTTTTGTGACGAATTTTTTAGTTTGTTGTTGATTTCTGCTTCAGAAATCTATGGATATAGTTTTCTCTTTGTCTAGCTTGGCTGCTCTGTTTTTTTTTTTATTATTATTAGTACTAGATTTGTTTGTTTTGCTCAATTGTGTTTTTTTTGGATAGGATCAATGATGATTGATAAAAACTGCATTATCTATCTATAATTCCCTCAAAAGGGATTGAAGATAGTCATATTATTCTGAGATCCATTTTACAACACTATTAGTTTTTGTTTTTTTCTTTTCTTTTTTGGCTCATTAGTTTTAATGTGTTTTTTATGGAATCAATGGATTTATGTGAGCATCAGTGATGAGTAAACCTTTTGTTATCCTTGCACTTTGATTGCTAGTGAAGAAAACTATGGGGACTATTGACTCTGAGATGCTTTTCATTTTTTCATGTTCTGTTTTCTCCTATTTTCTCTATAAGTTTTGTTTTCAACTTCATTATTGTACCACTTCAAAATGTAATAGGTTTCGTATGATGCTTTCATTTGATGATATGAACCACTCCAATGGCCAAACCAACATTAAAGAATACATTTGAAAACCTTCAAATGTTTGTTTGTTGGAGTAAAACAATATACATTTGAACGGTCTTTGTAGTATTATTGTTTGGGTAAAACCTTCACCAGACATAACATAGCTTTGCAAATTTAAAGTAAACATTATTTTGTACCCCTCCCTCAATGAGAAAATGTGTCAAAAACTATAGGATCAAACCTTAACAATGAGTCAAAATCTACAGGATCAAACCTATGGGACTTAAGGAATGATATAAAAAAAGAGAGGGAAAAATATTAAATAAAAGTAAAAAAAAATAAGTAAATAAAAATGAAGTAGAACAGACAGATTCCTTGGTTTTATAAAAATATTTAGGGTATAAATTTGGATCAAGGTGTGGATGTGTCATTTTTTAAGATGGTAAGGTGTGGATATGTTTGAGATGACTTTAGTTTTTAGATTGTGTTTAATTTATGAATTTTGGGAGTAATTTGTAAAAAAAAAAAAAATAGAAAAGGCAGATGTAATATAACTATATATTTTATATTTTTTTAAAATTTTCTTTTCAAATTTTTCTCAAATTCATAAATCAAACACGAGGGTTTTACACTTTGATGGTTCAAGACTAGTTACTACAGTCTACAAGCTGGAATTGATTATGGTTTGGGTAGTAATTTAAAAAATAAGAAAAATGTGAATAAAATATAAATCTAACTTTTCACTTTTTAAAATTTTAATTTGAATTCGTGATTCTCAAACACCATCTTAATGGAGTATGTTTTTTTAGATAAGAATCTTAATTGGGGAGGTACGAAAAATAAAATAAAAAAAACGATTAAATCGATTGAATCAGACCAAATTAGTTATATTTGATTTTTTTTTTAGCAAAAATTGTGCGTTTTTAAATTTGATTTTTTTTTTTTTGTTCTCGGTTCAGTATTGGTTCAAACACCTTGTGCACCGGACTAAATCGAAATCGATCGCTTCAACATATATTGTATTTATAATATATATATAATATAATGATATTAATAAGTATAATAAATTATTAACCTTAATTAATTAACTTTATCATCTTTATACTTAAATTTATAAATTCTTATTATATATAATCTTAATTCTAATTCATTATTCTTGAAATTTTAGTATTTTAAAACTTTTTTTCTTTTTATTTTTGTTAATTTAGGAATTGAAAAGTATTTATTAAATGGATGAATTGGATATGTTTGAAATAGTAGATAAAAAATTAATTTAATATTTTTATATAAATTAGTGATTATATTTAAAAATGACTCAAGTTTGAAAATTTTTAAACCGGTTAAAATGCATCAAACCAAACTATTTCAATCAGTTCGATGCGATTTGATGAGAGAAACGATCTGTTTCGGTATTCAAAAAAATAAAACCGATATTATCAATTCATGTATGAGAGGGTTCAAGAATGTGGTCTAAAAATTTGAAGATCTTTGAAGAAAACTCGAATTCTCTAGAAATGATGAGAGGTATGTTAATGTTCCAAGATGCTTAAATTAGTGCTGAGAAGGTGGGTAGCTTGTGATTAACAAGAAGCACCTTGTACCCGTTCAATGCCCCTTCAACACAGATTTGGACCAAATAGCTTTCCTCTATAGTCTCGTGATAGTCCACGGCTTTGTCTTGGAACCTCTTCACATATTCAAGAATGTCTTCACCCTCTTACTATTTTTTCCTTACACAAGGTGAGTGTGGTCACTTTCTCGGCCACCTGAAAGAATTTGGTGTGGAATTTGTTGACCATCTCCTTCTAACTTCGGATAGAGTTTGGGGCCAAGTTAACGTACCAACTATAAGCTCGGTCGATGAGGGACTTGGAGAATTCTCTCAGTCAGAGGACATGATTTGAACCATGAATCCCCAAAGTCTCAATGAACCAAACAACATGTTCTCGAGCATTTCCTTGCCTGCCGTCGAATTTGATGAACTTCGGCACTGTGTACCTCTCCGGTATGGATAACTCAACATCTTGATAGGGTATAGTGGCTTGACATCCAGATCGGGCAAAGAGGGTAAAGTCCTTTTGCACTGTTCGAGATCAAACATGGCTTGCATATCGGCGAGAGTGATAAATTGTTGAGGGAGAGAAGTTGATGGTGGTATTCCCGAAACTTGGCTTGTAGACCTGAAGACCGAGCTTGGAGCGACTTAGCTATTTGGGTGTTGAGAATTCACCATCGATGTAGGAACATAGTGATATTGACCATCGGATTCTATGGATATGACGTTTGGTGATAGAGCGTTGAATTGAGTTCCATAAACTACGTTACACGCCAAGGGTATGCCAGGTTGAGCTTGGAAAGCCGTTGTCAGAGCCAAAAGAGACCCGCTCAGTACATGAGTAGAATTTATAATCGGTGGAACAAAATTAGGCATGGATGAAGCACCATTTGATAGAGAAATTTCTGTGGGCCTTCCTTGAACTTCCACAGCTGATGGAACACCATTCATCACGCCGGAAACTACTCCAACCACCGCAAGACCATGGCTTGATCCTCCAGGTGCGTGATTTTGCGCTCCATGGGCCATAGGTTAGCCATGACTTGTTCTTCCTAACACTTTTTTGCACACCATTTTGAGCAAATTCAAGGAGAATTAGGGGTGGGTATTGATGGTTTTGACCATTTCCAACATCACTATGAAGTTGTTGATGCTTGCCAGCGCCGACTTAACTTCCATTTGTTGCTGGTGGTGCGAAATTTGAACCCATCACCAACATGGTGTGGGTGAGATTTTGAAGGGCCGTGAGAATCTCTTGTTGAGTGTGTTGGAGTCCTTGAATGGCTTCAAGGATGAGAGGTGCATCTTGAACTTGAGTCCTCTCATTACCACCGTTGGAAGAGCCTTGTTGATGAACTTCTTCCTTTCTTGCCATCTTTACTGGAGTTGTGTAGATTCTGAATCTTGTTGAGACTATTAACCAATCAGCCTCCCCAGTGGAGTCGCCAAATGTATGAGAGGGTTCAAGAATGTGGTCTAAAAATTCAAAGATCTTTGAAAAAAACTCGAATTCTCTAGAGATGATGAGAGGCTTAGATACTTTAACGATCGCAACTAGAAACACAATAGCAAAGAGATGATGGAGATAAGAGATTGGGTGAAGAAGAAGGAAAAGTAATTAGAGAGAGAATAATAGCAAGGCTTTGCCATAGATTTCCCACTTTCACTCTCAAGGTAGATAATTGAGAAGGGAAATTAGTTCTTTCCCAAAAAATGTCTCTCCAAAATCCATCACTTGTAAAGCTATGGGTGGGTGCTATTGATAGGCACCTCATGATGTAGGATGGAGTTCATGTGCAAGGCACATGGAAAATATTCTCTCTAACCACCTTGTCCGAGGAGGTGACCTCTCCGAGGATGAGAAAAACCCCAAAGAGGAGATCAACCTCTCGGCGAACCCTTCTTCTTAGCCACACCTAACCAATGATCCCCAATCATCCAAAGGGTCAGGGGTAGTCCAAGAGGATGTCCTGCCGCAGAAGGGTCAGGGATAGTTCAAGAGAATGCCCTACCGTAAATATTGCCGAGTCTCAAGGACACCCTAGATCGTGCCAACTCGACTCGGGTATAGGCTAGTTTAACCGAAGAGTGAATTTATCTCCACTCACCGTCCTTAGGATCGGGTCCTTTGTTTGGACTCCATTACGCCCACGGTTCTGGTGCATAGATCCCAGAAAGCTCCGAGCCCGCAAGTGTTCTAGAACTCATTAATGGAGCGGCTTCTAGATTGCGTCCGAATCTGTTCGAAGCCAAGCGCTTTGAATCTCTAGGTTCGTAGATTTGAACCCTTTCGAGTCTAAGCTCAAATAGGCCTCCGGGTTCGTGGTTCTGAACCCTTTCAAGACTAAGCCAATACCTCGGATAATGGATCTCGTCCGAGGGTTTCATCTTTTCTGAAAGCAATGGTTAACCTTTTGGAACACTCATCAGAGTACCCAAATGTCTTCTCTCACCCACTCTTGCAACCAAAGAAGAGCTACAGCCTTTTAAGCGGTATCAGAACCGTCTTGCTGCCTTGGATTATGTCATGGCACTAGAAAGTGCTGTTTTTGTTTGCACATATGATGGGAACATGGCAAAGGTGGTGCAAGGGCACAGACGGTTTGAAGGATTTCGAAAGACCACAAACCCAGACAGGTACATTGTCTTTGGCTCTTTTCTATTGGTACTTTCACCATTAAATTGTAAGTTAGATTACTAATATTTGACATTTTTCATTTTCAGAAAATTTTTTGTTAGATTGATTGATCATTTGGATGAGGGTGCTATGTCTTGGGAAGAGTTTTCTTCAGAGGTTAAGAGGTTGCACTCGGATAGACTTGGAGCACCTTATCTTAGACTGTCAAGAGAATCACCAAGGCTAGAGGAGAATTTTTATGCAAATCCTTTTCCTGGTTGTGTCTGTAATAGTTCTCAAGAGCAACTTGACCATAGACCAAATCTATCGACTGCTTCAGAAAAGATAGTGTTTTAGTTTTAGTTAGAAATACAAATTTGGCCTCTACTGTTAAGTATACCAAAACCCCACGCTTTGAAGGTGGCCAATATGGGTTTTCAAAAGAAACTGCATTTTTCAGAATTCAGGAGTGGTGATGGCAGCCAGCAAGGCGGAGGAGAGTCTCGAGGTCAATTTGATTGTTCCAGAAGCAAGTTTCAGTTTTGATGTACAAAATAGATAAAGAAAATACATGGGAAGAAGCAGAGAAGGTTATAGATCATTGATAATAATGCACACAGGTCAGTTACAAAGCATAGTGAAACTCTCCATGTGAATGTGGAGTACTTCCAAGTTCATAATCTATTCATTATTCTTTCTTCGATTGTCAAAATTCATTTGTTAAATAAGGATTTCTCACAAAGTTGGATGTAATATTTGATTAAATATCATAATAGAAGTTCTTCCACATTTGTCAAAATTATTTTCTTTTGTCGTGATTTATACGTTGCTCAAAATGTTGTTCAAAATGAGAGATGGTTTGTCCAGTAAGAAATTGTGATGGTGGCTTTGAATCTTCCTTTTCCTCTCTTATACTTTCTTCATGTGCAAATGCAACATTTGGGGTGTTTATAGATCAGGTTTAGTGACCATGTTGAGAAACAAACATGTTTGGTGTCTCAATATCAACTAATCCAACATCTTAGTTTTAGGTTTTTATACCCCAAATTCCACTTCTTCTTCTTCTAGTATTTTGTGTGCATAACGTAGCTCAGGTTTCTAAAACGGTGTGCATAATGCAGCTAGACAATAAGAGTTCGGCTTCATTATATCCACGAGACAAATTGTTAAAAGCGTCAAAATAACAAGCCCTTGAAACATTCACTCCATCTAAACAAAGAGCCAAGATGTTCAAAGTCATCCAACAACAAACAACTTTTTCTTGCAAATAAATAAACTAAATTATCATACATCAATGTCAAGAACAAAACAAAAACAAAATAGATGACAAAGTATGCAACTAAATTAGGAAATCACTCAATCACAAACCCCCCAAAACACTAAAAAATCACTCAATAGGTAACAAGACTTCATTAGTCCTAAAAGTAGGCAAAGTCCTAGGCAGGTTGTACCTAGCCACCGAGAACTCCCCAATCACCTTATACCCATCTCTCTCCAACCTTTTCCTCGGCTCCTCCACTTTCTTCATCACCACCTCCTCTGTTGCCACGCCACCAAATTTGACCACCCCATACATCCTCTCTCCCTCCTCCTTAATCACCACCCCCTCATCCACTGGCCTCGATGCCTCCTCTGCCTTCCTACACTTCTCCAGCAATATAAACTGCATAGTCATCATCTTCTTCTCCTTATCCTCCACTTCCTTCGTCACCACCGGAGCTGTCATTGGAATCTTCTTCGGTGACGATTGGGTTATCACCGGAGCTATCATTGTGATCTTCTCTGGTGTGGAATTCCGGGGATTTCCAACAGTGCCGATGTAATTGGCGAGGATCATAAAACCGCCGTCTTTGTTGGCTTTGAAGTGGGTTTGATCGTATGTGACCTTGGCAATCACTGAGGGAGAGTATTTGCGGATCTCGTAGTCGTCGGTGGATTTGATGGGTTCAAATTTGGGGGTTTCGACATCGATTTTTCTGAAAACTAAGCCCATTTTTTAGGAATTTGGATGTTTTGAGAGATGGGTTTTGTGATTAAGGATTGGATTTTGGCGTGTGAGCTATGAATTGTGGTGGGTTTTGTAGAGGAGAGTGGATGAGTTATGTTTGGATTTGGTGTGAAACTTTTTTCGAATTGCAGAAGTGGAATTGAGAAAAAAGAATACATACTTGGGCGAAGGCTTTCGATGTGTGGCGGGAAATAAGGGACCGATATGTTGACTTCATTTTCCCATGGTTCACTCATTAGCATTTCCTAGTTTAATTTGTGAAGGAAAAAAATAATATGTGTAACTATTTCCTAGTATAACACGTTATTTGTTTGCGCCTAAAACATATGTTTTACGGATATTTTCTTTTAGAAAAAATATTTTTATACGTTTGAGAGTGGTGGTTGTGGTGTTGGAACGAAAGTGAAGGTAAAAGAGGTGGCACTGTGGTGGAGTGGCGATGGTGAAACGAAAGTAAAGGTGAAAGAGGTGGCATGGTGGTAGAGCGGCGGTGACAGTGGCTGTGATGATGGTGTGATGCGATATTAACAAAATTTTATTCTGAAAAATGTTTTTTTTATATTTTAAAGGTTGAAAATATTTTTTTACTCAAATAGACTTATTTTTCGTTGATTATAAAAAACATTTTTTAATTAATTTATGTTTTTTATTGTATCAAATATCAAAAAATAAATAAAATATCTTCCTCCTAAACAAATCAAGTGTAAATTTTTATTTAAGTTGAAAATTCAAATACAAAATTTATTTTTTTTGGAAGCACAGACATGAAACATGAGTAGAATGGATGGCTATAATCCTTGCTAAAATTCAATGTACAATTTTTAATTATATAATATGATAATAAATGTAGAAATATGAAAATCTCAAATTAAGATTATATGGTTGACAATGCATTGAAAGTAAAAAAATTGTTGAAAATACTGCTCTATTGAAAAATGCATGTATAGGCTTTTTCTAGTGACACTTTGCACTGTCACAAAACTAAAGTTTTTGTGATATAAATTCAATATTAATATGAATAATACAAACACGATTTAATTATTTTGGAAGCAAAAGAATTATTATGAATAGTTTTGATCTTATTATCCCTTTACATTAGATTGGAGCATGGATGTTTAATATAATCATTCACATAAATAATGATTATTAATATTTTTTAGAAAAAAAAATAATGAAATTTTTATGAACTTGAATCAAATAAATTATCCTTTTAATTTTCAATGAAAGGAAGTAAATAAACTAGAATACCACGTAGTGAAGTCAAGTTACTATCGCTATTTGATAATGTTTTATGATTTGTTCATTATATTTATTTTCATTGAATCATGTAATTATTAAATTCAACATGAAATTTTGAAAAAAGCACCACTAAATTTTTAAAAAACACGATAATTATTCATGCAATAACGAGCCTTAGGCCCCTAACTATTTAGACGGGCCTGATCACTAGGCCCAATGGATCTCTTCAACAGCACAATCCAACCCAAACATTTGCTATCAGAATCGCAAAACCAGGGCTCCATAAGTCGCTATCCCCTTCTCTTTTTATATCAACCTTAACAGTTTTCTTCTCCATTATCTCTCTCAAATCACGCAGTCCCAATTCGAATCTACCTGCTCCGACAACAAAAGCGTCAGTCTTTCTACGAATTAACATTATTTCACTACTAGAAATATGACTTTTTGCGTCTATTTTTTTGCGACTAATTATTTAACCGTGGCAAAAAATCACTTTTTACATTAAAAAAATCATTTTATTAACTTTATAAAAAAAAATCATCTAATATCACTATCATTCTGTTTCAAATGCCAAGCTTCATTCTGTTTGATCTCTCTGTTCTTCTTCTTCTACTTTCACTATCATCATCATCATCATCATCATCAGTGCCAGCAATTGCAAATGAAGAAGGTAACTAATTAAGCCTTGTCGTAGAATGTAGTAATTTATACTAATATTATTTCATATGATTATGTATATCATAAGCTGTTTTGAAGAGTGAAAAGCCCTTTTGAGAAGCAAATGGAATAAAAATCTTAAATTAAACTGGTTGCTTGGTGACCATTTTGAGAAGCTCTCTTGCATGACTACATTTTCGATTGCGTATGGGATACCTACAATTTACTCACAAACTACAGGTATACCAAACTAAACTAAGCCTTGAGTCCTAATCACATAGGATCGGTTATATGAATCATTTTTTGCCATTTTGCTCTAGTGCGAGTTGATTGATTTTCATTTTGACTTGAAACATACATAATGACATACCAGAGCCCATTTTAGGAAATTTGATAATGGTACAGCATGGCAGTTTGTGACCTCTAGTATACAATCTTGGAGTTACCTATCACAAGAAAGAAAAAAAAAATTTGAAGTTTAGGATTGAGTAAGATACGATAGACCATTCGAAAAGAGACCATCGAGCTATGTATAGGGACTACAGAACTGTATGTCAGTCGTAATCACTTTTCATCTCTTTAGGTGGTTTCTGGAGCCTTAAGTTGAAAATAATACCAAAATTGCCTCAGGATCAAATAGTCATGAAGGCCTATAAATATGAGACAAATGCCCATAACTTTTTTATAATATATATATATTATATTGGTGCTATAGTTATGATGCTTTAGGCAACCTTGTGAAGAGATTCTAAAGTGCATGTAGATACCATTTGATCTAGTCTGACATTCTCTCTCTATTAGAAATCAAACTAAAACCTTTCAATTTTGAGTAGTTATTATTCTTGCTTGTATTGATTTATCAATCACTGGGTTTGCATTTTTGGTATTCCTTCTTCTTCTTCAAGTGTTATATTCCTTCTCTTTTGACACTTTTTGGCAAATTTACTTTTTTACAGTTGGTGTTTGTGCCTCAGTAGTTTTCTATACAAGTTAATAAATTTTGAAGGATTCTCATGAGATGAGCATCGGATGATCTAAGCCATATGATTGATGGGTTATGTTGATGTGTTTCACTAACCCAAAATCCATGCAATGTTTTTGAAAATAATAGAGTTAATTACACTTATGTCCCCTAAGATTAAAAGAAAATAGCTCACTTGTTTGGCTATTATAATGAACCAACGGTGCAGGTTCAAATATTGAAATTTGTTGTGGTCTTTAGATTTTTAGATAATGCTATATCATATAGCTAATAGGATTAGTGGACTCAGCAATAGGTTTGAATAATGTTTCAAAATGAAAATGAAATCTATTTATTGTCTCTATTTTGCTCATAACCAAAACGGAGCAGTACTCCTAACAGGGCTACTTGTACACCCTGGAAATTTTGGAAGTACTCCAAAATAGAGCACAAAATGGGGCAGTATACTCTACACCACAGACCAGTAGCCATACACCCATTCGAAATTGTGGAAGGAAGCTATCCTTGATAACCTCGTAGTAGGGAAATCTGGTGACTATAGTGAAGAAAATTACCTCTTTGACCACTCTAGATTGGTTTCTCAAAGTGCTCAAAATCAAAAGCTTCCTTTTTTTCTCAGATGTTAGAAGGGCTTTCTAATTTTCTTTCATTAATATTACAACTTATTGGATGGATGGCTTGGTCCTCTTTTCGTTCATTTTGGTAATAATGCTTTCCCTTTTGGCTTCTTTGCAGTTTCCTCTCTTACTTCCGGGTGAGAAAGAATTTGTCTACGAAAGTTGCACACCTTTGTCATCTTCTTTAGGCTCCATTGAGGGTTCTTTCACATTTGTCTCTGGAAGGTATGTAGACAATCCACTATTTGTATAAATTTCTATTTTTTTAAAACCAGCGAACTCTGAAGCACTCAATGATGATATCAGCTCTCCTATTTCTTATTTGGATGAGTTTACGTAGATAATTTGGCATTTCCTTTGTTCTTTACTTTAAACTCGTGAAATTTTTTACACAATACAAGTGATATGACAAAGAGCAGATATCATCATCCAGAACACAATAAGTTGTTAGGAGCTTGTGGGGGCCGAATATTGGGAGTCGTAGAGATTCTGGATAGTCGAACTTGGGAGAGTCGAAGCATGTGGCACTCGGCGCTGGCTCGCGTTCTCGAGTTCAACCCTACTCGGCCAAATAGTTGGTTAAGCAACGGGCTGAGTGAAGAGCGGTTTGCTACAAAATATACCGAATATAGAATTGAAAATGGACCTAATCCCGAGGTCCAAGAGAGAAAAGATATAAATAGAAGAAACATCAGCCAGAAAGAGGTATGTGAGAACCACAACGCTTAACTTAGAATACAAGTGATCTTGAGTGTTGAGACTGACTTGTTCGTTAGAGTGCTAATTCCGACACCCCCGACCGGATTGTTTATTCCTTTTCAGGTGACTAGTAGAGGATCACGAGCGTCCCCCGGGATCAGAAGAGTATTTCCAAACCATTTCTCCACAGAGCTAATTTTATTGGGTTTTTACTTTCTTGCCCAATTTCAAAGTGTACTATTTTATTGTCATGTTCATGAGATTCTGAGTATCCTATACTGCATTTCTCAACTTTTTTTTTTCCTTCTACATTTATTGGCTAGTGTACACTTGTTAATCAGAGTATATTTGTATAAGTACTGCTTTATATGTATTTGTAATTGAGTATGTTTTTTTTTTTTTTAATATTCAGATTCGATTGAGTGTAGAAGTTCCACAAGCTGTTTGTGAGGATTGTTAGAAAAGGGTCATGAATGAGTTTATGAAGCAATCAAAGGTACTGTTGTGTTACCATCTAGTTTTTGCTTCTATATTGTATGAGGTGATGGTTAGACTCACAAAATTTCCTTAATGAACATCTTACATACAAGCAGGTCCAAAAGTTTCTTGGTATTGTAAATTACATGGCCAATTTTATTCCTAATATGTCCAAATACAGGACTCCTTTGGCAGCCCAATTAAGAAAGAATGCTCCCTAGTGAGATGGGATCAAACACACTGTTGCAGTTATCTCTGTGAGAAAACTCTCCAAAACACACCCACCATTGAAAATCTCCCTAATATCTCAAACACAAGTCTTCAAAGCAGTGGGACTTTTACCCTGCCAACTCTTATTGTGATTGCATGAGGCTCCTTCTCAGTCACACAGCTCATAACAAGTATTAGATAGAGAATCTTTACAAAGAGTTAGTTATCTGACAAAATATAAATTAACAATATTTTATGTGTCTATATGATCATTTATCTGTTGTGCATTTAATTTATGAGTTTTGTGTTATGAATTCAATTGTAGTTAAACTGGTGCTGTAGCACAGTTGCTTACTCTTAGAAAAATTCCTGACTCAAATTCTTAAAATTTATGTTGCAGGGTGTTCTTTATGCAATTAGCATCACTGATTTGTCCAGCTGAATTAGAAGATGATCAAGTTCAAGTAATTTTTCAATATTCTTGGAGCTAATTATTTTGTCAATTAATGTACTCTTTGTATCCATTTTTGTTTTGGCATCCAAGTTTGTCAACTAATATATTGATGTATATTTTTGCAGGTAGTGTTGAGTGAGTAGTTGATATGATTGAATAGGTGATATTGAGAGCTAAACTGAGAATTTTTTATTTTTTTTTTTGAGTACTTGAATATATTAGTATTTTGTATAAATACTTTTAAGGATGTGATAGATATTTGTTTTGCATATATAGAAGTTTATATTTTGTATGCACACTTTTTTTTTTTTGAAGAAAGATATTTTTGTTGAGGGAAGTGATGGAAAATGATACATGAGTATTAGAATTTTTACAAATATCACTTTACATTTATTGTATATAATATTCTCATATATATATATGAGAATATAGGTTGCTAAAACATTGTAGGCATTTTTATTATTTTTTTATTTATTTTTTTGCGACAGTAACAAGATGGTCGCTAATATATTATAGGTTTTTTTTTTTTTTTGCGACGGCAAAACATTAGTCGCCATAAGTAGATTAGGTGGTCGCAAATAGTTTGCGATTGCTATTTTGCGGTCGCAAAAAGCATTTGCCACCTCCACATTCGCAACCCCTCCACATTCGCAACCCCTGTCGCATGGGCCATCCCAAAAGGTCTTTTACTACTGTCTTTTTATTATTTGTGACGGCTTGTAGCAGTCGCAAAAGGTACTTTTTTTAGTAGTCATGTTTCATGACAATTCTCGACATTTGAATTATATATATATAATAAAATACCACACACTAATTAAAAGATAAAAAATCTTCATGACATTTTTTTTATGATCCTTAGTATTATTTTATTTATTTATTTATTTTGGTTCCAGCCAAACTAGGCAAGAAAAAAAACCCCACACAACCCACGAATATATAAATACATACATATATATACTCAGCAGCCATAGCAAAAAAGAAGAGAAAAAAATGAGAGAGAGAAGATAGGAGGTAGTGGCAAGAAGAAAAACAAAATAAGGGCAGAGTGGATGGTTCAGCAATGTTGCAGTATAGTGACGAAAAGGGCCAGACAAGAAAAGAAAAGGAAGAAAAGAAAGGAAAAGAAAAAAGAAAGAAAAAAGGGTAAAAATGTCATTTTAATAATCTATCTGAGGCCAATATCTGCCTCATGCATTCAATTTAGTGCTTGTAAAACAAACACAGTTAATTTTAAAAAATCCATATATTTTTAGACTGAACTACAAAAAGGTGAAATGTAATTAATCCTCTTTTTAAATTATTTTAAAATGTGATAGTGTTTTAGTAAGTTTTATTGATAAAAAAGGATTTCGTGTTGCAGGTTTAAGTATAAGTGTTCACAATTATAACTTTCACATTTCTAAAAAATTCACACTTGCAACAATTCATATTTTATATATATATATATGAAAGAAACATGTATGCATATATGTATGCTAGTGAGGTGGCTAGGTACAAGGCATGCAACATAGTGCCCAACGTAGAATTGTCTGTAAAGTGATTTCCCAATTCATCTAAATCAAACTCATTTTAGAATTCAAAAAAATACATCAATTTAATTTATCTATCAAGTTAAGGGGTATGTCTATGCAAAAACTAAAAACCGAGGAGTTGAAACTGATGGGATTCAAACTAGATGGCATGGCACCATCTTCAAAGCCTAAGCAACCAATATGCTTGTTTGGTTTGAGTTTTCAGGATTCACTTTTCAAAAAATTAATTTTTTTTATTTTTCATATTTTTTTATTTTCACTGAATTCTTTTAATATTTTAATCATTTTTTTTTAATTTTTAGATGCACCTAACATAAATATACTTGAAAAGTATAATATTTGTGGAAAAAAATCTTTAAAAAATTCACTACATACCAAAAAAAAAAAAGAACGAAAATTCAATATATTTTTGTATTCTTATATATTTATTGGTTTTTAAAATATTCTTTTGCAAATATTTTATTTTTTTGATATATATCTACGTAAAGTGTATTTAAAAAAGTAAAAAAAAAAATTGAAAGAGAGAGAGAGAGATGAGAAACGTAGGAGAGATTAGGTTTGGGGGGTCCAAATTTTGAGTGAAAATTTCAAATTAAGGTAAATTTTGTGAAAAATTTTGTTTCTAATTTTTTGTAAATGGAAAAAATAGGCTATGCTTGTTAAATTAATATTTTTTAATTATTATTTATTGTTTATCATTTTTATTTTATTAGAGTTTTATGACTTTGTTGAGGTGAAAAAAGTACAAAATTTAGATACATTTAAAAGTATAAATTTTAAAAATATAAAGAAAAAATCATTTATTTTTTATATTTTTTTGTATTTATAGATTTTTTTATAAATATTTAATTTTTAATTATATTTAGATTAACTGAATTTAAAAATTAAAATATTAATAAAATTCACTTTAAAAAAAGTATTGAAAATTCAAAAATAATTTTTGCAATTCTAAATCAAAAATAGAATTAGTTTTTTCAAATTTAAAAAGAAAAAAGATATATTATTTTTTATTCTAATAAATAAATAATTGAATATCCATCATGATTGTTCATCACCATGCAAACTCTGTCTCATGATTGTCCATCACCATTGTTGCAGCAATAAGATTTTAGATCTACTAACATTCATCTAGATCCATCACGAGCCTTTATTTTTATTTTTATTTTCTACCTTTCTATGTCTCTTTTTCTCTATTTTGTCGATGGAAAGATTAAAATTTGTAGAGGCAATTGTCAAAGGGATCAAAACATACTTTTTTCTCATTGAACTCGTGATTCTTCTGCAATTCTACATTGTTGTAGGCCTCTCTTCCGGTATACGAAAATATCCTACACTCCCTTATTATTTGACTGTCCTAAAGCTATCATGAAGTATAAATTTACTCTTCTCCACTGAAACTGTCACAAAGTATCACTTTACTATATGAACTATAAAATGATACAATTAGACCCTTCAATAAATATATTAATCTACTCGTTAGTCCGTATTTGGCATTTAATTTTATAAATTTTACTCATTTACTAGAAATTTCACTTGCTAATAGTTAAATTTCACCTAAGCATTAAAGCTAAATTTCACTATTTGAAGAGAAGGAAATTTCGCTAGTTGGAGATAATGAAATAATTATTACTATCAAGCTTTAATTAAACAATATTAAAATTTTGGCAACTACACACATCATAGAATTAATTAAAAAAAATTAAATAATCATAAGCTAATTAAAAATTTAGTGACAATCACTTGTTATTCGATAACGAAATCACTAGCAACATCTTTCTGTTTAACTCATAGTTTTTCCATTTACTCACTAGTCCGTCTTTGGTTTTAATTTTATAATTTTTATTCATTTAGTAGAAATTTCACTTTGTTACTAATATTAAGGTTAAATTTCACTATTTAAAGATAATGAAATTTCACTAGTTGAAGACAATGAAATAATTATTACTATCAACTTTTAATTACACAGTATTAAAATTTTAGTAATTTAATATTTTGGAATTAATTAGACAACAAAATAATAAAAAAAATGAAATTACCTTTAACTAATTAAAAATCTAGACAATCGCTTGTTACTCGCTTGTTACTCGACAATGAAGCCATTGGCAACATCTTTCTTCCTTAACTCATAGTTCTTTCATATTTCCAATTGATTATAAGCATCTTTTCCATCAGATCACCAATCTATCCATCGTATTGTATGGACATCACCATACACCAACATCCACTGATGTGCCCTCATTATTTCAAGTAACACTTGTCTCCAACTTGAATATTTGTTGATGACGGTCTAACACCATGCAAAAGAATTGATTGTGCATTTGATTGGATGGATTGGCCACCACTAATCGATTTGCTAATTGATTGGAAGGCTTGGCCACCACCAATCGATTTTACAATTGATTGCACATCTAAAATTTTACAGAAGAATTGATTGGAAAAATTGGCCACTCCAATCAATTTGGCAATTGATCGAATGGCTTGGACAAAACCAATCAATTGGCCAATCGATTAGATTCGTCAATTGATTGGATAAATTGACCAATAACTATTCAAATTTGTGTTACTTATATATTCTTGTATGGTCACTTACGTGATTTTCAGAAAACTTACTTGATTTTGTGTCGGTCAAAATTTTCTCAAATGACTTACTAGAATTTGTGTTACTTACGCACTTTTATGAGATCACTTACGTGAGTTTGTGAAAATTTACTTGATTTTGTGTTGTTCAAAATTTTTATGAAATGACTTACAGGAAATTTGTGTTCACTTACGTATTTTTGTGAGATTACTTATGTGAGTTTGTGAAAAACCTTCGCATTTTTTAGAAATCAAAGTTTTCTCAAATAACTTACCTGAATTTGTGTTACTTATGCATTTTTTCGAAATCACTTACGTGAATTTGTGAAAACTTAGGTTGCGTTTGGTAGAGCTTTCTAACTATGATTTATAGTATGAGTTGTATTTTGAGTTTGTGAGTTTTGGAATTATGATTTCAGTGTGGAAAATTTGTTTGGTGAAAGAGTTTTGAAAAGAGTTTTGAATTGAGCAGGAAATTTTTGATGTAACATTTGATATTTGATACAAAAACTTACAACTTATAACCAAACATACAACTCAAAATTCTATTAAAGTACATAAAAAAATTTTAAAAATTCAGAAAATATTTTTTTTGGAATATATAAAAATTAACATATAAATTACAAAAATAATAATAATAATAAAATTTGCATTGATCCGGTCAACCGGCCGGATGACTGGTGGGACAACCGATTAGGCCAAATTTTAAAAAAAAAAAATTTGAAAATCGCGCTTTACACAAAGTTTTGTGTTTGTTGTGGAAAACTAATTCCAAAATTCTATACAAACATGATGTTACAATGTGGGGTTAGAATTAGGATTTGAAAATCCTTCCAAACAGAGTTATGTATTTTTGTGAGGCCAAAATTTTCTCAAATGAATTACTTGAATTTATGTTACTTACGCATTTTTTTGAGATCACTTGTGTAATTTTGTGAAAACTTACTTGATTTTGTGTTGTTCAAAACTATTATGAGATGACTTTCGGAAAATTTGTGTTCACTTATGCATTTTTGTGAAATCAAAGTTTTCTCAAATGATTTACTCGAATTTGTGTTACTTACTCATTTTTGTGATATTACTTACGTAAGTTTGTGAAAATTTACGCATTTTTGTATTGTTCAAAATTTTTATGAGATGACTTACAGAAAATTTGTATTTACTTACGTATTTTTGTGAGAACACTTATGTGAGTTTGTGAAAACTTATGCATTTTTGTAATATCAAAGTTTTCTCAAATGACTTAGTCAAATTTGTGTTACTTGCGCATTTTTTTGAGATCACTTACTTGATTTTGTGTTGTTTAAAATTTTTATGAGATGACTTATGAGAAATTTGTATTTACTTATACATTTTTATGAGATCACTTATGTGAGTTTGTGAAAAATTTACGCACTTTTGTGAGATCAAAGTTTTCTCAAATGGCTTATTCGAATTTGTGTTACTTACTTATTTTTGTGAGATTACTTACGTGAGTTTGTGAAAACTTATGCATTTTTGTGTTCAAAATTTTAATGAGATGACTTACGAAAAATTTGTGTTCACTTACACATTTTTGTGAGATCACTTACGTAAGTTTGTGAAAACTTGCGCATTTTTGTGAAATCAAAGGGCTTGTTTGGTTTATAGCTCAAGATACAATTTTTGAGAAAAATTTTCAAAATTTTGTTTGGTTCAAATTTTTTGAAAAAAAATTTCAAAATCACTTTCTCTCTCCTATATATCAATCAATCACTTTTTTTTCTCTCATCTCTCCTTTTTAATCACTTTTTTTCTCACACACATCTACTTAATTATAACAAAATATCAAATCATCTTAAACTCTCAAACTCCAAAACTATTTTCAAAATATATAATCAAACAAACCAAAAAAATTTCTAAACTCTCTCCCCAAATTGTTTTTTGAAAATTTATCTCAAAACACAAACCAAACACTCTTAAATGGCTTACTTGAATTTGTGTTACTTATGCATTTTTGTGAGATTACTTAAGTGAGTTTGTGTAAACTTACGCATTTTTATATTGTTCAAAATTTTTATGAGATGGCTTACGAGAAATTTGGTTTTACTTACGCACTTTTATGAGATTACTTACGTGAGTTTGTAAAAATTTACATATTTTTGTTAAATCAAAATTTTATGAAATAACTTGCTCGAATTTGTGTTACTTACGTATTTTTGTTAGATCACTTATGTGATTTCGTGAAAATTTATGTGATTTTGTCTTCCACAAAAAATTTATGAGATCATTTATAGAAAATTTGTGTTAATTTAGTCATTTTTATGAGATTACTTATTTGAGTTTGTGAAAACTTGCATGATTTTATATTGTTTCAATTTTTTTAAGATCACTTACTCAAATTTGTATTAATTACATATTTTTATGAGATCACTTATATATTTATAATATAATCTAGGGTAAATTACAAACACACCTCCTAAGATTTACTTAAATTACAAATTATCCCATGTGGTTCTAGAAATTACATTATGCCTCCTAAGATTTATAATTTCATAACAAATAGGTCATTTTATTAATAAATCATCAGGTTAATTAACAGTTTTTAATAATGTTAAAATTTTATTTCAATTAATAATGTAGATAATTTTATTATTGTATAAGTGAATAGTTAGAAATTTTATTTTTTTCAATTAATTCTGTCAAATAAAAAATTCTCACAAATAGGTATTTGTAATTTTCTAAACCATAAGGGATAATTCATATTTTAAGCAAATCTCAAGAGATATATTTATAATTTATCCAAAATTGTAGAAGCTGTTATATAACGAGAAAATAACTTTATAATGGGTTGAGGAAAAAAACTATTTACAAAAAGGTCAAATGCATTATATAAATAATAATTAAAATTATTATTATTATTATTATTGTAATTAATATACATCGACACGATGTCAATGTAATTGTCCCTTATATAAATGTCAAATAATGATTGAGACCCTCACCATCATAAGACATCACAAGACTTTTATAAATTTGGATCACTCGTGATATGAATCTCACACATATGTTAGTCGGCTCCATACATATATAAAAGGCCAGGATCACTTTGAAGGTGTCAGAATTATCCCCAAAAGGGTCCCAAACATTTTTGATACTCCCTCCGTCCCAAAATAATGGTTCCTTTTGGGGAATCCAACTTTTTTTGATAGTACAATTATTACATTTGAAAAAAGTTGATTTTTCAAAATAATCCTTTTGATAGTACATTTTTTGAGAATATCAATGTCATAATTGTACTTTTTATATTGTTTATTAATTTAAAAGAATGGCAAAATAAGAAATTTATATTATTTTTATACTTGATTTTAGAAAAGGGACTAATATTTTGGAATAATAAAAAATAGAATAAGGGATTAATATTTTGAGACGGAGGGAGTAAATGTCAAACCGCTTAAGTTTTTGTCATAAAACTTGTATATCATTAATTAGTAGAAAATGATACTATATAAATTTATTTTTTAGATTTATTTTATAATAAATTTAATAATTTGTAAGTGATAAATTAATTGATGATTAGAGAAATGTGAGAGAGAATATCCTAATTGATTGTCATATCACTAGCCTTGAAAATTAGATCTAATTTTTTGGGATAAATTACAAACGCACCTCTTGAGGTTTACTTAAATTACAAATTACCGCATGTGGTTTTAGAAATTACATTATGCCTCCTAAGATTTTTAATTTCATAACAAATAAGTCTTTTTATTATTAAATCATCAGGTTAATTAACAATTTGTAATAATGTTACAATTTTATTTCAATTAATAATTTAGATAATTTTATTATTGTATAAGTGAACAGTTAAAAATTTTACTTTTTCAATTAATTCTATTAAATAAAAAATTCTAATAAGGAGATATTTGTAATTTTTTAAACTATAAAAAATATTTTATATTTTAAACAAATATAAAAAAGTATAAGTGTAATTTACTTATAATTTATTATTTAAATTATAATGTTTTCTATACAACGTTTGCTGAGCGGTACTCGTCAACCAATGAAATTCGGGAGCTTCTATTTACACACCCCTCTTCCCCTCAATACACATCCTTCTCAATACACACACTAAAAAAATAAATCCTAATATTTTTGACTCACTACACACACCTATTATTCCACATATACCCCCAAATGTAAATCATACACACACACCCCTCTCACACACACACCCGTGACCTCACACACAGACCCATCTGAGAACAACACACATACCCATCTCTCACACCCTCCACCGTGGTTCCTCCCCAAAGCTTCATCCATCTGTGTGAAGGGCATTGAAGGGCATTGAAGAGCATTGAAATTTTCACATTTTAGGTTAGTTTAATCTTTTCATTCCTATTTTATTTGTAATGTAGGGTTAATTTTTACCATTTTTGAAATTTTCAGTCCACCAATGTAACTGATTGCCGCAGTTCTTCATTCGGAACTGGTTATTCGTTTTTTTGGTTTTTGTTCGGCATTGGAGTTCCGAAATTTTTGCTTTTATTCGGCATTATACTTCCGAAAAAAATTACTTGGTTCGGCTTTCAACTTCCGAATATTATCTATAATGTCGGACAACAAGTTCCGAATGGTGTATGTATTTTCGGACAACAACTTCCGAATGGTGTATTTTTTTTCGGACAACAACTTCCGAACAGTATAGGTGTTTTCGGACAACAACTTCCGAACACAATTATTATTTTTTTTCCCCTTCTTACACTATGAAAACACTTAATTATAACACTTAATTATAACACTCATTACACACACTCTCATTAATTTTACATACACTCTCTCATTATAATTTAAAACACTTATTATTTACACACACTCTCATTAATTTTACACACACACTCTCATTTATTTACACACACTCTCTTTATTTACACAGACACTTAGTATTTTTTGCAGCTAATATGGATTCTGAATATCAACAACGTGTCCCACCTACTGCTTCAAATAGACGACGTCGTCAATTGGATGTAGACCATGAACGGGGACGAGGGCGTGGGCGAGGACGAGGTCAAGGTCGTGGTCGAGGTCGTGATCCAGTTGAGGTTGAATATGATATTCCAAGTTCCAGTCAAAGTGGGGGCCGAAGCCAAAGACGAGTTCAAGATTATGATATGCCTGACATTGCTATGGAGGATAGCTCTTTTCCTGATTCTCCTCCTGTCCAGGAAGAGTACCTTACTCATACAGCTGATTCGTGACAGTTTTGTAATGGCAGTGTTTTTGTAAGATGACAGTGTTGTAATGGCAGTGTTTTTTGGTGTTTTTTGTAAGACGACGTTATTTTTTGGTGTTTTTCTTATTTGAATGGAATGGCAACAATGGTATTGTAATGACATTGTAATGACATTTTATTATTAGAATGGAATGGTAACAATCGATAACATTCAATCCACATTGCAAAACATAACAACACATCAGCATCAAAAACACATCCATTAATTTCTTCCATAATTCTAACATTGTCAAATGCATACATGTGTCATGCGACATCAACAACATCAAAAGTCTCTCGAGTAGCTACATTATCATGAATAATGTCCTTAAAATGTTGAATGCGACGCACATATGCATCATCCCAGTCCACAGCGCAAGAGTGACGGTATTTTCTCCAATTAGTGGCAATAGGAGGAACTGGATGGCCTGGCTGCAACAAAACCTGCACCAAATATCAATTGACTTAGTGGTCATACCTCATAACTTCTTGTACATGCACATTCCCAATTGATAAGTTTCTGTTATACCTGGACGAAATGATTTCCGTTGACAAACCCAATGGCAATCTCACGTCTATCAAGTTGAGGTACTGGCACTGTCCGAAGAGGTAAAAAGGTGAGACATTGTTGTAAAGACAAGTGGTATAGCACAAGATTGTAGCACGATGCAACAAGATGCCCCATGTCTGGCATAGTCATCCAATGTGAGTATCCAGGACTGTCTTCAAAGTATGACAATATGCTTGTCAATTCTTCAAACCTTTCATAGGACCCATAAAGTGTAATGTATTCCTCTTTGTGTGTGTGCAGCTCACCCAATAGGTCATGCCTAACTTCAGCCCAATCATCTTCTGTATGACCAATTGAAGCAGCTATAGTCCTGAAACCACAATTACCATCTGCAGCTACATCCTTGACAAACTTAATGTATGGTTTCAACCCAGTAGGGAAAGCATCAAGAAATGCACCAGGTTTCACTGTTCTAGTAATGTATGCCTTTCCTTTCGGATTCACCTTCTCCTTTCCCTTAACAGGTCGCTTCTTCTTGGTTTGCAACGTAGAAGCTAATGTAGTGATTTGAGTGTCCTTAGGTGAGAAGGAATCATGTCCAGATTGCACTAACTCAAATGCACAGGGGTCACGACGGGTAGAAACATTGATCTTCTTATGATCACGAGGACGTGTTTTGGGCGTACATTGTAAATGGTTTTAAGTGTGCTTACATTGAGGGAATCTCGTTGTTTCAAGGTTACTAGGATTTCTTTTGGCCGAACCATGCTCTTTGACATATCCATTAACAATGCTTTCTCATCATTTGATAGCCTCCCCGCATATGAATGTCCCTCGAGCTGCTCTGCAGGTGGATGATTATGCAATCCGCATACTACGGTCAATGTCCATCCATCATGTGTGGTAAACCTGTGAGCCCTCATATCAAAAGGACAACCACACTTCTTCGTACCAGTTATTCTTGATGTATTGTTGCCATCATGTTTTAACTTCTTTGTTGCTCTATATTGGCCACTCCTCTCACAAGCAAGATACATCCTGGGTCTTTTTTTCCCTCCACCATAGTCTGATGTTTTGATTACAATGACCAAACCATTTCTTTTTCCAACTTCTCGTACCCAGTTCAGCAATTCATCCTTATTTTTGAATACCTACAAAGTTAAATAAATATTATCAAACATTTACATTTGGTGAGCAATTCGAAAACATAATCGTTATAATTTCGTAAACTGAACCTGTTCAGTTGTGAATTCAGTGGTGTAATCTAACACAAAATCCGCGCAAACCTGACTTCCTTGAGTTGACACATATTCCTGCATGTTTTGTATAACATTACAAATTTTTAATGGTATTATAATGATTAATTTGCAATTTGAAACTGTAAATTTGGTATGCAGTTTGCAAATTTGGAATATAAAATGGAAAAAAAAAAATTTTACTTCATTCGGAAGTACTTGTCCGAATTTTGTTTAAAATTTCGGAAGTTGATTGTTGTATAAGTCAACTTTGTTCGGAAACCAACTTCCGAATTTAAATAATTTTTTCGGACAACAACTTTCGAAAGTTTTTATTTTATTCGGACATCAACTTCCGAAATTAGCTAATTATTTCGGCACCATACTTCCGAACCAAAGAACACATTTCGGCTCTGGTTATCCGAACGACGCCGGGAAAAAAAAAAAAAATTAAACTCACATTTCCTTCGCTCTGCTTCACATGAACACTTAATTGCTGATTTTCTGAAGGCAAATCCTCCATCAAAATGGAGCAAAACTCGCTTTTGCTTGGGATTTAGTGTGTAAACTAATGAAAAATGAAATGAAGGATGGAAGAATGAGGAAGACAGCTTGTGGAAGGAGTGTGCAGCTTGTGCAAGGAGTGTACACTAATGAAGAATGGGGTAACTTTGGAGCTCTGGAGTAACGTCTGTGTGTGTGGATGATGTAGCAAAATGAAGAAGCAGACAACGTGTGTGTATTGAGAGGGTGTCTGTTTCTTTGAATTGTGTGGATGTCTATAATGGTAATTTTATTTAGGGATAAAATTGTAATAAAAAAAAAATCATTAAGTGTGTGCAAAGAGTGCAATTGGTGTGTGTAAATAGAGGCTCCCATGAAATTCATGGGCATATTTGATATAATCATTTTTCAATATATTAATCCTACTCTTTTGGCATTTCTATCACTTATATAAACAATTCATTTTGGTTTACATGTGTCCAATAATGATACAGACCAAGTGGCATTTTTTTCAATGTAGTTGTTGCGTCAAGCTGGAAACAGCTATCAAGAACCAATAATCTATCGATACATGTCAACTTCTGTTTTTTTACTATAGTCTGTGCAATATATTATTCTTATAATAAGCTTTTGTTGGTGTGGGAACTTACATCATCAAACACAGACACAAACCCACATTGTAGTGAGAGAGAAATGGAGCTTCAACATTTTAGCCATGAACATCCGTTGATCCTCGGTGAAGTGAACGACGATGGTGAGGCAATTGTCTGCAACGTGTGTTGGGAAAACATCTCTGGTTCTGCATTCAGTTGTAAAAATTGTTTTTTTTTTTTGCACAAATTTTGTGCTGAATTTCCAGAGGTGATGAAACACCCGTTCCACGCCCGTTCCCTTACGCTCCAACGTTCAGGGTCTTCTAGAGGTTGTGATGTTTGTGACAACAATATACCCGGATTCACCTATCAATGTTCTCCCTGCGATTTTGACGTGGATATCAGATGTATTGTTAGAGGCCAACATTTTAGCAGTAAACATCAGTTGATGATCCTCAATGAAGATGAGAAGAATGATGTTGATGAGAGGCTTTCTTGCGATCTGTGTTTGCAGCAGATCACAGGTTCAACAGCAGCGTACAAATGCACAAATTGCTCTCCCTCTATCTATTTCCACAAATTTTGTGCACAACTACCCGCAGAGATGGAACACCCAATGCACCCCGAGCACCCGCTTGCCCTCCTTCAAGTAGCGCCTAATAAATTCAGATGTCATGGCTGTCATATAGGTTTGAAACAATTCATATATCGTTGTTCCATCTGCAATTTCAACCTTGACATATGTTGTGCTTTGAGAGCACCGAAGCTTAAACATGAAAGTCACGAACACCCATTAAGCCTTATGTCCAGCTTGGCCTCCTTCCAATGTCATGCTTGTGGCACAAAGCGTGAAGACATGTCTTATATGTGTGACACATGCAGTTTCTGGATCCATAAGGACTGTGCTTCATTAACACCCACCTTCAAACACCACACTCACATTCACCCTCTCACCCTCATCTATCCTACTCATAAATATTATTCCCGTTTTAGTCGGTATACGTGCAAAATTTGTGAAAATTTAATAGTGGAAGGAAGGTTTTGGTTATATGTTTGTATAGGATGCATCTATTGCATTCATGTCAAGTGCTCAACAAAGACAAAGTATGCTTTCGCATTTACCCTGATCTCGATTTTTATTTTCCCTTTTGATAAGAAAAGGTTTATTGACAATGCTTTTCTCCTCATGTGATGTGTGTTCTCTTGTTATTTTGTGGATTTAGGGAAAGAGAAAGTGCAATCGAGGTTGAGAATATTGACGAGGCCAATTTGATTCACTTGCCAATGGCTGATGACTCAATAAGTGCAATTGACCTATTTTTGAAGCAAATCAGCATGGGAGACAACAAGAGAGAAACAGAGCTCAACCATTTTAGTCATCATCATCCATTAATCCTTTTTGATGCGCAAGGAGACAACAATTTGTGCTATGAGAACGAACTACTTATCTTGAATGAGCTGAATAAGGACAAAATAAGCAATGCTTGTGTGAGAAAAATTTCAGCTCCATTTTACAGTTGTGGTCTGTGTGATTTCTTTCTCCACAAATGGTGTGCCTAGCTACCAAATGAACTGGAGCATCCGTTTCACCCACACAAGCTCATCCTCCTCAAAAAGCCCCCTGAACCTAGAGGATTGTTCTGTTGCAAAGGCTGCAACTATTATTGCAACGGATTTGCCTTCAAATGTATCGACGAAAAATGTACGAATTATTACAATTACTGCCTCGATGTTAAGTGTGCTTTCCTACCCAAAGCCATCATTCATAAAGTTCATGAGCATCCCCTCTTCCTAAAGGCAGATTGTATCAGCACAGGTTGTGCTGCATGTCCTCGAAGGGTTTGGATATTCGCATTTGGATGTGACATTTGCAATTTCAACTTACACTACACATGTGCTCTGCTACCAGATACAATTAAGCATAGGTATGATGAACATCATCCCTTCAGCCTAATTTATGCACCCATTCAGGATGGACCTGTTGAGTATATCTGTGAATTTTGTGAGGATGAAATAGACCCAAACTGGTGGTTCTATCACTGCATAGATTGCGATCAGTCTGCTTGTGCCAAATGCATTTGTGCAGAGAGAAAGGAAGATCACAATATCAAGTGGGGAAGCACTTGTAACTTTGACAATCACCCACACTGTCTCATCTATGTTCCAGTGACAGACGAGAGCTTTAACTGTGCCTACTGTCACAAGCATATCAATTCCCAGTGGCTTGTAAGACGACTCATCTCGATTAAAATAGCCTTCAAATGTGAGCAGTGTAACATTATGCTCCATCTATATTGTCCTCATCCATAATATGTTAAGCCGTGTTTGTTTTGAGAATTTGATGAGAAAATGAGAAGAAAAAGAAAATGTAATCTTATTTTTTATTTGATTATAATGGAAAGTATAAGAGAAAAGAAAGTGAGGGAAATGTAATTTCACTTTTTGTATTTTGAGTGCACTTGGCCTTTTTTTTTTTCATTTGTCAACTTAACCAAATATAGTTTAAAATTTAAATTTTATCAATTATTTCTTCTTCTTTTTTTTTTCTTTTCTTTCATCAAATCCTCCAAGGCATAATTGAAAAAAAAAATTCAATATGATTATTCATGCTTTCGAATGTTTAAATAAAATTACCTTCCAAGTTTGTAGATGCCACTGGCTAATATTAAATCATTACATCAAGAAATACTTTGTTTGGTTTTGACTTTAGTTTTCAAAAATAATTTGATTTTTTTTGTGTGTTCTTGTTTTTTGTAAATTTTTTTAATACTTTAAGTAAATTTTTTTTTAATGCAAACATAGATACAAGTATACTGAATAAATACAAATATATATATATATTTTATGTTTTAGTATTTAGTATTCTTTTAAAAGATTTTTTTTTCACTAATAATTTATTTTTGTGCATCTAAATTAAGTGGGTTTAAAAAGTATAAAAAAAAAATTGCTTAAAATATTTAAACGTTCACAAAAAAATAAAAATATACATATAAAATGTTTCCAAAATTTAAGCTAAAAATATAATTTCTTAAAAGTTGAGGAGAGGCACGTGCCCCTCTTGGTCTCTTGCTCCGCTCAACACTTGTCGGACACTTACATGTCTTATTTAAATGCACGTTGTTGTGAGCATTCTACTATGCGCAATGCAAAGCCCTATAATAACCAGTCTTGAAAAGTGATTCACTTCAATGTCATGCCGCAGTATGCCGCTAAAAATCCTTTACCAGCGAATCTTATGCATTTTGTTTGACTTTTCTACAACTACTTTTGCACACCGTTAATTCAAGAGACAAACCACAACGTTCATTACTAGTCGCTGAATATTTAATACAATGACCTATTTTGCTTGCCATATATAATTCAAGTTTCACAGCATTTTTTACATGTCGTAAAATATGTATATTTTAAAAAATAAAAATAAAAATAAAAAATCAATAGGTTTTATTTCACCTGTTCTGTACAATCTAAGAAAACATTACAAACAAACTTCACAAACATATATATATATAAGAGAAGCGGACTTACATTTGCGAGAATTTATATTGAAGTGTCAGCAAATAAAGAAATCCCTAAGTCTTTCAAAATAAATCTTGGTTATGGTGACCCATATGAGATTCAAGTTGAGGTACCATGGAAGCCTCAAAGGTGTGATGGTTGTAAGACTTTTGGCCGTACCACTAATTTGTGCCCTCAAAAGCCAAAGTCTTTGAACCCTCCCTCCTTCAATCATGAGTGGAGAGTCAAGGACACTAAAACACAAATTCCGACTAAATGGGAAGTGGTGAAGAAAAAAGGGAGTGATGGTGGACAAGGTTCAACGCCATTGATCAACAAAGAGAGAGAGAGAGACACAGTCTTTTGTCCCCTCAACATCTAATGCTTTTGATGTCCTTGAATCGTGTGATATGGACGAGTTAGGAAATGGAGATTCAAGTCAAGAGTTGAGAAATAGAGGGGTCCATCTCCAAGTGATCCTAGTTATGGGGAGACTTCAAAAGAGGATAACAGAAGGAAACTTAAAGCGAAACTTCATGACTTGAATGCTAGAAGGAAATTCCGAATCCTTGTTTTGTTGGGAATGTTATGCTTGTTTTCTATAAGCTCAGTTTGTCTTTTGATGGAGTAATTTATTTTGTTTATTTTTGTGCTCCCATCAAAAGTTGTGTATTGAATTTCATTGTATATCTTTTTTTTTGGTTATAATATGACTTACTTATCCAAAAAAAAACATATATATATATCAATCAACTACCAAAATATTATTTCAAACATCCAAAAAAAAAAAACTATCAATAAACCCTAAACATCCAAAAACTATCTATACACTGCAAACCATCCAAAAATTATGTTTTGAGACATCAAAAACTATCCTTAATTTAAAACCGTTCAAAACGATCCAAAAAATTCTTTAAGTTCTAAACCATCTAAAAACTATCCTTAAATTCAAAACCACTAATGAGGGGCCTTTTGTCTTATTACGGGCCATGTCGAAATATCATCCCCTCAAGGGGCAGCCTGAGGAACAAAGAAGAGGCTCAGCTCAACGCCCACTTTAGAAAACCTGGCAGCTTGACTTGGAAGTCTCACAATCTGCAAGAATGAGTACAAGAAAGACAAATGGGGACAAGCTGAAATGCAACAGATTATGATGGGAACAACTTTAGTCAACTCACCCAAATTGAAATCAACTAATAAAATTAAATCATAACATGAAGAAATCTCAAGACTAAACAATAATATTAACAACATAAAATTAGACAACTTATTTGTTAGAGAAACAGTCAGAACTTAGTCCTGTTAGTTTATTTAATCAATGATCATGTCTAAAGTGCTACAATAGTCTTGCACTAAAAAACTAAGAAATACTATATAGTTAACAAAAATATATTACATCCCTACTCGCATAGGTAATGAGTTTGCTTTAATGATCACACTAAATAAATCGAAGTTTCCCAGTGATGCAAAGATGAATAGTTGAAAATAATATGAACGAATTAATTCAACCAAAAAAAGAACATTTGATTGAAACTGAAAAAGTAAAAAAGTAAATAAATAGACAGTATGCCTTAAATCAACCAAAGAAGGACCAATGTCAACATGTTAAATATTACAGAATCACATAGAATTATCCCAATAGAAGAAGCTGATAAATCTCATGGTTTACACCTTACAATTAAAGACAAAATTCCAAGAACTTTTATGAAAGTTCAGTTCTATAATACTAAGAAACCAATGCATATCTGAAAAGAGCAAAATGCCCATTATCTGCTTCCAATCATTTACTGCCCAAACTAATTGATGACATAACACTAGAAACTTCTATGGAAGATTCAAAATTGTTTAGAGAGTCGTGAATTAAGATAATAGAGGTTAGGAAAAATGAACATACCTTAAGGTTCTGCATTCAAACTCTTTGCTGTGAGCTAACCATAGTTCCCAAGTGTTTCATAAAGCCCACTTATCCCAGATAGCCTTTTCACATCTTTAAACATTTGAGATACTATTCAATCTGTTTGGTTTCTGTTTTCTGAAAATTGAATTTTTTGTTTTTCGTGTTCTTTGTTTTTAATGAATATTTTTTAAATTTTAAGCATTTTTTTTTGAACTTTTTTAGATGCACCTTACTTAGATGTATCTAAAAAGTAAAATATTTGTGAAAACATATTTTAAAAAATTAATAAATACACAAAAATATGAAAAATATACTGAATTTTCATATTTTTTTGTATTTTTGGTATTTAGTGAATTTTTTAAAGATTTTTTTCACAAAAATTATACATTTTAAGTGTATTTATGTTAGGTGTGTCTAAAAAAATTTAAAAATTTGCTTAAAATATTAAAAAAATTCTGTAAAAACAAAAAAAAAATACGAAAAATAAGAAGTAGAATTTTCTGAAAAGTGAATTCTAATAAATGAAAACAAACAGAGTGATTAGTGCTTTCTAAAAGTTAAGAGGCTATACAATGATTAAACACTAAATCACTAATAGAGTATGATAATCTTGGCGATGATATATATATACTAGTTAGAACCAGACACGCCATGCACGTGGGGCTCGCGCTGTTGTTAGCTAAGAATAAGATGCTTACAATATAATTAAGGTGCCTTGAGCTACTAAATATCTTATATCCAATTCATAAAGAATAAAATAAAATAAAATAATTGATGCTACCGGTATCTAGTGAGTAGCATCCTAAAATATTGCCAATAACATAGTCAATTTTCCATAGTCATTATGTATCAAAATAATTTTAAGAAGCAAAAGAGATTAATCATAGCTAGCATAACCAATTATGGCAATGTCTGGTACATCAGACGAGATAAAATCTAAGGATTCAACTAGAAGAATTACTAAAAGTTACAGAATTAACAAATACACATGGTGAGAGGTCCAACATGACTTACTTTAAAAGTGGGTTCAAGAGTGATTCTACACCACCAATGATGCTGCAAACCTACTCTAGTCAATTTTTCTAAATTGAATTACTTCACATCTCAATGAGCAAAAGGAAATAAACGGTTCATATTGCCATACTTAATCCACTTTATCCATAGGTAGCCTCTCTTCATAGCTTTGCATCTTCAGTCACTACTAGCGAAGATACAATTCAAAATCCCTTCATCAAGCTGGACGGTAAAGGTCCCAAAATTTTGTACATAATGAATTGCGGCATGAAAATTGCAACTACATGGCTATTCCTCTAAAAGACAACTCAAAAGCTATGAAAATCAAGACTAAACTATGAATGATTGATACATTGGCTATATAACCTCAATTTTGGAAATGACTGAGATCCCATTCAAATGGATAACTCAAAAAGACCACATGATAATGATTGAATGCTACTCAAGGAATTGCTTTTTGCCTTTAAGAAGGTGGAGAAAAATGGCTATTGTCAATTCATTCTATTGCAGTCTATCCACTCATTGCTATGTACATTCCTAAATGTAAAAGACAATGAAAACTCCCACACTATTGTTTCAAGCTAAACAACCACACATTCATTTTAAATAATTAAACCCACAATTTTTATCAACTTGAATTCTAACTTATTTTATTTTCTTAACAAGAGAAAAAAAAATAACATTCTTAATTAACATTTGAATCGGCAATTGAATTTAACTCCAACAATCAAACACTGGTCACTTGTCCAAAAACACTAGTCAAAAACAAATTCTGAAATTAACTCAAAAGAGTGGAACCAAACATATGGCCAAACAAAGGTCACTGATTTATTATGTTTTTTTAATCTTTTTGTATTTGTATCTACGCTCATGGAATGAGACATGGCCAGCCAAACAATGGTCACTGATTTATTATGTTTTTTTAATCTTTTTGTATTTGTATCTACACTTATGGAATGAGACATGGCCAAACAATTGAAATTCTGGTTCAAAAGTGTTAGAAAATTCATCATATTTTGGATCTTGTTTCTTTGTTTGGTTTGTTTCTTGTCAAGTGGATCATAAGTCAATAATATTAATGGAAACTTTTGAATGTCTAAGAATCTGTTTCAAATTCCCGGTGGTTTTGAAGGCCCAATCACAATAGTAACTCTCTACTTAAACTTTGAATAAAATAAATTGGAGCCTTTATTTTTGTGTGTTTTTTTGTTGTTCTGAAGATACTTGAACATCTTGCAAGTGTATGAACATCATAACAAAATCATTTTTTTTTTTTTTTTAACATGACAGTATGGTTTTACCTACTATAAAATACCCAAGGACTGAATTTATTTATTTATTTTTTATGGTTTTGTATTTGTATCTATGCTGAGAGAAGAGATATGGTAACACAATTGAATTTTTGGTTTAGACATATTCACAAGCACTTGGTGGACAATTTATAGAGGCAGAGACATGTGAATATCTTGTGTAGACATATTGTCAAACACATGGTAGGCAGATTTTGAAGGGAACGACCATGAATAAAACAAGAGCATAAATCTATGGCAAAAAACCAAACAAAATACAGCATTGAAGATAGGATTAGACAAAGAAGAAGAACATACCAGGTATTTTGTTTGTTGCAGATGACACCAACGATAGAAGCAAGTGTTGTTCAGAGACGAAACTTGAGATCGTCGATCAACATTGACAGAGCAGTTGCGAGAGTTGAGAGAACAAATGTTGTAAACCCTAAACAAAAATGCTCCCTTCAGTGAAGATAAAGATCATAGGATCCAAACCCCAAGAGAAGAGAAGAAAAGAGAACAGAAGAGGGGTGATTTAGTTATCAGAAATGTAGAGTGTGGAGACAAAGAGTTAGGACTCTTTTGATATATTTGATTGTTTTTAACTTAATATTTTTGCTAGTGTTTGGCACTAGAGTTTTTATTTTCCCGCCTACTTTTTTTTAGGTCATACCTTTCACGATAGCAATTGTGTGTTGTATAAAGTGAAATATTTTCAACGGTTAGTAGTTGTGCCGTGTATATTTGATGTATTAACAGCATGCTCTATGCATATCATCAAAAATTTTATTACGACTTGCATTTATTGTAGATTATTTACAACATGCAAAAAAAGAAAGTCGTAAAATTGAAAAATTATGACTTGCATTTATTATATGTTGTTGATGTGGTAAAAACTCAATTTTGTTCTAGTGTTTTTAAAAAATTTCTACACATTAGATATGCTTTAAAGACACTTTGGAAACACACGCATTACAAATTTGAAAAAGTAATTTGAAATCAATGATAAAAGAGAAACAATATAAAATTTTCATATCGTTGTGTTGTGTCCAAGCTCTTAGCATAATGCCTTAGTCACTTATTTAGGTTAATTTTATCTTTTTTTCAATTTATTGTTGTTAATTAGCTTGATTGATAATTGTTGGCAAATAGTCAGCTATGCAATGAGCATTGTTGATAATGAAATGTATGAAAGAGTTTCACAAAGAAACCCATATATTACAAATATGAACCATTTGCCTCTATTCTACAACAGGATTTAAACTCCACAATTGACCCCAACTTCCCTCTGGAATCAAAACACCACCACGGTTTGCATTATCAATGCCTTGAGACATAAATTTAGTTGGGTTTTTCTGGGAATCAAGCTGGGCTTGAACTTGCAACATACTTGCTAGAGAATTATAAACTTAGTTGTTTATCATTTCAAGGTGTTAGAAAGACTTAGAGTGGACTCATAGCATAGCAGGGATTTAATTGCATGGATCTCTAAGACATTCATTATTTTGTTTTAGCTTGTTATTTCTATTTTGTGCATACATTGTGGTTGGATTTTATTTATAATTATTTTATTTTGTGGGCGGTTTGTGTTCCATTTAGTACATATTTTTGGAAGTTGGTTACGATTAGTTTTACCATTTATACTTGTGACATGTCATTAGATTGGGTTTTGATTTATTTATTTCTGGGCTATCGTCACATTTATTCTTTGTGATTTTGAATTCATGTTTAGGCTTACATGTGCCTTGGGCAAGTCTCTGTGGGCCACGGCCGGTCATATTTGGATTTGGGGTGTGCTACAATCTCACATTTCCTTTGAAGTAATTATTGAAGACAATGAAAGACAAAAGTGATACACGAGCAGATTACATAAAAATCACATCACTCTTGTGCCTGAATAAGGGTATACTGGGAAACACTAAAGTGTCCCTATGTACGCAATTCCTAAAGAAATTCACAACCTTTTACTTGCACAACCAATTCCAAACTTTGACTTGTTCTATGCTAACACAAATGGACTGGACTAAACTAAACATGGAAATTCAACAAGCCAACTTGACAAACTAAAATGGAGTGACATCTCAGTCTTGAGATCATAACCACAAAAGATAAAGGAAGTTGCAAAACAAACTTCTGCAGCTAAAGCTTCACTCTCTGATGAACTGAAATATTCAATAAGAATGGACAACATTTTTTCACAATTTAAATGAAGCATATCTCCCAAATATCATTTAATGAAGGATATGATTGACAAAGATGAGGAAATTATCAACTGCAAGTCTGCTAAATTACAACATCAAATGAAATATTTACATACTTGCCCTTCTACCATGCACAACAAACCCTAGAGACCCAAAATAAAACCTTTTCAACCCTCTTCTAGAATTTCACCCAATAATACAAACACACTAAGCAAAAACAAAAATCTCAAGGTTTAGAGCAACCAACAAAACTTATCTAAGTTTAATTGGAATTTGGAATACAATCTATAAAATACAAAGTAATGATTCCATACTTCTAAATTCTAATTACCACCACCAGGCAATGATATATATATATAATCACACAAGTACTGCGAAAACTATTATAGGTAATATTCTATTTACTAAAGTATCATCTCAATCATAAATAGATGGCAGCTCATCTCTATTATCTATCAAGGAAATATGATGGCCTCTTGACATAGTGGCCTGCCTCCATCTGATTATATTTCATTCACATTGTCCTCACTTTTTACCTTTTCCTTTCCAAATCCCTATCAAAACCCATGATCCAAACACCAGCTAAATATTTGGGGAAGCCATTTTGGCAACCCAAGAAAATACTTGGGCAAAACCTCTTGAAATTCTTTTAAAAGAAAATGTAATTTATTTACAAAATGAAATATTTTTCTAGAATTTAAAAAACAAGCACCCAGCATTTTGTTGCATTTAGATATAATAATCGACTTCAAATGCTTTTGAAATGGCCAACAACCATCGAAACATCTTTCTTAGTAAGCATTCCTCTACCACACAACTAATCTTTAGTATCACATCTTCCATTTCAATTCCTATACCGTATCCCTATCTCTATCTCCCAACTCCAGTTATACTAGCAAACTAAGTACCAAAACAATAGACATCAAATCAATTTCCAGCCATCAAAACCAAATTGCAAGTCTTCTGTTTTCCAATCAAGTAGCCATCACAAACTAATGCAATTGGATAAAAAGCATAACTCTCATACAAAGAATCAAAAACAATAAAAGAACACTTTGTTTGTCCAGTTTGAAATGAACCTACATTCATCTAAAACAAGCTACAACTATTCAGTTCCAATTGTTCAATTACTCTAAAAATCAATTGAGACAAAGTTACAAAAAAAGACAACTTACATATAAGAGCTATGCGAACCCAAGTTTGCCACCTTCGGAGAGCTCCACAACACCTGAAAAAACATTTTTCTCTAAATCTCCCAACTATGAACTCTGCAATTCCCATGGCAGCCCAAAATCTAAGCTTTTGGCGTTGGCATTCTCTTAGCCTTCTTGTTTCTCTTCTCCGATAAAGCCTTCCCAAAGAACTCAACAATCCGCTCCAGTGATTCGAGAAGCATCTCGGTCCGCTTCATCTCCATGTCCATCCTCATAAACCTACCTCCTAATCCCTTAATCGTCGCCACCATCTCCGCCACCGGGTCCCCCTCTCTGTTCATCCCCACCCCATCACCACTACCACCACCGCCTCTCTTCCCAAACCCTAACCTCTCTCAATACCCATCTCTCACAACCCTAGTAGACACAAAATTAGGGTTAGGTTTAGGGTTACGATAAGATTTTTTTTCCTCCCAAGAATCACCGTAACACTCGATCGACCGGGAATTTTGATCCGAAACCCGCCGATCCCATTGCTCATCGACCCATGAACACTCCAATTTTCAGTAACACCACGCTTCACGCTCTGTTACACTCCGATTTTAGATGTTAGAGGTTTGGGGTGCACTACCGAGGCGTATTTTTTTTTTAATGTTTCTTACATTATATTTGTCTAATTTTTTTGCATATATTTTCTTTTATAAAAAGTCAAAAATATATTTATTTAAATCATTTTAAATACTTTTTAAATTAAAAAATGATTTACAAGATCACTAATGTGTAACTGATACGATTGGTTGATGAGCAGGGAAGATATGAGAGAGAGTGTCGTACCTTATGCCTTGTTTGTTTGAACGAAAAATATTTTCTAAAAATGTTTTTCAAAGAAAATACTTTCTAAAAATGTTTTTCAGATAAAATATTTTTCTATGTTTGGTGGTGGTGGTGGTGGGACAACAGCAACGATGATGATGGTGATGGTAATGCAGTAGTTAAAGTGAGAGGGGTGTCTTGGTGGAGGTGAAAATGGTAAAATTTTAGTTCAAAAAAAGTTTTTCACATCTTAAAAATGGAAAATATTTTATGTTCAAATAGGTTTGTTTTCTATTGATTATGGAAAATGTTTTCCGTTGACTTTCGTTTTTCATTATACTAAACACTAGAAAATACAAGAAAAAAATTCAAAAAATAGTTTCTGTCTAATATTCTAAGCTCTCAAACCTTTCTTTTTAGGTATAAAAAAATCCATATCTACACTATGAAAATATTTTTGGAGCTTGCCAAAAAGACGTTGGAAATCGCTTCAGAGAGAGGCTCTCAAACGCCTTTGCAGGGTCTCTATCGCTTACATAAATTAAGATATATAAAAAAAAAAATCATTATAAGAATTCAAAAAGATAATATATGATCTTGCTACCTTATAGTTTTGCAAAATTTAGTTTATAGAAAAAAGAAAATTAAACTGATTACAATAAATTATCGCTTAAACATTATTTTTTAAATTACTAATTAAGCTTGCATAATCAAACTAATTTAGCATAATTATATTGGATTACCTTGAGGTTTTAAAACTATGCCATTTTTCATCAAGAATTCGTTAGTCTTATATATGAAAAAAAATGATATTGACATCATATTTACACTAAAATATATATTTTTTCTTGTTTATGCTTATGTCTATACACTTTTTTGCATTAATTCCTATTGCTTTAATATCACAAAAAAAAAAGATCAATGTAATTATACCAAATTTATAGGCATATTGTAATTATTGCCTGAACCTTATGGATGGTTAGCGTAATTTTTATTTTTATTTTTATTTTTATTTTTGAACATCACAGAATTTTTTTTTCAAATTTAGTATAAAAAAAACCCTAAATCCTAATCAGCGACTTTATTCGTTTATGCCCACCAGCAGTTTGCATCTAGAATGGAAGAAATGATCTAAGGCAGGAGGGCAGGCCCGACCGGCTAGGGCCAGGTCAAAACAAAAATTCTATGATATCCCAATATTTTCTAGCAGCACAGCAAGAATTCTATGATATCCACAAAGCTCTTATTGATTTTCAGAATTTTCAAACACGTGCGCGCGCGCGCACACACACACACACACACAAAAAAAAAATCAAGAAAGTGCCTCGAGATGTAGATTCCTCCGTAATATTGTTCATTTGGTAAAGAACAATCAACTGACTACTAACAAAATACAATCATTAGTCACAAACATATTTATAAATAAATAAATAATTAAAAAATAAAAATAAATAAAAAGCATAGATCAACTGGAAAGAGTCAAACATAACTGTCACCAATCCATTTTGATAGCAGCAGCAACAGGAAGCTCATGGAAAAGGAAGACACTCATCTTCACAACAACAGTTGGGATGTGATAACCACAACACCAAAACCATATGTGTTTGATTGGACGGACTGAATAAGGAGGATTAGAATCCATCGGACTTGAGTCCTAGGACTGTAAATCCCCCGGACTATTTGGTTGGATTGGATATATATCCTGTGTTTGTTTTTTCATAGGATTAGATGTCTGGAAAGGACTATTTTTAGTGAATCCAACGTTTGGTTGGACGGACTGGATAGGATAAATGAAAAAAAAGACTATTTTACCATTTTTCAATTTTTACTAAGTAAAAACAATATTAAACATATATTTAATATTTTAATTATTTTTAGCTAGATTAAATAAAAATTTATTTTATTTTATTTTTTACACAATTAAATAAATTTATTTATTTTAATTAAATAAATAAATAAATAAAATATCAATAAAAATTTATATTATTTTTTAATTAAAATTTTAAATAAATTTGTTTCTTAAAAATAATAATAATTAAACAATGAAATTAAATAAAACATCTATTAACATTTAAATAATGAAATTAAATAAAATATAAACAAAATTTTAAAATAAAACATCAATAAAATATGTATAAAAAATTATTTAAAAATAAATAAATAAAACATAAATAAAAAGTTAAATAAAATTATTTTTATTTTTAAATTGAGACATTTAAATTTTTATTGAATTTTACTAAATATAATACATAATTAAATAGTAGAATGTCAAAATGGTCATTTTACCACCTAATCCCAACAGTAAATAATCCCTCCAAAATTGTCCCACACCCCCCATGACAGTATAATTCTCCATATAGGGGATAAGGAGTCCGGCCGGCCTCCATGTCCGGCGGACTAAAAAAAAAACAAACATCGGATTGGATTTACTGTGCGGATTACAATCCGCACAGTAAAAAATCCCCCCTTATTGATCGGACGGACTGGATAAGGGGGATTAGAATCCATCGGACTTGAATCCTGGGACTGTGAATCCCCCGGACTATTTGGTTGGATTGGATATGTATCCTGTGTTGGACAGACTGGATAGGATAAATGAACAAAAGACTATTTTACCCTTTTTCAATTGTTTACTAAGTAATAGCAATATTAAACATATCTTTAATATTTTAATTATTTTTAGCTAGATAAAATAAAAATTATTTTATTTTATTTTTTACACAATTAAATAAATTTATTTTTTAAAAAATAAATAAACAAAATAAATAAAGCATCAATAAAAAAATATATTATTTTTTTTTAATTAAAATTTTAAATAAATTTGTTTTTAAAAATAATAATAATTAAACAATGAAATTAAATAAAACATCTATTAAATTTAAATAATGAAATTAAATAAAATATAAACAAAATTTTAAAATAAAACATTAATAAAATATCTATAAAAAATTATTTAAAAAAAATTAAATAAATAAAACATCAATAAAAAGTTAAATAAAATTGTTTTATTTTAAATTGAGACATTTAAATTTTATTAAATTTTAGTAAATATAATACATAATTAAATAGTAGAGGGTCAAAATGGTCATTTTACCACATAATCCCAACAGTAGATAATCCCCCAAAAATTATCCCATACCCCCCAGGACACAATAGTCCCCTATATGGAGGCTAAGGAGTTCGGCCGGACTCCATGTCCGGCGGACTAAAAAAAAAACAAACGGCGAATTAGATGCTTCCCTCGGATTACAATCCGCACAGTAAATAGTCCCCCCCTCTTATCCCCCAATCAAACACAAATGTTTTCTGATAATAAAATCTGAAACTAACCGCATGTCCCTGTATCACACTGTTAGCCCAAATTAACATTTGAAATTAACAACACCAAACCATGAATACTATACACAACTCAAAGCCTGTGAAAATTAACTCTTTTTGTCATAACAAATAAATGTATAACAATGGTAATGATTTTGGGTCGTAAATAGCGCTCTAATTTACATTGCATCATTCTGTGAAAAATTACAGTAGGAAGGATACAAACTCAAGTATTACAATTTCTATCCTTCGGATAGCAAACAATCGAAATGTGGCTAGAGTGAAAGGGAGATATATTATGATGCAGCCTAAATTATATGATATACTTGACACAGAAAAAAAAAAGATAAAATAAAATAATTATAAAAAAAAAAAGCCTAAAAGAATATGACAACTACAGTTTTTACAAAAAAGAAGAAGAAGATTAGATGCACACGACAAAATCACCTAGTCATCTCCTGGGGGGATCGAAAATTGGGTTCATTTCAATTTCTCCACCTCCAAACTCCCTAAACCCCTCGAACTTCTCAGCTTCTCTTGCAATCTGAATATCATCAGCTCCATAGTATTGAACAAAAATTTTTACAACAAAACGAGGAATCAATGCTCCGATTGGGATGCCAAGCAAGCACAACCAAAACAATCCTGTTTGAGCAAGATGAACGATGGCCCTGCAAAATTAATTTTAAGAGTTGTACTTCAGTATTTGATCTGCCAAGCAAACAATGATGAGAATTGACATTATGAAGGTCAAGAGCAGAAGAACATTTCCATTTATAAGAAAATGGATTCAGTAATAAATGCTCGTGCTTATTCATTATATAAAGTGCAAAGCAATTTTAAAGAAAGTAGCAACTTTGCAGTTCAACTGTCACAGATGATCACTAAACACATAAAGCCACCAATGGTAAACACATAAAGCCACCAATGGTACACTAAAGACAACTACGTTCATCCTCTGCCCTTAGCAGGGTGGCGCTATGCATTCATCAGGGTATTCAAATGAATAATATTCAGTTTTTTTTTTTTTGGCTTACCTATATATATGATATATGTAAAGAGTGGAAAATTAGTCATGAATCCCAACACATTCTATAATTACCTTACAATTTACAAAAAAAAAAATTGGTGAAAAATATGAGACCATGTAACACTCATAAATATTGACTTTTAACAATGACATAATCCTAGGTGGTGTCACTAACCAATAAAAATATGATTGAATATGTCATCCCTTATACCCAATATTTACTCTACACTGTAATATTCTCTCCCTCTTTTTTGTTTTCTGTGGATTCTCTAATCTTATTTTTGAACAAGACATTGTACCCTAGAACTATGTATGGTGTAGATATTAATTAGGTGTGATGTTTGTTTGATCACCGATAATTTTTCTCGTTATTATGCATCACAAATTTTTTGTAAAATTGCAATTAGTTTTATGTTCCCAGAAAAGATTTCTTTGCTTACATTTAATACCCATGTTTTGGAGTGTCTCTGTAAAGAATACAATAGAAAGAACTTCTGGAACCGCTATTGGACCTTAGTGGTAGCAAACCACTGCTTGTATTGGTTAGGGATCACAAACCCACCTTTGTTTTGTAGATGCTGTAAAATTTGTATATAATAAACTCTTTAAAAAAAAAAATTTGGTGCTTTGACCAATTTACTTTCTAGAAAAATTTATTTTGAGCTAAGCTTCAAAGAACCCACACAGGTGGCCCTGTGGCTAAGGGTTTGAACATAGGAAGTAAAAAGTCCCATATTTGACTCTCATGGGGCGCATAACACTCAACTTAACTGTATGGTTTGTGGGTCATTGTATGTATCTGGAGTTTATTGATAAGGCCAAACTGAAAGTGAGATCCATGGATATTAAATTGACTCTCTTCAGAAAAAGCTTTATGAGTTTTTCCAAGTGCTTCTCAACTGGGGAAAACAACCCTACACAGAAGTGCAAGTCTTTTGTGTTCAGTTTTTGGTTTCTTTTTTATTTTTCAGCTTATATCATGCTTCTTACATTTTTCTTTTATCAAACTGAAATAAAAAATTAGTTTGAGAGGAGCTTCCTAACAGAAAGGCCATAGTGCATGCAGCAACTAACATTCAAAGGTATCAATAACAAATGTTAAGAATGCTGGCAATGCAAACTAACACAAAATTACTCTATGATGCAATTGTCGTGTGCAACTAAGGCACACAAGCAAGAAGGGTGAGCACAAATGCAAAGTCCATCATGCTATGAGATTCAATGATGTAGCATTCATTTTCCATGGGCAACAGAAGCATACAAGCAAGGAAGGCAAGTACATGTGCACAAATATAAATAGATATATTCAATATGTAAACAAAAAATTAGCAAAGAGATCTTACCAGTAACCAGGTAATCCGGGTATAGCATCAATAACGAGGACACAAATAAAGGTTGCAACTATAGATCCCCAAACGGCTGCATGAGTAATCCAAGTCCACCGAATCACATCCATGGCCAGGTGTATATTAACCAGAATCACCACTGCAAGTGTCCAAAGATCTCCTAAGCTCGAACCATCAATGGTGCTGTGCCAGTACACAAAGAGGGGGAGAAAGAAGGCAGCTACACTTTGCCACAAAGTGTCCGCCATTGTTATCCAAAATAGTTTTGCATTATAGCTTTCCCCTCTCTGTCCAGCCCCATAAAGCTGGGGATACCTTAGAAGAGTCATTCTACTTAGATCCTTGTCTAGGATTCCAACAAAGATTGTAGGAAATGAAGTATAAATTACTGAATACAAGACGCTGCTCCACTCAGTAATTGCAGTTGTCAAAGTGAAACCAGTGAAAAGCGTATACCTACACCATACAATTAATTATACAATAT
This sequence comes from Camellia granthamiana, assembly GCA_036172215.1. Taxonomy (NCBI): domain Eukaryota; kingdom Viridiplantae; phylum Streptophyta; class Magnoliopsida; order Ericales; family Theaceae; genus Camellia; species Camellia granthamiana. The sequence goes on along the minus strand of CM069908.1, from coordinate 75,961,633 downwards.
CAGCTACATAGTTAAAGAGTGTTTTTGTATACAACCAGTGTTCGTACTAATACTAAATATGCATAATTTCCAGCCTCGTTCAATTAACTAAACAATTATTTAACATTCATCACTTTTAAATACTGGTTGTCAGCCAAATTTCTCAGCTCAAGGTAAAAGTATGTCAAAGTCCAACCCTTTTTTTTTCTCACCCAGAAACCCCTGTATCAAATGTGGTTGCAATTATTATTTTTGCAACTAGCTTTAATATATTTTTGGCCAAGTTTAAACAAGGAAAATTAGGGAACAATCAGAAGAGGACCAAAAATAGAAAGAGAAATGCAGAATTTCACTACAATAAATAGTTTTAATTTATATATGTACTTTTTTTTAAAAAGAAAAACCCAAAAAATATATTTATAGTATTACTCTCCTTTCATACTCCCGACATGTTACAATTGAAGACTTAGTTAAAGGCTCAGGCAAAGCCTTCAACCAAGGTCGGATATTACGTCCTCAAATTTTGTCAGCTAAGCTGATTGACATTTTCACATCACAATTGTTCTAGTATAGATTTTTCTATCTGAACATACGTTACAAAAAAAAAAATATTAAACTCACCAAAATAAGACAAGAACAAACACCGCATTCCTGTAAAAATTGTATAATATCATGTAGCCCATCCGCTGGTAATTCCAATGTCCATGAACCAATAAAAGGGGAACCAAGAATCTGAACTGCCCCATTGAAAAATCTGATGCCATGACAGCTTGCCGACCCTCTTGCCCGCTGATACCAACTCCCACATCAGCCATTTGGATCATTGAAACATCATTAGCACCTGTGAACATTCAATCAAAACTTCTATTATCAGGGCAAAGTCCCAATAGATTAGATAAAATGCTTTTCATTATGAGATATCAATCTAATTAAGAATAATAATAAAGCAGAGAGAATAGCGAGGGAGGCATTTACCATCCCCTATGGCAAGAGTCATATCATCTGTCTTGTTCTTTACGAGGTTAACAATTCCAGCCTTTTGCAATGGAGCCACACGGCAACATAGCACAACAGAACATTTACTGGCTAATTGGAAGAGCTGCAAAATTGAGAAGAGTTCGTCAAGTCAGAATAGAGCTAGCGCAACATCTTGAGAGGAAGATAGAGGGGAAGATTGGTTAGATTACAAGTATTGACCTGGTCATCAAGTTCAGTCTCAAGGATATAAACAAGGCTTGTTCCATCAATGACCAAGGCAAGTGAACTTGCACCAGCTCCAGAATTTCCTTCAGTATTATTGTGCACAGCACCAGACACTGTCATGAGCTTCTTAGACATAATCAATGCATCTTCTAAACTCTTTTTACATGATTCCTTGGAGTTGCTGTTAATAACAATCCGGGTCATCTTGCTTGTCAAAAGTCTAGAGGAGTAGCCAATGGAAATGGCAGTTTCTTGCTTGTCCCCAGTCAAAACCCAGACCTTAATACCTGCCACTCTTAGAGACTCTATAGCTTCTGGCACGCCTTTTTGCAGTTTATCTTCAATTCCAGAGGCACCCAATATAGTCAGGGACTTTTCTACATTGCTAGCAACCTTACGTAGTAAAGCTGCCCTTCCAATCAAAGCAGTGCTTGCTGTCTCATAAGAAGACTGCCATTGCTCAAATTCTGAAGAATTTAGTTCCCGCATTCCCACAACAAGGGTTCTCAAACCCACAGATGAATAAGAGTGAAGATGGGCTTCAGTTGCACGTATTATGTTCAAGTTCAAGGATTTATCTATTACACTAAACATGGTTGTGTCGGCACCTTTTACAAAGACTTTTACGCTCTTGTCAGGGAAACCAAGTATAACCGACATCCTCTTCCGATCACTATCAAACTCATGCAAACCTAAAACATTAAACCTGCATTGCCCATAAAGGGATAGCACCAAAAACAGGAGACAGTAAGGTTTACATATCATGAAGAAAGAAAGGCAAATTAATCAACTATAACCATAAGCACCAGTGCCACAACTGATTGTCATATAACTTTAAACCTTTATCCTTGCTACGACACAAGAATCAGAAAAGCAAAGATTTAATATTTTAAAAAAAAAGAAGGAAAATTAAATCAAAAATAAAAATCTACCCTATCACCACCACCACACCCTCAAAAATCATGGGATTATCTTGATATTATCACTGGAAATTTGCACGCGAAGAGACAACAAGCATATGTGTTTCTTTATTTTGGAAGAATAATATTTTTGGAAATCAAACATGTGCTACAAAAAATTTAAAGAATTTCTTTTCAATAAAGAACCATCTTCTTCCACTTCACAAATGGAAGCAGTAGAAGATTTCTGAAAATAACAGCCAATCTGTAACCAAGCCTCCATACCAATCACAACCAAGTGGTAGTACCTAATAGTAGCATAAGAATCACAGAGAAGCAAAAAAGTTCAGAAAGGTCGAAAAAACACTTCAAAATTACCTTTGTCTTTCTCCTTGAACATCTATGACTATGTGGCCGGAGGTTCGTTCTATAAGCGTAAAACCATAAGCAGCAGCAGCATAAACCAATGCCTGTTCATCCGGAGATTCCCCTTGATAATCTATCAAACTCAGTGTAGGATCAGATGTCTCAACAATAAGAGGCACAATTGTGTTGCAAGCGGCCAATGCAAGGAAGAAATCATGAACATGTTTGCCTTCTATTGTATGTTTCCCGCTTTTGGATAGGTATAGAAGCTCTGGATCAACCTTCACCTTCATCTTCGGCCTCAGAACCTGCCCGCCCACTGATACCAAAGACAGGAGACAGTGCATGAAATATTCAGCTGGTAAGAAAGACAACACATTTTTTTCCCAGCAATCAAAAAACAAAAACTAAAACAAAAAAGTAATACCTTGAGCCGTGTATTCCACTTGTTCGTCTTGTGAACTCGTTTTCCCACCACTGTAATCTACACCCCAAATGCTTGCACATTTAAATTCCATCTTGTTCTCAGTCAAGGTACCAGTTTTGTCTGAGAATATGTACTTTACTTGTCCCAAATCTTCATTTATATTTAAAGCCCTGCACTGGAATCTTGAATCTGAGGCTTCGTCATACATTTGGGAATCCCTGATCATGAAGTAAGCTTGACCAACACGGACAAGCTCCATAGAAATGTACAGTGAAATTGGGATCATGATCTGGAACACAATAACTGACATGAGAAATATAAAGAAAACCTCCATCCCCCATCCATAATAGTTATAGTCCGACTCTTCGCCTGTAGAAGAGAAATATGCTTTCCTGAAAAAGGGGATGTAAGCCAGTTCATGCTTATGGCGCACTAACCAAACACCGGCACAAATGCAGACCACAGTACACAAAGTAACAAGAAAGACAGAGAGAAGAATAATCTCCCGGTTCATGCGGGTCTCAATTCGGCTCCTCTTAGACGGAGCGCCAGAGTTGTTGAGCATTGCTTTGGTCTCCCCGCCAGCATACACTGCAACCCCAAGTGCCCACGCAGTGTTCTTGATCTCACAACCACGAAGAATAATATTAGACGGTCCGAGAGAAACCCGTTTCCCATCAATTTCCATGTTTGCATGGAATCCATAGATGTTCCTGTTAGGTTTCTCACACTTGATCAACCCACTAATCTTTTCCTTCTCGGGAACTTTTGAAACGGTCTCTTGCTTTGCATACCGTGTCTTCAAGTTTGACTCCCCATCTAAATTAATTGTCTGGACATAGGCTACACTGGTTGGATCACTGGTTGAGAGCAGCACCATATCACAGGGAATAGTCTGATTTGCAACAATTTTGATGATTTCACCTACCTGGATATCCTTCCACTTCTTCTCTTGGAACTGATCATTTACCAAAACTGTTGCTAATCGATTGTTCTCAATTCGGTCAGACCGGTGCCGTCTATAGTCCTCATATGCATCCTTAACTGCAGTAACTAAGAGCACAAAGGATAATGGCAAGATCGAAGCCGCTCGACCAAAGACTGCAAGCTGTGGAAGCTGATTGAGAACAGCAATCACAAGGAAATATATGTATGCAACTCTATGAAACTGTTCAAAGAGATTGCGAGGCAAGAAGGTTAAAGCGGAATATTTCGAAGTCCTAACCGAATTCCCAGCAAATTCAAACCTCTCATTCGTCTTCCCGGGATCATTTATATAAATTAGCCTTGCATCCTCATCATTAATCTCTTTCTGGGACACGCTAAGCGCTTCAGAATCAGCACCCCTTGACCCATGCCGCATATTTTTGGATCCCAAATCACCAAAACTCACCTCCCGTATAGAATTTCCGGCGGAAGCCTTGGACTGGATTGATGAAACACTATGCCGGGACGGCGACAAGCCCAAGATAGGATCAGGAAGTGGGGACACCTCAATTGGGTTATTGGAATCCATCCCAGAAACAGGTTTGGACAGATCGGTGACGATGGGTGTGTAGGGCAAGTCTTGGGTGCCTGGGGTTCTAGGGGAAGGGATCAAAAGGGGCCGGTTTGAGGTCATGATCTGATTATCAGAAACCACTTGACCAGCAGCACAGAATCAATTTTAACAAAATTCATACAAAACCCAGATTCTGATCTCAACTAAAGTCTAAAATTCACAACAAAAGCAACAGAGACATACAGAGCTAGAACCCAAAAAAATAAAAAAAAGCACAAAAGGGGGGAAAGTTGTGTCTAGTGTTTTAGGAGAAATATTTGTTTAGTACAACAGTTGTGAACACACAAAACCTCAACTATACATATACAATTTTAAAGAGAGCTTAAGGTAAGCTCTCTATCTATGTATATAGATAGATAGACATAGAAAGGTTTAGCTAAAATCGGGATTGGATCGTTTGGGGACTTACTTGGATGTAGACGAAGATATTATCTTAGAGGTGATTCTGGAGCTGGGTCTCGTTTCTCTTGTGAAGCAGAGAGAGAGAGAGAGAGAACAAATGCGTGTATATGAAGGGAAGAGAGAGAATTTTCAAGGTCAAAACCATTGTTCCTCATTAGACAGAGAGAGAGAAAGATAGCAGGCGACGATTGCAAGAAATTGGGAAGGAGTCGTAACGGGTGGCGACAACATGCGCAATTCAAAATCAAAATCAAAATCAAAAATTAGGAAAACAAACAAAAACAAAGTTTTATGTGAAATATATATATTAGTTGATTATTTAATTTTTAAATTATTTTAATAAATAATTATATTTGAGAAATCGGTGGTGCTATATGTATCAATTAATGTATTAACTAGTGTATTAATACTAATTATGACATTATTATTGACCCTACTAATTAATCACGTTATAAATATTAAAAATCTCTTAAATTATGACACGTCATCAATTAGTACACTAGTTAATATATTAATTGGTATATATAAAATTATTTTTTGAGAAATTAGTTGATTTTTATTAATTGATTTAATGATTATGATAAAAAAAAATAATTATAGATTAAATATGATATTTTTTAAATTATTTTAATTTATTTTATCTTTAAATAGATTATTTTAATCCAATCTTCCTCTTAAATATCTAAAAATAAATAATAACAAAAAGAAAAGAAATTTAAAAAATAAACAACAAAAAAAAAAATTAGTAGGACAAAAAAAAGTCTTCGAAAGCGAGGAGGGAGAAAGAGAAAGAGGAGTTGTTAGTCGTTGTTCTAGAAGGGGGGAAGGGTTGATTAATTTCATTTATTTATTTATTTATTTATTTGTGTGTTTAATAAATGAATTAATTTGTTTGGAGAAGAAGTTGTCTGAATTTGACCGCAGATTATTGTGTTTTGTATACTTGTGTGGAGTAAGTGCTCATTTTGAACAGGAATTATATTAATAAATTTCAAAGTCAATTAATGTCTGCCTGCTTCCTACGTAAATTTGTCAATATATTTACTAATTAATTCATATTTAATCTTTTTATTAAAAAAAACACTCAGGTATCTAGAATATTGTTAACTACTGTGTCGTAATACTGACCGATTGAGGATAAGTGCTTAAGAAAAAGAGAAAAACTGAGTAGTTATATGTAAAATTATTCCATTTTAATTAATAAATATTTCATGATCTATGGACATAAATATTTGCAACACCATCTCACTCTATTCAGCACTCGTTTGGTTTTCTCATTGGAACTAAAAAAGTACAAAAAGATAAAGGATAAACTATTAATAGGTCTTAATAGTTGTATTTAATTCTTATTAACTCCTATTGAAAATTAAGTCTTGGTAAAATTGTTTCTAGAAATAATTTTTTTTTGTGATAATTTTTTATATATGTCGCTAAAAATTGATAATTAGTAACTTTTTTTGTCATAATTTTTATAAATTGTCACTAAAACCTACAATTAGTGACTTTTTTATGACAAAATTTTTTCATAGGACCTATTAGACAATAAATCCACTTATTAGGATCTGCACGTAAGTATCCCAAAGATAAAATAAACTATATAAGTTAATAAGACAAAATATTACTTTTACCCATAATCATTATACTTTTTCTCCCACAAAATTCAAAAAAGTCTCAAAACAAAAACCAACCGAAGCTAAAAAAATCTTAACACAAAAAAGTTGACTACATTAACCAATGTCAAACGACCCTCATTTGAACGTTTTTAAAAAGACCAAAATGTAAATAATAATATTATAAATTCATATTAAACTATTCAAAAATTATTCATTATTATTATTTAATAATTCAAATTTATCTTAGATATAAATCACACATTATATAATTTGAACACAAGTAATATTCTGAGTCAATTCCTGAACCATTCAAACAAAATAGTAAAAGAAATTGATCGATTGTATATTATATAATAACTCTTGCATAAGTATAGGCGAGACATCTTGACTTGACATGACTCAAAGGGCAAGTTAGTAATTTGCTCCCATCTACTTTGACATTGGATTTGTTTGAACTAGTTTTTCTGGGAGCTGCTATTTACACACACAACCCCCTCTCCACACACACTTAATGAAGGAGGTGTGTGGAGAGTGTAGAGAGGGGGGATGTGTAGAAAGTGAATGTGGGGTGTGTAAATAGAAGCTCCCGTTTTTCTTGGACATTCTGAAATTTCAACCCCCGGAGTTGCCCTGCGTTCTAAATACATCTACCAAAATTCTCTCACTTAGGTCAAGATTTAGCAAGTGTAGTTAAATACCTCAAGGGCTGATTTTAAAGACTTTTTCAACATCAAATATTAGTTAAAATGTTAATTAGTCATTAAAAAAGGCAAAATAATTAAAAAATTATATCAAAAAAAGTCAAATATTTTATTCTCTCTATTTTTTACACGTTTTTTATATTAAAAAAAATTAATTTTTTTCAATTCATATTTTAATTAAAAAATTAAAAAAATATTAAAATAATCTATTCTCAAATCAATCTCGGAAAATTTATAAAAAGACCCTCATATCTAGAGGCAATTCAAGTGCACTTTGGTAATTGCACTTCAATGAGTGATTTACCATGGCCTACAAAATAAAAACAAAACATGACAAGTGAGTTAAGAGAAAATTTAGTTGAGACATGATAGGATTTCAAAGATGCTATCAATACTCTGTGCTAAGTAGACTAACCAGACAGAAGGAATTATATATTAGCATAGAAAGAACTATAACTGTAATTCACATTTATATTCACCAATGCAACATGTTCTCAAGTACGTCATGTTATGACAATTTGGCTAAGCTCAATTACGAAGTGACTACTGATTGGAAACAACTTTAATCATGTTATCAGTGACTATTAAATAGAAACAACTTTAATCATGTTATCAGGTCAGACTTTAATTACAATTGCACAAACTCAAAACAAGGGAAGGAATGATTTTCTTTGGCACATGCCTCTTCCTCCTATTTTATCACCTTCATTTTGTAAGTTGTTTCTATTCCCAGCCTTTTCTATACTTTTTGAGATTTCTTCTAATTTCTTAATAAGAATTGGTGACACATTTAATAAATAAGAGGATAAGGGTTTGTTTGGGAATGGGCTACTTTTTTAATTTTTTGACTTTTTGACTAAGCTATTTAGTTTTTGTATTTAGAAAAATGGGTTAGCTTTTTTATTAGATTATTGTATTGGAAAATGTGTTTGAAATGATGTTGTGATGGCAAATGACTAAATTGCCCCTAAAACAATAATTTTTCCCAAATACAGTAGGGGGTGACGTGGCTTTGACAATTAAAAGGAAATGAAAGCAACGACTAGTGACTATTTAATACTTATAGGGTCGAAATCATCATTTCGCAATCTGTTATCACCAGTCCTGGCAAGGCACGTAATGTACTTTTGTTTGTATTTGCTTATTGGATTTTTTCTCCAATTTGCCTTTTTTCACCCCAAAAACTCCTTTTCTCAAATACTGCCTAAATATCTAAGTCATAAAATTTCTCAAACACAAAAGGCATTTATTAGTTTGAATAAGTAGATTTTATTTAATAAAATGATTTTGGCATATTCAGGCATACAAATCCAAGCCATTTCATAAATAAAATGTGATCAATTAACTAGTCAACAAAATTACTTGTTACAAATGACATTTTATTGTTACGTCGAAAGATTAAAAGCAAGGCCAAAACAATAATCGATTGCCTAACAATATTGATAGGGAACAAAAACAAACTTTCTTACTATTTGCGTCATAACTTTTAATATGTTCTTCCACTATCTTACTCAAAGCAACCGGTGATCAATATCAAGAAATAGTAGACATCAAATAAAAAATTCAACAATTTAAAATCCACATTCAACTTCACAAATCATATGTAGTCCTAAAACATGTGTGAACAAGCTTGGCTATGTAAGATTCAAAATTTAGGCTTCAAGTTATAAAATCGTCAAACATGTAGTATTTTTTGACTATTTTTTCTAAACGCTATGTGAAGTGAGCCTAGTAATTTGGTCATCTCGTATGGAATGAACTACTCCTTTGCCTTTCATGTTACTTTTGAGGTAACAAATGATTTATCTCCGTTGGGGCCATTTTGATGGCATGCAATCAATTTTTTATAGTTGAGAGTTTCTAATATTTGCAATTCCATTGGTGCCTTTAAATTTATTTACTTTTGTTTCATTTCTATTATTTTGGCAATGGTACATATTGGGTGTGTCTTATATTTTGTAGGATCTACGCACTTATTGGTTGGGTTAGCTTTTTTATTAGATTATTGTATTGAAAAATGTGTTTGAAATGATATTGTGATGGCAAATGACTAAATTGCCTCTAAAACAATAACTTTTCCCAAATACAATAGGGGGTGACGTGGCTTTGACAATTAAAAGGAAATGAAATCAACGACTAGTGACTATTTAATACTCATAGGGTCGAAATCATCATTTCACAGTCTGTCACCAGTTCTGGCAAGACACGTAATGCACTTTTGTTTGTATTTGCTTATTGGATTTTTTCACCATTCTGTCTTTTTTCCACCCAAACTCCTTTTCTCAAGTAGCGCCTAAATATCTAAGTCATAGAATTTCTCAAACACAAAAGGCATTTATTAGTTTGAATAAGTAGATTTTATTTAATAAAATGATTTCGGCATATTCAGGAATACAAATCCAAGCCATTTCATATATAAAATGTGATCAATTAACCAATCAACAAAATTACTTGTTACAAATAACATTTTATTGTTACATCGAAATATTAAAAGCAAGGCCAAAATAATAATCTATTGCCTAACAATATTGATAGGGAACAAAAACAAACTTCCTTAACTATTTGCGTCATAACTTTTAATATGTTCTTCCACTATCTTACTCAAAGCAACCAGTGATCAATATCAAGAAATAGTAGGCATCGAATAAAAAATTCAACAATTTAAAATCCATATTCAACTTTGCAAATCATATTGTCTAGTTGTACCCTACTTAGTCTTAAAACATATGTGAACAAGCTTGGCTATGTAAGATTCAAAATTTAGGCTTCAAATTATAGAATCGTCAAACATGTAGTATTTTTTGACTATTTTTTTTAAACGCTATGTGAAGTGAGCCTAGTAATTTGGTCATCTCATATGGAATGAACTACTCCTTTGCCTTTCATGTTACTTTTGAGGTAACAAATGCTTTATCTCCGTTGGGGCCATTTTGATGGCATGCAATTAATTTTTTTTATAGTTGAGAGTTTCTATTATTTGCAATTCCTTTGGTGCCTTTAAATTTATTTACTTTTGTTTCATTTCTATTATTTTGGCAATGGTACATATTCGGTGTGTCTTATATTTTGCAGGATCTATACACTTATTGGTTGGGTTAGCTTTTTTATTAGATTATTGTATTGAAAAATGTGTTTGAAATGATATTGTGATGGCAAATGACTAAATTGCCCCTAAAACAATAACTTTTCTCAAATACAATAGGGGGTGACGTGGCTTTGACAATTAAAAGGAAATGAAATCAACGACTAGTGACTATTCAATACTCATAGGATCGAAATCATCATTTCACAATATGTCATCACCAGTTCTGGCAAGGCACGTAATGCACTTTTGTTTGTATTTGCTTATTGGATTTTTTCACCATTTTGTCTTTTTTCACCCCAAACTCCTTTTCTCAAATAGCGCCTAAATATCTAAGTCATAGAATTTCTCAAACACAAAAGGCATTTATTAGTTTGAATAAGTAGATTTTATTTAATAAAATGATTTTGGCATATTCAAGCATACAAATCCAAGCCATTTCATAAATAAAATGTGATCAATTAACCAATCAACAAAATTACTTGTTACAAATAACATTTTATTGTTACATCGAAATATTAAAAGCAAGGCCAAAACAATAATCGATTGCCTAACAATATTGATAGGGAACAAAAACAAACTTCCTTAACTATTTGCGTCATAACTTTTAATATGTTCTTCCACTATCTTACTCAAAGCAACCGGTGATCAATATCAAGAAATAGTAGGCATCGAATAAAAAATTCAACAATTTAAAATCCATATTCAACTTTGCAAATCATATTGTCTAGTTGTACCCTACTTAGTCTTAAAACATATGTGAACAAGCTTGGCTATGTAAGATTCAAAATTTAGGCTTCAAATTATAGAATCGTCAAACATGTAGTATTTTTTGACTATTTTTTTTAAACGCTATGTGAAGTGAGCCTAGTAATTTGGTCATCTCATATGGAATGAACTACTCTTTTGCCTTTCATGTTACTTTTGAGGTAACAAATGCTTTATCTTCGTTGGGGCCATTTTGATGGCATGCAATTAATTTTTTTATAGTTGAGAGTTTCTATTATTTGCAATTCCTTTGGTGCCTTTAAATTTATTTACTTTTGTTTCATTTCTATTATTTTGGCAATGGTACATATTGGGTGTGTCTTATATTTTGCAGGATCTATACACTTATTGGTTGGGTTAGCTTTTTTATTAGATTATTGTATTGAAAAATGTGTTTGAAATGATATTGTGATGGCAAATGACTAAATTGCCCCTAAAACAATAACTTTTCTCAAATACAATAGGGGGTGACGTCGCTTTGACAATTAAAAGGAAATGAAATCAACGACTAGTGACTATTCAATACTCATAGGGTCGAAATCATCATTTCACAATATGTCATCACCAGTTCTGGCAAGGCACGTAATGCACTTTTGTTTGTATTTGCTTATTGGATTTTTTCACCATTTTGTCTTTTTTCACCCCAAACTCCTTTTCTCAAATAGCGCCTAAATATCTAAGTCATAGAATTTCTCAAACACAAAAGGCATTTATTAGTTTGAATAAGTAGATTTTATTTAATAAAATGATTTTGGCATATTCAAGCATACAAATCCAAGCCATTTCATAAATAAAATGTGATCAATTAACCAATCAACAAAATTACTTGTTACAAATAACATTTTATTGTTACATCGAAATATTAAAAGCAAGGCCAAAACAATAATCGATTGCCTAACAATATTGATAGGGAACAAAAACAAACTTCCTTAACTATTTGCGTCATAACTTTTAATATGTTCTTCCACTATCTTACTCAAAGCAACCGGTGATCAATATCAAGAAATAGTAGGCATCGAATAAAAAATTCAACAATTTAAAATCCACATTCAACTTTGCAAATCATATTGTCTAGTTGTACCCTACTTAGTCTTAAAACATATGTGAACAAGCTTGGCTATGTAAGATTCAAAATTTAGGCTTCAAATTATAGAATCGTCAAACATGTAGTATTTTTTGACTATTTTTTTTAAACGCTGTGTGAAATGAGCCTAGTAATTTGGTCATCTCATATGGAATGAACTACTCCTTTGCCTTTCATGTTACTTTTGAGGTAACAAATGCTTTATCTCCGTTGGGGCCATTTTGATGGCATGCAATCAATTTTTTTTATAGTTGAGAGTTTCTATGATTTGCAATTCCATTGGTGCCTTTAAATTTATTTACTTTTGTTTCATTTCTATTATTTGGCAATGGTACATATTGGGTGTATCTTATATTTTGCAGGATCTATACAATTATTGGTTTTTACATGTATTTGTGTATGTAGGGTTTTAATGCTTTTACGACAATTAGGATTTGTTGGGTTTTCCTATAAATAGGACACTTGAGGGAATTTTTGTGGTGTGAGTTTGAAAGGTTTTGTATATATGTAAAGGAAATGAAAAAGTATTGGGTAATCGGGGATGAGCAGTGAAGTGTGTTTTGCTTTAGGGATTAGCTACTCTTGAACATTGGGTTGTTGAGTGTTTTTTGGTCTCATGATTATAACCTCCATATCGTTTATAGTGAATCTTCTCTCACTCATAGACAACGTTGTGAAAGGTGCGCCTAGGCACGAGGGTTGCAATTGAAGAGAAGGGACCCAAGGCGAGACAAGTTGAGTAAGTTGCACTCTTTGTCCATGACTTGTCAAGGCAAGGAAACGCGCACCTAAGTGAGCTTTTTCTCTTCTTTTATTTTTTTGTTTATAATGCTTATCTATGGTCCTAATATGTGTTTCAAAAGGCTCCAACCATATAGGATTACAACTCATACAACTCAGTACCCAAACCCTAATCAATCGACGATTGAAATCTAGGGGTACAACTTGGACAGACTCAACCTGAGCAACTTGAGCCTAGTCCAAATTTTTTTAAGACTTGGGTAACATATTTTTAAATTTGGTATGAGCTTAGACACAAATGCAAAAACTCAAATTAAATTTAGACGAGTTTGGATAAAGATATTAAATAACCCGAAACCCAAATTATATATATAAATATAAAAAAATATTGAATATACATATAAATTATTAATCATTAAATGATAGTAAAGTCATTTATATAGTTGGATTGTATTAAATATATATTATATACACAAATAATACATGTGCGGGGGTGATTTCTGCACTATGAAGAAGGGTTGAACTTCGTGGAAGAACAGCGTACTCCAGGAACTGAAGATTTGCACAGAGTAACAAACGGTGAGGCTGCCCGACAAGGGTTTGGTTGGAAACCCCTTCAATGGTAAATTTAGGAACTAAGGGAGAGGAAGAAAAAGAGACAATACAAAGATTGTGTCTCTGTTAAGTGTGTGGATTTCGGATGCCTTGTGGATAAATAGTGCTCACCTTTTATAGGAGTAGGTTGCTTGTCCTCAAGACCTTCTTTCTCTGCCACCTGTCATATTTGTCTTGTTCGTGGTCATCTCTCATTGGAGGAGGAAGACCACTCTACCTGAATTCTCAGGTGTAGGTCTGTCATATGTGCACCTTGTCCCTCTGCACGTCCATGTCTCTACATTTTGCTTAGATAGAGGGAGCGGAGTAGAGTTATTAATCTTTTGGGAAACCAAGAAAGATCTTCAGTGAATTGGCCTTCTTTAAGTTTGTCTACTTCAAAGTGGTTGTCTAACCAAGAGGTCCAACATGTTGCTTAGCCCACTTAGAAGTGGTTGCCTGCCCAACCAAGAGGTCCACCATGTTGCTCGACCCACTTTGGAGTGGTTGTCCAACATGTTGCTTAGTCCGTTTCGGATTAAACCTAGCATTAGGCCAAGCTACCTTAATTGCCTTGCTTTGGAGCAAGTGTTTCGTCATTGGAGCGAGCCCCTAGCTCCCCCTACTGGTGCGGTTTCGGCTTTAGGCCGAACACCAAGACTTAGTTAATTTTATCCCATTTCATTTGCCCCTTGGCATGCATTTAAATTTATTGAGTGAAAGCCATTATTATACATCGGCCCAATTTGTTCAAAATGTACTCTGGTCTTCGTGCTTATAAATCTCGGCCCTTGAATTTACAAGAAGACAACTAGATTTACATATTTATATGTAAATATTTAAGAGAATCTCAGCCCCACCCATAATTTTTTAGTAGGCTCAGCATGTATGAAAGTTGGCTTGGCTGCCATGTTTTGTATTTGCTATTTCAAATACTTGATCTTGTATGGACGAGTTAGGTGGGCCCTAATATCCACTGCGCACCTCATTTCTTCTTTTTCTCAGCACATTGCATATGATCTTCAACTTGTATAAACAATTACCTTGAGTGTTTGTTGGGCCCCATTGCTTTTGACTTTTCATGCATGGTCATGCTTTATTAAATTAGGTTTGTAATCTGATGTGGGTTTCAAATTACATGATTGGTCTTTCTTAGATTGAGCTATAGCTCGGCCTAGTGTGTGCTTGGTAGGTCCTACCTAAGCTATTTCTTGCATATATACACATCCATTCTTTTGGCCTTGGTTAGACATACAGTGGGTATGTCGACCATCCGTGCAGCTCTTTATTGTTAAAAAATGGGTTTGGCCCATTGTTATTACTTGCTGCTCTGCCTTTGATGGTCAATCATGGGTCTGCCTAGTCAGTTTACCTGCACTTTGCATTGCTCGGTCCTCTGTTATTATTTGACCAACCTTATTTATGTCTAATGAAGTTGTATCTTGGTCCGTTATTTAATTAGTTTGGTCCCACCTACCTCGGTTATGCGGATCATGAACCATTTTCTTGTTCAAACGTGATTAGCACGTCTATATGTTCAGCTCATTTTTTTCAGATATTGGTCAGTCATGCTTGTTTCGTTGATGTTGTTGCTTGGTCAGGCCTACTCTGACACCTGATGAGCTGAGCAACTCCTGTTTAATTTACGCACGACACCTACCTAGCTTGGTCTTTTTATTTTGGTCTTCAAGTTATTGTTCTGCGTCGCTCGGCTGTCTCCAGTTCTGCTCTGTTCATTCTTGTTCGGTCGTCTTTGTTGTCGTTCGGTCAATCGGTGCATCTATGACTTAGTTTGCTTATCTTCTTCATACTAGAAAACTAGACTTCCATAACCTATTTGCTCGCTGATTTGGCCAAGCTGCTTAATGGAGCTTCGGACACTCACATACCTTGCTCGGCTCACCTGAAAAGTTTAGAGCTAGGCCAATTTCACACTTGGTCGTCACTATTTTGAGTGCCCTTTAGTTCGGTCTAAAGTGCTTCGGCCGACCCGTTCTTGAGCGTCGCAACTCAGTCAGCCGTCATCTTGGGCCTTGTCGCTGGACCACAAGCTCGGCCCTACTTAATGTATTCACTCCGACTATCGAACCATCAAGTGTCCATATCTAATTAGTTTGGTTGCTACCCATCTTGTCTCATCACTTTCTCACTCTAGAAATTTGAATTTCCTAACCCACTTTTCCCATGTCTTTGCTTCCTCACTTTTTGACTCTAGAAACACCAGGACCTATTTTTGGAACGAAATTTGTGATATTGATTTTATCCTCACATTTCCTGTCTCTTGAACTTAATAGCTATTTCAAAATTTGAGAGCTTGTTCTCTAGTGCTTTTACTAGAAATTCAAAGTCAAAGAGATCAATCTTCTCTCTACTTCGTGTTGGTTTAGGCTTTGCGGGCGTCTCGAACAGTACATTTTCAATGGTGAAAGAGTGACCTCACTACCATCTCGTCGCCCATGGCCTTTCCATTCTTCTCTCATTACTTTGCTTCACCATTTCTGATGTCGTAATCTCCGAAGTTCTTATTTTCTCCGACTGTATTGCCAGCCTTCAGCACCATTTCTTGTGCCTCTATTCTAAACTCACTTTTTCATCACCAATGCTCCTTCTTTCGCAGTGGGTCTGCCATTGTCACTTGTTGATTTGCATCACTGACATTGGTTTTGTAAGTCTTCAGACCACTATTACATTTTTATTTTTATTTTTGTAGTAAATTGTTCATCACTATTTTCGGTGGTTTCTCCATTTTTTCGGTGAACTCACAATTTTTCTCCTGGTTGCTAGTGGGATTGCTTCGTCGAAGATGCTCGCCGTCGTGTTCCATTTGGTTTCGGGACTGTAAGTTATTGAACCCATGGATTTCCTTTCCATTTTCACCATTGCCATTTTGGTCAAGTGTCTGCTTTTTGATAGAAAGTGTCATTCATTTATCTTGGGCTTTGACATTCACTTTATAATTGTTAGCTTTGTTAAGCGTTGCACTTATAACATTGAGAGTTGTCTAGCATGTAGTTGCTTGGTCGTCCATTGTACCTCCAACTTTGTAAGTTGTCCTTAGTGTAGTTTGATGGAATGTCACACCTTCCATGGGTAAGTTTCGGAACTTAGTGGACACTTTGGCGGGAATGGACGAGTTCCGCCGAAGATACCACATTCCCAACGATGTCAAGTTGACATTGGAGGCGGTGGACGCGGATCGGTCATGTATGAGCACCACAATGCCCTTCTCAATTGCCTCCATCGTAGAGGGGGTGTTAGGTTTCCGTTAAACCCCTTGTCGCATCGATTCTTTTCTTATTTTGAACTTACCCCAATGTAAATATCCGTGAACACATTTAGAGTGGTAAACGACGTCTCGGTCTTGAACGACCTTTTGGACTTGGATTTGAGTATGTGGGATATCCTTCATTGCTATTCATTGTCTCTTAACAAAGGCAATAAAACCTATTATGTCAAAGTTCGGTTGTTGGACCTCTAACTCGTCACTGAACTTCCCAATAATGAAAAACATGGCTCTGATTTCCTTCAGGTCGAAAGGAATTGGGAGTTTGCGGCCGAGGAGGTAAACCGATCAAAGCGTGTCCTATGAGAGAACAGCCACCCAGGTCATACTTCGTTTTAGTTTCCTTTTGTCAATTCACTTATTGCCTACGATATTTTTTTTTCTCTAAGTATTGTTGTTCTTACTTGCAGGTTCAAAGAAGCGAAAAATGAAGCCGAAGAAAGAGCATCCGAGGGACATCAAAGTTGCACCGAGGTACGAAGATCGGTCGGCCCCACATTTGCTTAGCTATGTGCAAACTTACAAATATCTCATCCAACGAAAACTCAAAGTAAATGACTTCTTGAAGCACTCACTTGAAATAGAAACCGAAGAGCAAGTTGGCCATATCACCAAAGCTCCCTCTTCCGCTGTTGCTTGTTCATCAAGCGGATCGCTTAGTAGAGATTACTCTTCGTCGCCAGACTTAGCAGATAAGATGGCTCGCCTCCAAAAGCTCAATCTAGAGGCTTTAGTCTTTAGTTCTGATGATAAGGACCTTCCAGATACTTTGACAGTCGCCACACTAGTTTCTTCCCCCCTAATCAAGAGGTCCAATGGTGGAAAAAAGCATATTGCTCTTCCTTTCGTTGCTACTCTTACTTTTTCTACTGATAGGGCCTCAAAGAGAAAGAGGTCCAAAGGTAAAGAAATTGTTGGGGGTTCTACTAAGCAAGGCTCAATTGAAGAATAGGTGCTTAAAGAATAGGTGCTTGACAGTCGAGCAATCACTACATCGGATAGCACAATCTACTCAAGCGACTTGGCCTTTGACTTATCAAAGGCAATGGCTGAGCAAAACATTTCAAGCAACGTGTTGATCAACGGTTCGGTGCAGATGCTAACCGCAATAAGTCTTTTTCTATTTCCTTATCATCGTAATTGGTTTTTCGTGCTCCTCGGAGGGGTTTAGTCTCCTCGGACACGATAGCCCTACAGTTCAGACTCCCGTGGTTTTGAATCTGGTTTCACAAGTGCAATGTGAAATAGAAAAAAAATAAAAATGAGAGTCTAAATCTAAAAAATCTTAGAAAATCCATTAGTCAACAGAGATGCCAAAAATGAACTACATTGCCAGATTTCAGAGTCGCCACCTAAATATTTTTGAAAAATTTAGGAAACCCGTGACTCGTGCCAAAGTCCACTTGTCCGTCATAACCAAAGTTGTCTTTGTTTGGAAACTTAGGTATAAGAGGGGGAAGGTCATAAATTGAGCACGTCTCTCATCTGATCAAAGATCGGCCTCTACTAATCATGATGTGATTTTTATCAACATTATATATTCTTGTTCCGATTTTATTATGCTAACTTACTATGTGAGGCACGCAAGTATAGACTATTTCGCTTGCTTTGAAAAGGACTAGATTTTATATGATTTTTATTTTAAAAGAGTTTCGAGTGCACACAACTCAAAAGGAAAGAAATGAGCCCGTACATACATTTGATCAAAATCGTCCCCATTACAAGTAAAATAACCTTCATCCACAGGCATTCAAACAGTTTATTTCGAGTAAACACGTAGCCTCATGGTAAGATGCTAAGCACACGTATGAATATGCTAAAGCAAAAAATGCTCACTTAGTACTCCTAGATAAGATAAAGAAAAAGAAAGCAATTAGAAAAATGCATGACCCTAGCAATGCACATGACTAATGCAACACATACAAGAATGTAACTATTAGGTTTGGCATATTAACATGTCATATGGATCAACTTAAAGCATGCGGTAACGCACGTTTTCAAGTAAGTAAGAAATGATAATGATATTCAAAAATGATAAACCGAACCTTAATGTATGCAAAATTAGATGCAAAGCATGGCAATGAGATAAAACAAAAACATGATACTGCATACAACTACGGTAAGCATATAAATAAAAGGGAGAAAGAAATGGGGGTTGGACGACAAAGTTTGCCCTCACACAAGAGGGTCCGAATGGCCTAATTAACTAATTATTACAAACACAAATGAATGAACTAATTAATTATTACAAGTCCGAATGAAAGCAGCTAATTAATTACATAATATGAATCTCGAAGCTAATCTAACAGACTTGAATGAGCGGCGAGTCGTATACGCACAAGCGAGAACATCCTCCGGAAACCTTTCTGTTTGCTGTCGGAAGCTGCTCTGTTTACAATTAGAAAAGAGTTCTGTTTTGTTCTAAAAAATCTGCTCTGTTTTATTGGAAAATACCACTGCCGTACAACATGCTTGGCCGACCGGCCTAATCAAGTGGTCGGCCGTACAAAATAATGGCCAGTCGACCACTGTTTTTGAAGAATCCCCTGTTGCAACAGAACTAGAACAGAGCAAGACAGAGGGTTTCCAAAAGATATTCACCCTTCTTGCTCCCTCTTGTCATGAGGATTTTCAAGGAGGGAGTAGGTTTGCTTCTCAAATCATCAGTCATTATAAATTTGTTGCATGATGATCTTTAAAAGCAAAAGGAAAAGACTTGGCTAAACACACAAAAAAGTGCTATAATCCTTGCATCCTTCCTATCATAAACTTATTCAAGGAAGAGGTAGATATGCGTCAATCACAAATCATCAAGTCACAAGATAGTACATGATGATCATAGAGTACTCAAAATGGAAAAAGATAATAACTCAAAAGTGTTGTCAACTCATCTCCCTGCTCATGAAATAAGGATGAAAACATCCATTTTCATGTTTCAAATTGGAACTAGGAGAGAGTTTTCAACACTTCTCAAGAAAAAGCTCTTTAGGAGCAACAAAGCAAGTAAGGAAAGAAAGACAAAAAAAACAAGCTATTTATCAAAGCTTAAGCACACAACTAGCCAAAGTTATTGACAACTCCTCTTTTTCATGGAACAAGGATGAGACATCCATTTCCATGTTTCAAAAATGATCGATAAGAGAGATTTTCAACACTTTGAACACAGAAGCTACTGCCTAGCTTCGAGGTGGACAACAATTAATATGAAAGCGAGAAATTTACACTAGATAAGTAAACTTGTGGCGAGGTGACTAAGCCTAAGCTCTAATCCTCCCATGACCACAAGGGTCCAAGTTACATAAGGAAAGCTAAAAATGATCAACTCAATGGATTGGCTGCTATATCCTAAACACGCCAAATTCGAGAGGACTTACAATAGCACAAATATGATATTTAAAGCATAGGAAGTAAGAGCATATATAGTGGGGAGGAGTAGGATACTTTTATAAGCCCATATTCAAGTCACATCACATAAAAACAACCTAAAAATAGTGCTAAAAAGGTACGAAAATTTAACCGAATGAAGTGAAAAGAAGGTAAAAAATGAAAGAAAAACAAAGGGGTGCACAACAAGTGAACTAGCCAATGAAATGGTGGCTAGCTGTCACGACCCAACCCCCGCCCTACAGGATTAGAAACGTGACCGGCCAGTAATCCAAGATTAACAAAGGCCTACTTAACAATCAATAGTATAAGGGGCTGGCGGAAGCCAATAATATCGTAAAACATCGTCCAATGAGCTGTGAAACTAAAAATGAACAAACAACTCTGTATGCAACACTGTACAATCATCCACTACCTTATCATATACATATACCAATACCAAAAGCATATACAATACTTAGGGAATTACTCCCTTACGTAATATACATAAAACAAAGGCTTGACAACAAGAAGATAGGTTGACGCCCTCAAGTCCTTTCTTGAGCTTGATCACCTAGATGGCAAATACAAACTGTGAGCCAAAGCCCAGTGAACAACAATGTGTAAGAGGTTAGAGATAATGTCCATTTGAATATTAAAGTCAAGTCACATAGCAGTAACATGTTCGTTAACACATAGCAATCATATGGATCCACAGGCACATATGTCACTCCTTCAATCATAATCACATAACCTAATATCTCATATGCATCTGGCCATGGTACTATTACCCCCAGGCGAGGGCCACGTGAATCTAGGCCATGGTATTGTTACCCCTGGGTGAGGGCCACGTGAACTTGGACCACGGTACTATTACCTCCAGGTAAGGGCCACGTGCATATAGACCACGGTATTATTACCCCGCGGGTAAGGGCCACATGTATAAAACCGTGGTATTATTACCCCCGGGCATGGGCCACATGAGTATATTGCATGGAATGGACTCATTCATTCTATACATCATATCACTGTAGAACATCATATCACTATAGGACAACTTTAGCAAAAACAATACTACTCAGAATGAAGTATAAGTTAAACATAATTTTACTACATTGTCACTCACAGTTAGTTTCATGTAGCACGTAGCTAGGATGTGGCGTCTAATCTACATAGACACATGAAAGCACCATGGTTCAATATACAGTCCTTCCGTTCAATTAGCCACTAACTTATTTGTTACTGATCCATTACTTATTACTTAATCCGATCTTATTCATTCTTTCATTTCCTCTTGTGTTTCTATAATGCACATGTACTAGAAAATAGTTGAAATCATACAATTGGAGGCCCGTAAATAAAAGAAAATAGAAGAAAAATCAAACTGGGCTGGCCCTACTGGCCGCACGTGCGGTGGCCCTAGCCATACGTGCGGTGGTTTGGCCGCTCGTACGGTGGCCTTGGTCGCATGAGCGGGCAAACTTCATAATGCAATTTTGGCCAAAACAAGGTTGGCCACTCGTGCGGTGGCCCAGTCCGCTCGAGCGGTCTAGGTGAAAAACCGGTGCGAATTTTTGTCGAAAATGGAGCATTTTCCTTGTTCAAACTGTAACGCCTTCAAAATAAACCCATAAATCATACATTCAAGACATCCATAAACTTAAGAGAATAAAGCATAATTCTATTTATCAGAGTATTCATTACAAAAGTATTACATGTTGACATCAAAAGTAAATGCCTTACGGGCTTACAACTTTCCAAGCCAACACTTGGTTACAAAAAGAGAGTACTAACTCAAAACACAAAATAAGCCCTTGGCTTGATTTATATGTAATACACAAGATAAACACAAAAAGGAAGCCTTCAGCTTCTACAACCTCCCAAGCTACATCCTTGGAGGCGGCATATCACCTGTACCTGAAAATGATGTCCCATATAGGGTGAGCCAACACCCAGTAGAGATATGCTAAACATAATATGAGCAATAACTAAAATATTAGCATTTGATAAATGTTTAACTCATACCAACCAACGTACAACACAATCCAATTCCATGACAGATATGTCCATATTTCATTCCACTTTCCTTTACTTATCAAATTTTCAATTCATAACATGGCTCAGAACCTGGCCAACAATTTAATGAGACTACGACTCATATTAAAGCACTTCCTTTTTAAATGAGATAACAACTCAAATCAAAACACTTCTATACTTCACAATAGATACACATATTTACTGTATCAATGTCATATTAAAACACTTCCATACTTCACCATAGATACACATATTTGCTGTATCAATGGAGTCCATCCGCTATCTCCTTCCAAATAATATCTAGTTTAGGAGTCCATCCCTTATCTCCTCCCAAACCTTGGAGTACATTCCCTATCTCCTCTCACACAGTACAATGTATATAAACACTTATCATATACAATGATCAAGCAATACACATATACGATGTATTATTCCAACCGTCATATTCAATGACATATTCAACGTGATTAGTTTCAGTAATCAACATACAGCGTCTACAACGATCAAGACTATCCTCCACCGATAGCCTAAAGCAATTATTTCTAAACAAATAATAAATGCATCAATAGATAAATTATCAATATTTCTAAAGGTGAGTGATTAACTTATCCAACTCCACCATTCATTCTCATAACTTCTCAATTTCATTATTTCCAACTCAATTTCATATTTTCATAACTTTCCAAATTAATTGTACAAATTAATTCATAACTACAAATTAGGGCTTTCCTCTCCCTTTTCTCAACATTGACCCAAAGGCTTAAATATTTTCATTAAACATTAATAATCTCATTTTTAGACCCAAAATATACATGTATGAGTCAAAAGAACAAAACCCCTCTTTATATATTTTGAAACCCTAACCCCCAAAATTACCCAACTTCAACATTACATCAAAATGACTACAAGTTTATGTCAAAGACCATAAATATGAGTAGTTATCCCTACCTCAAACGGAGAGACCAAATGGAAAAGTTGAAGAAAACTTGAAGTGCTCCAAATTAAGAGATTTTCGGATCAAAGTAAAGCCCACACCAAGCACAACCTTTTTCTCAAAGGGACTAGGCTAGAAACACACTAGAACTAGATCAAACCTTAGAGAGAAGTTGAGATCTAGAGTGAGAAGCTCTCAAGTTTAAGTTTTGAAAAGGTAGAGAGAGAAAGAGTCAAAGAAAAATGATCCAAAAAGCTGTTTCACGGACTGATATAAAACTCGCCCCGCTCGTGCGTGGAACTCCCCGCTCGAGCGTCACACACAGACTCACGCTCGAGCGTGAAAAGCGCCGCTCGAGCATCGATTGCACACTTCCAAAAGTTTTGTAGACGAGGGTCCCCGCTCGAGCGTGAAAGTGGACACTCGAGCGTTCGGTGACCTGAAGAACAAAATACTGAGAGATGAAAAATCACGCTCAAGCATCAAAACGCTCGCTCGAGCGGAGAAGCAAAAACAAACGGCCCGCTCGAGCGTCAAAAGCCCCGCTCGAGCGTGAAAGCCAAAATCTGGGCATCAACTCTAGGTTTCCAAACACAACCAACCTGTTTCAAACCTGCCCAACACAACCCAAGACTTAAATACAAGATTAAAGGATGGGAATGAGAATACGACAACAACACATCCACGAAACCGAGTCTGGAATACAATAAATAAAGAGGGGGAAACTAGGATCGCTATACAAACCCAAGTTCATTTTACACAAAGAAGGCTAAAAAACACTTCAAAACCACATGGATTGAATACTTCCAACTTCAACAATCAAGCAAGGCTTAATATGCAAATTAGACCACAAAGTCATAAACTTTTGAGTGTAAAATCATACTCATTGTAAAGTGTGGTTACCAAAGCTAAAATCAATACAATTTCTCCTCAAATATGAGGAATCATGTACAATCTCTCATGGAACAACAAAAATGATGCCATGTGTGCTCCAATTAGAAACTATCTCCTACAATTTTCATCTTTAGGGTTCTTAACAACCATTAACACCACTCTACTTTTTTATTCAACTTAGTTCATGATAAAGGCAACCTTAATTCATAAGATTTAAAGAAAATTTCTTACCTTACTTGATAGTTTGATGAAGATTTCCCAATTCCCCTTTTCCTCTTCTTGAACCCTAATTCTTCCTCTCTTTCCTTTTTTTTTTTTTTTTTGGCTCTAGAATGCTCAAGTCCATCTAAACTATCTATCTCTATTTACCTTTATTTGGTGAGTAGCTTTAGGCCTTGTTTGGGTCTTCCTAATTCTAAGTTTAATTTTTAAAAACTAATTCTTATCACAGGCCTCTTCAATAAACACTCAATTAAAACGTACTACTGTGAATCAGGCTTTGAGTGCTTATTTCAAATATTTAGACTCTGTTTGGTAGACCTTTTGAAGTTTAATTCTACCCCTTTGTTTGAGTGTATTGTTTGGTTACAGCTTTAGAAAATTAATTCTACACTCACTTTTTAAAACACTTTTCAAAACACTCACTTTTCAATATTATATGTCACATCACACAATTCAAACTCTTTTTAAAATTCATAACCACACAAATTTTCCACACTCAAATCATAATTCTAAAACTCTACCAAACGTAACCTTAATTTTTAATCTTATAGTTCACTGATTCAGACAGGTTTACTTCCTAACTCACTCTATTTGTTTTTCTTATTCCAATGCAATGAACACATGGTAGAAGAGTATATATAACACATGACACATAATCTGCATATAAACACATAATTACGGCAAATCACATCATTTAACAAGTAATTAAGTAGGCGGGTGTTACACTAGCTCACTTACTTTTAACAAAGTTTTAATTACATGTTAAGCTTAAAAACAACTCTAAAATCACTATAAAAATACAAGAAAAAGAGAGAGAAAAGATGGTTGAAGAGTTCAAAGACCACCTCTTGAAAGAGAGGATGTTCTTCTTAGTTCACAAACCACAAGCTAAACACTCTCAAGGAGTTGAAATTGTGTTCAAGAATCTCAGCAAAAGCTTCAAGTTTGAGCTTGTGAGGTGTATGCATTGTGTATCTATATTGCAAGAGGGTAGAGAAGATGATTGGGCAAGCTATAAGTTTTTAGGGAATTTTTCTAACCCCAAACCATGAAAGGGGTGTTGTATTTATAGAAAACAGCTTCTTATATCGGAAATATCTGTAAAAGAGATAGCTGGTCCAAAGCATATGAATTGGAGCAGCTGGCAACTGTCAAAATATCTGCTACGCTGAACATGGTCGGCCGGCCATGAGGATGTACGGCCTGCCTAATGAAAATGGTCTGCCGGCTATCTTTTGGCGAACTGTTCTCTGAGTGGTTGGGCTAAAAAAAATAAGGTTTTGGTCCAAAGGGTGTGCAAGGTTTAGGTTTTAAAGCTTGAAACCGAATCCTTCTGCTGAAGATTTTGAACAATTGTACAGCGTAACATTTCATCATCGAGTGTTCAGAGTAAAGCGCCCAAGTCTTAAGGGTAGTCAAAATGGGGTGTCTATAGTCATTTCCTTAAATTTGGTTGTGTGGAGAATATGACCCCTTGGTTTGGTGCAGTGCATTCAGGGGATGCACATCATGGATGAAAGATGACATCATGAAGAGCAAGAGAGGGTTAAGACGTTCAACATGTTAACCAACACTGATATGTCCTTAAAGGTTGCCAGAGAGGATCTAAAAGACATGGAATATGCAAAGAAGAAGGCCAAGGTGATGATGTTCATGGCCGAACGGAGGGCTACTGATGCCGACGTTGCTTTGCAGGCTAATTATCAAGGGATGATGGATGAGGCCGAAAAGAGGGGCTATGACGAGGCCAAAAAGACCTACTTGGAGGAAATCTTGAAGTTGAAGGACAAGATCTTTAGTAAGGGTTGGACTAGGGCTCTACGCGCTGCTAAGGTGGAAGAGATTTCTCCTTTTTATGATATTGACAATATCCCAGTCCCTTCGAAGTCCGCTGCAAGAGTTTGGAGGAGAAGGTCTCGAGAGGATAGAGCTACAGATGTTGATCCTTCTGATCTTCCTCAGCCTCCTTCGAGCTCTTCCTTGGTTGGGCAAACTGTCGATCCTATAGAGGAGGAGCACCGCGAAGAGGGACAGTACGAGGAAAAGTAACGGGAGGAGTTGTTAGGTTGCCTCGGGTTTTTGCTTTTACTTTTGCTTTAGTAGTTCCTTCTTTTGTAATGAAACTTGGAAGCTAATGAAGTATTTTCAACTTTTGCTTTGGTGCTCGGTCGGATGGGCTATGATATAAGGCTAAGCTCCCTTTTGTAATGAAATACCTTCTAAATTTGCCAAGTGCTGAACATACAATTTGCACTCTTTTTTGTCTTGGAGTTCGGTCGGCTGGGCTTCTTCTTTTGTAGGCCGAACTCTTTTTTGTAACTAAAGTTTCATATCAATGCACTAGTTCTTATATTTTCGCAAGTGTCGAACTGTTTATCTTCAATTTTTGCTTGTATGTAATGTTTGCCCCTGACCTAGCAGAGGCTCTGTGGCCTAGCAGGTCATC
The DNA here is from genome assembly GCA_036172215.1 of Camellia granthamiana. Lineage (NCBI taxonomy): Eukaryota > Viridiplantae > Streptophyta > Magnoliopsida > Ericales > Theaceae > Camellia > Camellia granthamiana. Next base: position 75,935,034 of record CM069908.1, on the reverse strand, counting down.
TGTTCGGTCTAACTAAGCTTCATGCCTTGGAAAAAAATTGAGTAAAAGTGAGTTTTTACGCCCCCAGCTAAGCATGAGCTTTGTGGCTCAGAAGGCTGTCTGTTCAGTCAGACCAAGCTTCATGCCCTAGGAGAGAAAAAATTGTGTAAAAAGTTTTCTATCACTCAGCCAAGCAAAAGCTTTGGCCTTTTCTAGTTTTAGCCCTAACCGAGCATTGTGTTGTTCGGCCGCCACTTGACTTGGTCAAGTTTTGGCTTGATTTAACCCATCGTAGAGTGTAATTTGGCCTTTCTGTGAGTGTAAATTATGAATATGGACCGTGTTTCAAGTAACGATACTTGGCACAAATTTCACCAAGTTATACGACTTGGCACCCCGCTCTGACCAAAGGGTTGAGCATCTGGGCTTGGCTTGAGTTAAGAGTGGCTAATTTGCTCTATCGAGCACAAATGTACAACACAAGTAAATAAAGACAAATTGTAAAACAAATTTCCATTCATTGATACTTAGAACTTTTGATTACATCAAGGCATGTTCTGAGAAATAGATTACTAAAAGTACTTCATTCTAAGAATTACATTACTGGAAGTACTTCTTTAGGTTGGCAATGTTCCATGGTCTAGGGATTACCTTTCCTGCTAAATCAGCCAGATAGTATGCGCCATTGCCAAGTGTTGAAGTAACCTTGTAGGTCCGTTCCCAATTAGCACCGAGTTTCCATTCTCCAGGAACTTTCTTGTGATCCATCACCTTCTTGAGTACCAAGTCACCTGGTAGGAATTGCCTTGGGCGCACATTCTTATTGAAGCTCTTAGTGAGCTGCTGCTAGTAAGCCGCCAATCAAACGAGGGCAGCTTTCCTACACTCTTCGCCCATGTCTAGATCTTGGCCAATGGCTTCATCATTACCTAATGGCTCAAAGATCTCAGAACGGATAGTAGAAAGGCTAACCTCCAAAGGGATGACGGCTTCCATCCTATAGGTAAGGGAGTAAGGTATCTCATCGGTTAACCGGCGATGAGTAGTTCGATAGGCCTAGAGAACATTTGGTATCTCTTCCACCTATTTGCCCTTAGCTTTTTCAAGACGCTTCTCTATCTCATTGATGATCGTCATGTTGGATGCCTCAACTTGGCGATTGCCTTGTGGGTAGGCCGGAGTATGCCATTGTCAGAGAGAAGGACTCTAGGAATGCTGAATCAAGTCACAACATTGCGCCAAGCAAACCTCTTAGTGTCCGCTTCTTTGATCTTGCACAAGACCTCCACCTCCACCGACTTGGTGAAGTAGCTAGCTGCAGTGATGAAGAACCTTCTATTCCCAATTCCCTTCGCCAATTTCCTAACAATGTTTAAGCCCCACTGACCGAATGGCCAAGGACTGGTGAGGGGGGTCGGGTCTTTGGCTGGCTGGTAAATGAGAGGAGCAAACTTTTGGCACTTGTTACACTTGCGAACATACTGTTGGGCCTCATTTTGTATGCGTGACCACTAATACCAGTATATTAGGGCTCGGTATACCAAGGACCAACCACCAATGTGGCTTCCAAAGATCCATGCATGGATCTCATAAAGCACGTTTTCCACCAAACTTGGGTGAACACAAAGTAGATAAGGGCCCATGTAGGACTTCTTATAAAGCTTGCCAGATGGGAAGACTCAAAACCGAGTAGCTATGTGCTTTATCTTGTGTGCTTCTTTATTGTCCTCAAGAAGAGTGCCATTCTTCAAGAAGGCTGAGTGTGGGTCCATCCAGCTTAGGCCCGAGTTAGTGCAAAAGACCATTTTGACTAGCTGAATACTTGGTTAGGGTACATATTTCATCCACATTTTGTGGCCGTCTCTATAGTTGACAGAGGAACCTAGGCAAGCTAAGGCATCAACATGACCATTTCCTTCTCGGCCAATCTTCTCTACTCTGATAGCCTGGAACTTTCTGATTAAGTTTTTGGCTTGTTCTATATAAGTGGCCATCCGCTCATTACGAGCCTCATAAATTCCAAAAAGTTGGTTGACCACCAATTGGAAATCACTAAAGACGAGTAGCTCCTCTGCATTGAAATGTTCGACGCTTCGTAGGTCGGCTAGTAGAGCTTCATACTCTGCTTCATTGTTGAAAGCTTTCCATCCTAATTGAATGGCCTGTTCCCATATGAATCCTTCCCCGAGCCCTTTTGGTTGGAAGAACCGTCCACAAACAGCTTTCATACGTCCTCAATAAAAAGCTTCCATACTTCGGCTGGGGATTACCCTTTGTGCTGGGCAGTCGTAGTGACTAAGGTCGAGCTTCCTTTATATGAGATAGTTGGTCCCGGAGTAAATTTTGTAACAAAGTCTGCTAGGACTTGAGCTTTAATGGCAATTCGAGGTTAGAACTTGATGTCAAACTCTCCAAGCTCCACCGCCAACTTCGCTATTTGGCTTGAGAAATCAGCTCGACTGAACACTGACTTAAGGGGGAATTTGGTGAAGACGTTGATGGTATGTTCTTGAAAGTAGTGAACAAGCTTCCTAGAGGCAATTAATAGGGTGTATGCCAATTTCTCCGATGGCAAGTATCTAGTTTCGGTATCTAAGAGAGTCTTGTTAACATAATATATTGGTTTTTGCTCATTTCCATCCTCTTTGACTAGCACTGCACTGGCGACATGATTATAAATAGCCAAGCAAAGAAGGAGCTATTCATTGGCGACAGAGGTGGATAGAAGAGGAGAAGAGGACAAATACTTCTTCAAATCTTCAAGTGCTTTAGAGCATTGGCTTCCCCATTCAAAACTAGCTTTCTTCTTTAGAAGTTGGAAGAAAGGCTTCATCCGATCAGAGGACCAACTGATGAAACGATCAAGTGCTACAACCATGCCAGCAAGTTTTGAAATCTTCAAATACTTCTTCAAATCTTCAAGTGCTTTAGAGCATTGGCTTCCCCATTCAAAACTAGCTTTCTTCTTTAGAAGTTGGAAGAAAGGCTTCATCCGATTAGAGGACCGATTGATGAAACGATTAAGTGCTACAACCATGCTAGCAAGTTTCTGGAGTTCCTTAGCCTTTGTAGGCAGTTTTAGGTCTTTGAGGGCTTTGATTTGGTCGGGGTTGGCTTCGATGCCCTATCTAGTCACCATGTACCCTAAGAACTTCCCTGATCCTACTCAAAAGGCATATTTTGAGGCGTTGAATTGAAGCTTGTAGGTCTTTAGAATTTCGAACACTTGCTCAAGGTCCCTTAGATGGTGCTTAGCCAACTTGCTTTTGATGACCATGTCATCAATGTATGCTTCCATGGTTTTACCGAGCTAGTCCTTGAACATTTTGGTGAGCATTCGCTAGTAGGTCGCACCAGCGTTCTTCAAGCTGAAAGGCATTACTTTGTAACAGTAAGTGCTTCTAAGACTGATGAAAACTGTTTTCTCATAGTCAGGACCAAACATGGGGATCTAATGGTAACCACTGTAGACGTCTAGAAAGCTCATGCACTCATGTCCAGCCGTTGCGTCAACAAGTTGATCTATTCGTGGAAGGAGGAAGCTATCCTTGGGGCAAGCTTTGTTGAGGCTAGTGAAATCAACGTAGACTCTCCACTTGCCATTCTTCTTCTTTACCACGATGGTGTTGGACAACCACTTTAGGTACTGTACTTCTCGAATGACTCCAACAACTAAAAGTTTGTCCACCTCTTTAATCACTACATCGATATGTTGCGCAGCATGACCGTCTACTCTTCTGAAAAATTGGTCGTGCTCCTAATTGGGCATTGAGTCGATGACAAGCATAATTGGGGTCCAACTCAAGAGTGTCATAGGTCGACTAGGCGAACACTTTGATTTTTTGCGAAATAGAGCCAATAATTGCTCTTTCTCTCTGATAGTGAGGGAAGTGGCAAATAGGAAGAACTTGTCTGGGTTTCCTTCTTCCACCAAGACCACATCTAGGTCTTCTTCCATCTTCTTGGTTGACACTCCGCCGATGTCTTCCAAAACTGGCTGGTCAAGTACTTCTACCATCTGTACTTAGTCGCAGACTTGTTTTGTTTTCATGGTGGCAATAAAGTAGTGTTTGGCCGCCACTTGGTCTCCGTGAATCTCCTCTATTCCATACTTGGTTGGAAGTGAATGAGTTGATGATAGGTGGAAAGGACTGTCTCCATTTGGTGAATCCAAGGTCGACCAAGGATGGCATTGTAGGGAGATGTGGTGTTTACCACCAAGAATTCAACAGAGACTACCTTGGACTTAGCTATGACAGATAGAGTTATCCGGCCGAGGAGCCATTCTGTTTGCGAGTTGAAGCTAACCAAAAGGGAGGTGGTAGGTGTTGCTCATTGAGGCCAAGCTTCTTGAAAAGCTCATAATAAATGATGTCGACGACACTCCTTTGGTAAATCAAGGCTCATTTCATATCGAACTTGTTGGCTACACCAACTATAACGATGAGGGCATTGGTGTGGAGGTGTTGGATTCTTTTTAGGTCCTTCTCGATAAACACAACATTAAACCGTGAAGGCCTGGTTTTTGTCTTGGACCTTTTGGGAAGAGGTCCTATCGACATTAATTGTTGAAGGTGGGTGGCTTATTAGATTTCGCCTCGAAGGGCATTTTTCCTTTCGGGGTCAGTCATTCCATGGATAACGTTGATGACCAACCTTGGGGCATGGTTTTATTCAACAGGGGCTTGGTCTTGTCCCCGTTTTTTTTTCTTCTCGTCAATGTATATCCATTGTTGGTGGTGGCCCGTTGTAACTAAGTCCTCCAAGTGTTGCTTGAGAGCTTTGCAATTTTGCGTCTTGTGTCCCTTCTCTCGGTGATAAGTGCAACGTAGTATTTGATTGCGCCAAGTAAGGTCCCCAGTCATCTTAGGTGGCCAGATGAAGAAGGCTTCCCCTTTAAGTTTCTCAGCGAGCCTGTAGATCAGTTCTTTGAAGACGGTAGTGATGCCTTCGTAAGATTTGGCTATTTCCTTCTCGTTTTCCACTGTAGTGCGGTTTTTTCGGCCATAGTTCTTGCGCTGCTCATCCCTCCTCGGCTACTCAGTCCTAGGTGGCCTAATCTCTTTAGTGACCGCCACATGTACTAAAGCTGCGTTATCTTCTACACGAGTGTGTTGCTCTATTCGGGCCCTTAAATCCTTCATAGTAGGGTCAGGTCGTTTTGTCAATGATTGTCTTAGCTTGTGCGAAAGGAGGTAGGTCTTGCTTGAAGTATAGCACAACCAGTTGTTCACTGCAAACATTTTCCTCCAAGTCGCCATACTCCTTCCAATACCGTCACGCGTACTGGTGCAAGGTCTCTTTCTTGTCCTTTCGAATATTGAACAGGGTATCCAACTCCTTTGGGACTCTACTGTTGGAGACAAATCAAGCTAAGAACGCCTCAGAGAGTTGCGACCAGTCATAGATTGAACCAACAAGGAGTTTATCAAACCATCGGAACCCAAGTTCTCCAAGGCTAAAAGGGAAAACTTTATGCATGAGCGCGCCGTTGCGGTTCTAAAGGGATACCATCTTGTGGTATTGGCTAATGTAGATCAAAGGGTCCATCTTCCCATCATAAAGAATGAATTTCGGCGGGCTATACTTCCGTAGAGGTTTCACAAGTTCTATCTCTTAGGAGAATTTGGTGGACACTAACCGATCTAGAGCGCGATGCTCTCATTGGTGTATGGACTGGTCCAAGTCCCTATTGAGTCGGCTCTCCTCCTACATTCTCGTCAACACTCTTCTTCCCTGTGTAGCAGTTGTGCCTTTTTTTTGTTATCGTTCAGCCAACTTCTCAAATCATGCGATCGCTCGTCGCGGTGGCAAGGAAAGGTTTCAGATAGGTGACTGACTATCCTTTGCCTTTTATGAGAGTCCTCTTGTGGGTTATTTTTTTGGAGGTTATCCGTCCAACTATTGGCCCCTTCACTACACATCAAAATCGGCTGGCTACGCTTTCGACGAGCAGGTCCGCGGTTGGAGTGCTTGTGAGGTGGCAGCTGTGGAAGAGAAATACGTCTCCTTTGCGATGGTCCTTCAATGGACTTTCTTGGCTCTATTGTGGTCGTCATGAACTTCATTAATTGGGTGCAAAGCTCAATGATCTTCAAACCCTTTGAGTCAATAATGCGGTCACGATGGTCTCTCTCAGTAAAAGACGTTGAGACGACTCGACGACAACGACAAGACGTCGTTCCACCACAACGGGTGTCTCGTCATTATGGTTCATAGGGTCATCTTGTGCTGAAAGGAATGCCAAACCCTTATCTTTGGTGCTCTCTATCATCGGAGTCCTCTCTGCTAGCCCTGAATGGGTTGTGTCTTCGATTCCCATCACCGGAGTTCGTCATGAAGCAAGTAGTGGTCTTCCTACAGATGACGCCAATTGTGTAGGGGTGATTTCTGCACTATGAAGAAGGGTTAAACTTCGTGGAAGAACAGCGTGCTCCAGGAACTGAAGATCTGTACAGAATAACAAATGGTGAGGCTACCCGACCAGGGTTTAGTCAAAACCCCTCTAATGGTAAAGTTAGGAACTAAGGGAGAGGAAGAAGAAGAGAGAATACAAAGAGTGTGTCTTTGTTAAGAATGTGGATTTTCGAACGCCTTGTGGGTGAATAGTGCTCACATTTTATTGAGAAAATGTTGCTTGTCCTTCAAGACCTTCTTTCTCTGCCACTTGTCCTATTTGTCTTGTTCGTGGTTATCTCTTATAGTAGGGAGGACGACCATTCCACCTGACTTCTCAAGCATAGGTCTGTCATATGTGCACTTTGTCCATTTTCTCCTCTGTCTCCATGTTCTGCTCAGACAAAGGGAGAGAAACAGAGTTGTTTGCATTTTGTGAGCCTAAGAAAGATCTTTAGTGAATTGACATTCTTTAAGTTGGTCTACTTCAGAGTGGTTGTCTAACCAGGAGGTCCAACATGTTGCTTGGCCCACTTTGGAGTGGTTGCCTGCCCGACCAGAAGGTTCACTATATTGCTCGACCCACTTTGGAGTGATTGTCCAATATGTTGCTCGGTTCGTTTCGGATTGTAGAGCGATTCTAGTTTAGACCCAACCCATTTGATATTCTGGATCCGAGTTTTATTGTATTATATGATTGTTTATGTCTTATTTCTCCTTACTCCTCATTGAGTTTGGTTATTGGAAAGCCTTGGTTGCGTTTGGAACAGGTCAGTAGTTAGTTTTTCAAAATGGTTTCTGCCCAGATTTTGGCTTCCTCAATCAAGCAACACTTCTTGCGCTCAAGCGGTCTTTGAGAACTCTCAGTACTTTTACAAGCTTGCAAAGATATTGGGAGTTGGCATTTTACGCTCGAGCGGTCATTCTTGCGCTTGAGCTGTGTTGGTTCGAGCAGTACTTCTTGAGCTCGAGCAATGGATCTCTGTCTGTAAAACTTCTGGAAGTTTGTATTCTTTGCTCGAGCGGTCTCACTTACTGTTTATAATAGCTCGAGCGACACTTCTTACGCTGGAGCAGTTTATGCATATATCAGATCGTAAAGTTACCTTTTGAGTCACTTTTTCATCTCTAAACATTTCAAAACCCTATTTTCTCTCACTTTCTCTCTAAAACTCACATTCTCTCTACAAATATAGCTAGATCCATTGATTTCTTCACTCGTGTCCCTTTGATAAAAAGGTAGAGCACGACGAGGGCTTCTTTCTAATCGGAGCAAAGTTGGATTTAGGCTTCGTTGTGGTTTCTTCTTTCTCTCTCTCTCTCTCTCTCTCCTTAGTCTTCTGGATTTGAGGTAGGGATTCTCCACACTTTCTTTTGATTTTTAACTTAGTTATTTGTTACTTCTAAAATAATATTGTGATTTGGAGATTTTTAGACAAATCTAGGATTTTGGGTTAAAAATCAAAAGAGGGGTTTTCAAATGGATTCTTGAAAATGGTTGTAGAATTAAAAATGAGGTTGAGTTGTGATATTGAAAATGGTTGGTTTGGATAATTGGAATTGATTTTGGAAAAAAAGGAAATTTTGCCCTAAATATATCAAATGTTGATTTTGTATAAATAAATGGAATTGATGTTGGAAATGTAAAATTGGATTGATATTGAAATTGGATTGGTATTACCACTCACATCTTGGAATTTGAAAAGTTTATCTTTATGGAAATTAAATATCTGTTTTGGACTATCTGTGGAGAATAGCTATAATTGTTGTAGAAATTGCATGAGAATTAGAAGAATTGAAACTATTTTCTCATCCGTGGCATTGAGCATTATTGCATGTTTAACACATTTGAAAATTTTGTTGTTTGAAGAAAAATGAGTGTATAACTTGGTGAATCTAGATAGGAGTGTAGTGCAGTATTAAGTTGGCATGTGTGTCTTTGGTGAAAGACCAGAAACTCGCGCGGTTAGGTGTCGAGCCTTCCTGTTAATACCAGTAAAAATGACAAATTGGTAGTGCTTGTAGCCTACTTGCAGGCACGTCCTAGATATTCACAGCGTTGTATTCATTGCCCTGTTTTCTATTGTAAAGGAAATGATATTATGATTTGAGATATACACTTGGTATTGCATGGTTTTGGAAACAGAAATGAAAGTTTTTTAGTACGAGTATTGCATATGCATTCACCTTATAATTATGTTAAGATGCATATACTGTGTTGGATTATTTCTACTGGTCCTTGGCTCACACAATGTAAGAAAATCATTTTCAAGTGCTGATGATATGTCTCTGCTAAGGTAATAATTTGGGAAGACTCGGAGCAAGAGCTTCATTTTGTTTTCTTGTTGTAATTATTTTTGTATAAGCTAAGGATTTTACCTGTATTGAGTCTAAAACTCACTTTTGTTGTAACCGAGTATTATCTTGGAAAGTTGTAAGCCTTTAGGGTATTTTTTATATGTTTTAACTTTTATTTCATATTTTTAACTTGTAACACATGCTATAGATTTAGGGTTATGACTTGTAAATGTATAACTGCACGTACTACCTTTTGTATCACAGAATCATATGAAATGGAAGGATGCTTATTTTAGAAAGACTATAATTATACATCGTCGTCATTTATTAATATTATAGATGGTTGATTATTTTTAATTTCGGGGCATTTTAGATTGGGCCTAGCATTAGGCTGAGCTACCTTGATTGCCTTGCCTTGCCTTCGAGCAAGTGTTTGGTCATTGGGCCAAGCCCTTAGCTCCTTTACTGGTGCGGGTCTGGTTTTGGGTCGAATGCCAAAACTTAGTTAATTTTTTATCCCACTTCAATACAATATAAAATTTTACTTATTTATTTTTTCTCACTCATAAATTATAAAACTATCCTAACAACATCTCTCTTATATTATATAAATTATTTATTTTAATATTATTAGTGATTTTATAATTTTTTTTTTATAAACAATATGATTTTAACAAATTAATTAATTTAGTTGTAATAAAAAAATGAAAAATTATGTGTAATTCAGGAAATTCAAACAACTCGAGATTGGACGGACCTCTCAACCCAACGTGGGTTGGGTTGGGTTGGGCTTCAACCCCGCTTGCACCCGAGCGAAATCCCTAATCTAAGAAATCTTGAGGTGTGTTCGACTCTTCCCTTCAGCTCGTGTTGACTTCGACTTCCGACATCCGACTTCGTCTTGAGGTGAGTTCTTCCTCTTCTTCTTCGACTTCGACTACGACTTCGATTCCTTCTTCTTCTTCGACTTCGACTTCGACTACGACTACGACTTCGACTACGATTTCGATTCCTTCTTCTTCTTCTTCGACTTGGACTTCGATTCCTTCTTCTTCTTCTCTTCGCTGTTTTTTTTGCTTCTTCGGTTGTCTTCTTCTTAATTTATCTTTGAAAATTGAAATGCTATGTAATATGCACTTTCAGCTTTGAGAATCATTCTATAATTTGCCTTAGTTACTTCTTTTTTTTAAAAATTGTCTTAGTACTAACCTGCTATGAATCATTAGTCAGTATGTGCACCTTGCTTCAATAAAGCCTGCACCTCGCTTTGCGCCTAGGCCCCAGGAGACCTTCTGCGCCTTGGTGTGTCTTGAGCCTGTAAAAACACTGCTCATGGATGTAGATAGGCTTTGGTAGAACCATGTAAAATTTGGTGTTTTTTTTCTCTTTGGTCTATGCATAGGTGTGCTTTTGTTCACATTTGTGGGACGTAAAATTTCTAACATAGCCATGGTAGTCGATTCGAAACTATGGTAGCCAATCTGAGGTCATGGCATCAATCAAGAGAGTTGTTTTGCATAGAAAATAGAAAAATGATTGTGTCGTTTGATCTCAGAATAAGGAAATAAACAGAGTTGTGATTTTAATTGCTAGAAAAATCTGGTGGGGGCAACATGTTTGACTGAAAGAGAGTAAAGGACCAATTTATATTGTGTTGTATGGCAATTGAGGTAAGGTTAAATGCTTAAATTATTTCCATTGTGCACAGAGTTCGATGCAAAGAAAAGTGATTTGGAGGTTGTCATTGGTTTGAAAGATTACCTTGAGTTACGATTCATAATTCATTGTTACAAGAATGTGTGATGCAAGTAGAGATTGACGAACCGTAATTTCTTTCTATTAGATCAGCATACATGTAGCAAAAAGATTCAAGGCAAGGGCTTTCCCTAGGGTTTTCAAGTGTTGGGATTTCACCCGTAGGTTCATGATTTTCAGATTCTGAATGTTTTGACGAGATTAAATAGATTGTGGAGATCAGGATTGATCAAGGTGACCAAGTTTGATTGTAGGAGATCAAGGGTGATCGGCAATCTGGTTCAATCAGTGGTAAAAGACATGTCTTCGACGGATGCACCTTGGGTTTAATTGCAGGCGAAGTCAATCAAGCAACATTTTCCTAATTGAACAGATGGTTAACAACCTATATAAGATTTTAGTAGCAAGTGGACGTGGAGTCTATTTGACAACATTTTCTTGATTGAACAAATAATTAGCAACTTATACAAGCTTGTGTGGAGAGTGTTGTGATAGATGGAGTTGTTGTCAAAGATGAGACTAGTATGTCATGCGTGACCCGAGGCCATGATAAGGATGGTTCAAAGGAGTAAGGATGTTTCAAAGGTCAATGTAGCCTAAGAATTGTAAAAAAAAATCCAAAGGGGTTGACCAAGTCAAAGGGTCAAAGGTCAAAGGTTGAAAAGTCAACAAATTTGTTCAAAATGAGTCAATCGTTTAAGCGGACTGATCCCCGCTTGATCTATGAAAACAAACTCGTAGCATCTCTAATTGGATGAAGAGAAAGACTGTTTGAGTGAACAAGGGATCGTTCAAGCTCTAAAACCAAGGTTCCAGTATTTTTGCTTAGGTCACAATGACCGCTCGACAATTGCTCGAGCAGTCTTAGCCAATAAGTTAACACATATAACAAAGAAGCTCTCAACTTGTCTGAAACGCAACAAGAGTCACTCTGACTAACAACCACCCAATGATATACGATTCTAACTACAAATAATTAAAAGCATGCCATTTATTAACTCTAACATACAACCCTAAATCCATTTCCATTTCCATTTCTCATTTCTCATTTCATACATTCTCATAGTCATGTTCACTATTGAAATCACATTTCCATAACTCTATATCTCATTCATTATATCAAAATAAACATGTGTATATGTGAGTTCTATACGTGAAATTTATCAATTATGCTCTAAAAGGCTTGCAAACTAAGAGGTCCTTAGCCTTCAACTACAAATGGCTCAATGGCCTTACATCACGAAAAGAGCCCCATGGCCTTAAAAAAAAAAAATGGCTCTGCGGCCACACATAAAATCACAAAAGATCTTGTGCCACCTCAAGGCTTTAGATCTTCAGCAACACCTGAAAATATCAACGGAGTGAGCATACAGCCTAGTAGAAGTGTACGACTAACATGCTCAATATGCAATCCTAAGGTCTATGATCATGTGTAATATAATATATATAGTAAAAATGATTTTACTAATGCAATTAATTTTTACAAAACCAATTTAAGTTACAAGCCATGCTTTTATTAGGCCTCGTTTGGGAACAGGCTATTTTAGTAATTTTTTGACTTTTTGACTAAAATATGAGGTAAAAAAACTAGTATGTTTGGGGTGACTTTTTAGCTTTTTACGAAAAGATGTGCAAAAAGTAGAGAGAAAAGGAAATCTTTGACTTTTTGGTATAGATTATAGGCTTTTTGACCTTTTTAGTAACTTTTTGACTAAAATGTTAACTTGCCAAACGAGCTCTAAATCTCATTTTTAGTTCCATTTTCACAAACATGAGCTCAAGGCTCTAATTTTCAACTTGACACACATCATTGTCCACTTCCATTTTCAATGATTTTTACGTTGTTGCCTAACCCCACTTCTCAAGCTACTAACCGAAAGGACATTTAGTATGTACTTCTGACAACTTTCTAGGCTTTCATTGAGGAGCATATTTATCCCAACTTGTGCACAATGCACTAACCCCAGAATGTTGTACTCAAGGTTCAATTCTCAAAACCATTTTAAGGTTATTCCAATTACACAAGACCATTTCAAGGCTCACCCATTTTCTCAAAATACATGTTTCTCATTACAATATTCTCAATTTCAACGTGGATGCTCAATGGCCCAAATTACATTTCAAAATCTATATTTCTCTATCAAACTTGATATTTTCCAAAATCTCACATTTTCAACTAAACATCCTACACAAGGGATTTTCAATTAATATTTCCATACCCACAAGTATAACATAATATTTCTCATATTCTCCAAAACATATGGTGCAATATAAAATCATGCTTTTTCCTCAAATGATCATGGCATTGAATCATACATGCAAATTTTCTAACATGTGTTATGATCTAAAGCAAGCGATTAGAAAAGCATATATTATCCATTTCATATCCAAACTACCCAAGCAGTTTTGCAATCGGACACCTATCCTTCTGAGCCAGTTACTCAACTAATGTTGGAAGGAAAGCTACTTTTGATGATAGACATCATCATAAGATGCTCTTTAGTGACGAGGTGATTCAACCAAGCTATGATGAAGAAGATGTGGAAGAAAGTAGTGATCAAGGGCAAGATTGTGATACGATTGTTCCTATCTTTGATGTTGAAGCTTCCATCTTTCGTGGAGAAGATGTGGAAGAAGATTATAATCAAACACAATACTGTGATCAAGATGTTTGTAGCTTTGATGAGGAACAAGGGTATAATGATGTTTTCATATTTGATGAATCAATGAATGGGGTGTTGGATTATGATGAGGTCAATGTTTATAAATATGAAGAGGAAGTTGATGACTGTGAATATGGAAGCATCCCAATCGTTGACCACTATGATGATGCGGATAACCTTCTTGTAGAGAGTGAAGGTGTCCTTGAAGATGATGAAAGTTTTGTAGATGAAGCAAGTTTTGCTCTTACATTGCTTCCCATGAAGTGGTTGCAATCCCACCTTTTAGGCCATTCTAGATGCCAAGGAAGTTGTGGTGGAGTCATGAATTTGAAGTTTCATGGGTGTTGGATGATCTTTGCTTCCAAGAAATGCCTCTTATGCTATCTTTAAAGACATTTGTGTGATGATTTGGTACCCGGTCCAACTTCGTGGAAGAAGGATGAGTTTATTCTTAGGCCATGCGAGAAGTGTTATTTTGATGATATTTTGCTTCCAAAACGGCATGCTACATGGGTGGCCTATTCACACCTCAACATGGTTTCAGTTGAGGTGCATAAATGAGAACTTGTTTTGATGGAAGGATATTTGCTAGGATGATCTTGAATAAGGACGTGCAACTATTTAGTCTTGTTCGCTGTTGCATGTCTATTATGCTTCCATGAGTCATTGTTTTGAGTCATTTTGTTGATGTCGTTGTCTTGAGTCATTTTGATGTAGTCCCAACTTGAGGACAAGTTATTTTCTTTAGAGAGGAAGTTTGATGTAGTTAAAATTAGTATGGTTGTTATGTTTTAGTACTATAAGAGTTAGTTAGGTTTTTTATCCTATAAATAGGTGGTTAGGTCTCTCTAGTATTCAGTTTATGATATTTTGATATTGAATATTTTAGAGCTTAGAGCTCTTGTCTTTCCTAAATTGGTTCCATCATTTCCTCTTCCTTGGTTTTCTCCCCTTTATGTATTATTATTTTCATTGTTACTTTTGGTTTCAAAATATTGTTGTACTTCAAAGGTACTTTTGCCGAGACCTTGAAATGGGATTGGCCTCCTATCCCAGTAATCTCAAGCTGAATACTTGTTGAGCTTTTCTTCTTTAGATGTTGAAAGTAAAGATTCTTGAAATAAATTGGATCGCAGAAATGCTCGATAGTAGTAAAGGTGCTGCCTAACAATTAATTGGTTTATATTTTATTTTGTATTTGTAGGTTTTTAGTGCTATCATTTATAGTTGCCTGGATTTTTATGTCACCATCTAACATTTAATTGTTGTTTATTTTCTACGTTGTATTTGTAGATTTTTGTTCTATCATGTAGACTTGCCTTGATTTTTTAGTTGTAGCTCTAAAACCTCATCTATCTTCGATATTATTGAAGGTGCTGATGGACTGTCAACTATTTTCTGTTAACTGGACCAAGTGCTTATGTAAGTCATACCACCACCAGACTCGTCACCTTCAAATGATTGGTGTCCAAAGATATATGCAAAACAGGTTTTCAAACTTGCAAGCAGGTATATTATTGTCCCCCTTCAGTTTAGTGACCCTCACTAATGATTCAATTTTTCATGAATAATTATATAATGAACATAAGGGAATGGCTGTCAGAGTCTTTTTAGGTTCTTTATTTCCTTTGTACTTCACACACCACAATGATAGTCAATGGTCTTCTTTGCACTTGACTAAACCATCTCTGACAACTCCCTCATTTTGTCTTTATGTTGTGTTACTACTAGCTTCTCACGGATGTTATCATTTCTTATTTTATTCTAGATCTCCTTTTCTAAACAGTCTTTTATCCAACATTCTCATTTTTTCTATGCTCAACTTTTTTGGGATTTGATTTTATTAATTAGCATTGCTCTTTATAAGTAGTGTTTTCTTTAGCATTGTATTTTTCAAATAGCTGGTCCCGATCTACTAAGAAGGTTTGCACTGGGTGTATGAGGTGCAAAATCCTTCTCAAGTGATTTGTGTGTAACTATGTCTATGAATTGACTCAACCTATAGTGCTTGACTACGTTTTGAGCTGTATAGGGTTTGAATATGACTGACGGTGTGATATATACGCCCTCTTCTGTGTTGCAGGATCATCTCATAATACTATAAGATGTTCAATGAAATCTTATAGGCTATCAGAGCTTACTCAGGCTGAGGTTGATAGCCTCAAGGCTCGGCCTCGTATTGATTTCTCATCCATTTTCAATCTGGTAAAGAGGTTCAAAAGATGTTCCTTTGTTTGCTGCTTTGATCTTTTTAACCTGACTTATTAAACGTCTGCTGGACTGTGGTGTTGATACTGTATCAGGTGCATCCCATTGTTGATGATGTCAGGTGCAGAGGTGATGCTGCTGTTAAAGAGTTGGTGCTTCTTCTATATTGTATTTTAGACACTTGTTTTCTCATTAATAAAGACTTATGGAATTGAATTGTTTGTTTCAACACTGAGTTCCTCTAGTAGTAAGGTTCCTACTCAGATAACATTAATGTTCTTTTGGCAGCTATACTGCAAAGTTTGACAAAGTTGAATTAGACAAGATAGTTGAAACTCTGGGTGAACTTCCAGATCCAGAGGTAGTTATTTCTATATTTTGAGCATTCTTTTGAATATGAAATATATCCTTTTGAACAAGATAGAATTCTCCTTAAACGCAGGTTTTTCCGACTTCTCTCTCTCTCTCTCTCTCCCTCCCTCCCTTCCTCCCTCCCCTAGTAAGGTTTTAGTGCCCCTTTGAGCACTGGATTGGTCTCCAAACCTCTGTTATTAGAATCTTATGATTCGCGATTCGATTCGCAATTTTTGCAAAATCGATACGAATCTAAGGGTGAATCTATTTGGAAGTGAATCTCTAGTGAATTGCACGATTCACAATCGATTCACGATTCGATTCACTTTTTACGATTCATGCAATTTTTAAAATTTTTGTGTCCGACATATTTTCGACTCAATTTTTCCTCCATCTTTTTACTAAAAATGACATAATACAACTTCTAATAGCGTTTAATACCAAAATAACCAGCATATATACATGATTTGGTATTATTTTAGTGATCATGAAGTTTTTAATAGAATCCAATTAGATTTAGTTAGACCCAACATATTTTTAACCTTTCTTCTCATTTTTTTTTCCTTTAAAAAATCGTAATATATCTTTTAAATATGTTTAAGATTAAAATTACACTATGAATTATCTATTGCTATTTTATTAAATTAAATATTACATGTATGAGGTCAGTTATACTCTTTAAAATATTTTAGGCTTTAAAAAAAAAAGATTCTAAATGATTCTTTTTTATTATTTGCTCACTATTACTTAGAAAAGTATGTATGCTTATTGTCCAAATATCAATATCGTTGTTAATTATTGTTACTTTAGAAATTGATAGTTTGTCTATTTGGTTATTATTTTTATTAAGAATGGTTGATAAGAAATATCTAAAAAAGAAAAAAAGGTATGGTGACATAGGAACGTTTGTTAACTTCTTACTTACTAAACGACGTGATTATCATTCAAAATAACATTTTTATTGATTTAAGTCTAAATATTTTATATTCATAAGATATATTTAACTTTTAAATGTGTAAATATATGTTTTTAAATAATTTAGAAGAAGTGGCCGAATCTTTATGATTCACGATTCGATTCGATTCGCGATTCAGTACGAAACCATTTCGATTCACGATACGAATCCCGATTTGACAGCTATGCTCCAAACATGTACAGTCCGAATCCCACTTGCACGGCTCAATTACTGGGATTAATCCCTGAGGGTGGCCCTAAAGTGGGATGACTTGACCTCAGTACTTTTGTTTCTTGAGTTGGATTCCAGGCTACATTGATGATTCCTTAAGCTTCAGCTTGTACTGCCTGGGATCTTGATTTATACCATTTCCATTTGTTTAAAAGAATTGCCTGAATCTTTGGTATGCAAATTGTGACTTCAGTGGGTTTAGTTTTCTAAATCTGACACGAACATATGCTTATATAAGTTTCCTTAATCCAGCTTGATGCAGCTATTAGAGAAGCATTTGATGTGGCTTATCAAAACATCTATGCATTTCACGTTGCACAAAAGTCAGCTGAGAGAAGTGTTGAAAACATGAAAGTAAGCAATGTAACACTAAATCATTCTTATATTGTAGAATATTTTGTTTACAAGAGAACTTCTGTGTTCCCTGTCAGGGTGTTAGATGCAAGCGTGTGGCAAGGAGCATTGCTTCTGTAGGTCTTTATGTGCCAGGGGGAACTGCAGTTTTACCTTCAACAGCTCTGATGCTTGCAATTGTATGTCAATTAAATTTCATCAGATTGCTTTGCTAATTCATCAGATGGTTTTGTTGCTTTTCATTGTTGATGCCCAGCTCATCAGATTTGGTTGACATTTAGTTTATTCTGTATTCCAGCCTGCACAGATTGCTGGGTGTAAAACTGTTGTTCTTGCAACTCCCCCTACTCAGGATGGAACCATCTGCAAGGTATTTGTTTTACCATGATGTGATATCCTATACTGATATTGTGGATGAATGGATGGTGAGGTGGTTAATGAGGAACCCTCTGGGAAGATGGTAGGCATTGAGATGGCTAGAGACCACCAGAGGTGGGGGAGGTGAGAGAGGTGAGGCAACCTAGGAGAGAGAAAAGAGAGAGACCCAGTGGAGGATCTTGAGATCAACCAGATAAAGAGGTTGATGATTGCATGCCTTGCTGGGTGCATGGAGATCTCCTTATATAGAAGAGTTCGAGCCAAGGGGAAGCTAGCTAAGCCAAGCGCAACTTTCAAGGCTCAGGGATAGATGGCTCAACCTCCTTGCTTTGACAATTCAGAGGTTTCTCAAGCACCTCCTTCATGATAAGACCGTGGGGATTGTATCATGGGATGTGAGGAGGTAGGTATGTTAAATCTCAGGAATTGTAAAAGAAGAGCCTTAGTCTCAGGTATGATACACTTTTCGAGGTGCAGACTCTTGGTCAACAATCTCATCTTCTTATATTTGTGCCTCTGTAAGATTGGTCAAGGTCTGGGCAACATCCCACAGGAAGGTTGCCACTTCATCCTAACAAGCCCTCTACTCCAACCTCCAAGCTACATATCTTCTAGCGATCATGAGCTGTGTTCCTAGGCCTTGCTCTTAGCTTAGATACCATGACGTCACCAAGTCTTGGACTGCCACTCAGCAGAGGTCATGTAGGTGAGCCATAGTGAGCTGAACTGGTATTTTGCAGATGAGGGTGTGCATTCAGCTGAGGGGCAAGCGTGCCTTACCCACAGGTGATATGACGCTGTCTCTACACTGCTGTCCTTTGGTTGTGGGGCTGTACGCATGGACCAAATGTCATTGGGTCCAACTTCTGAGGTGGCTGATGAGGCGATGACATGGCATAGGCATGTGGCAAGGCTGTATAGCTGTACCTGCTGAAAATCACCTACCCAGAGCTAATGTTTGCCTTTTTGCAGGAAGTTCTTTATTGTGCTAAGAAAGCTGGTGTGACTCACATTCTTAAAGCTGGAGGAGCTCAGGTTGTAAATCAGACCTACTGGATCACTTATGTTGCGATTTTGGACACTATGAGTTCCTGTGTTATTTTATGTTGAAGTTTTGTTCTGGGGAGTTTGACATGTTGTAACCTTTGCAGGCTATTTCTGCCATGGCTTGGGGGACTGCATCTTGCCCCAAGGTACCTGCTTCCACATAATGATCTCTCAAATCTTAGGCTTATCGTAAGAAAGAGGGTTTTCTGCTTTGGAGGCTTTAGCTTAACGTCATTCTTCTGTTTGTTATCTGGGTGTTATCAGCTTGTTTAGTTTCATTTCATTTCAACTGTTTATATTGCTCCTGTGCTTTTCCCTTTAACACTTAAAAGTGTTATATGCAAAATTATTTTACGCAATTTTACTTGCTTATTTAATTGTTGAAATTTGATCTTAGTATCATTATATTTTCTTATTTATCCTTTATATATTGTATGCATACAAATATGGAAAGCATGTATGACACATTAAGGATACACCAATTTGACATTCTAAAAAAAGCAGGGTACTATTCTAATCTCAATGTTTTCTTCTACTCTAAGAAGTACGCAAAGTATTAAAAAAACTTTTCTTGTATTCTATCCTAAGAATTCTACTCTAATGCCTATGCAAGAATTATTACAAGATCATTTTCACAATAGTTCAGATACGTGACCTACAATATCTGAAAAGTATCCAATACTTCTCAAAATTACAGAAAATTATGGATATGTTTAGGAAGTATTGGATATCCACGAATACCTAATGATTATTAGTATTGCTCCCTTCTAAAAGAATCCATGCTTCATAGGATAAAAGGCAAGGTTTATAGATAAAATTTGGAGATGCCAATGTGGGTATTCATCTATTATATGACTGGTCATGTAGTTCTTAGATTGGAAAGTGTGTGCTTCTTTTGAAGTGTTTTAGAAGCAGCCTTTAGTTTCTCGTCAGCCTGCATTTGCATGCTTTGAGCTCACAATATAATGTATACAGAACTTAATCAAAGTTTATAGTTCTTTTTTCTTTTTCTTTTTCTTTTTTTTTTGGACAGGAGAAAAGTTTTTTGTTTTTTCAAATGAAGAAAGACATAATAACTTTTATTGACGAGCTTTTGTTTTTTTGGTTCCTTCATACATGAGATATATATTTGCAACTCCTTTACTAGTATTAATTTGTCATAATCTGCAGGTTGAGAAGATATTTGGGCCTGGAAATCAGTATGTCACCGCTGCTAAAATGATTCTCCAAGTATGCATTATTTTTCTTATATATGACTGTTAGAATTTGTTTGTTTATGATTGCATTTTTATATTAATAAGTTCACTTCAGTAAACCTAAACCGGTTCTTTTCTATTCTTGACTCAATGGTTTCTTTTTTTTCTTTCTCGGCAGAACAGTGAGGCTATGATTTCCATTGACATGCCTGCGGGACCATCAGAAGTTCTTGTCATTGCTGACAAACATGCCAATCCCATTCATATAGCATCAGATTTGCTTTCCCAGGTGTTTACTGATGTCTGAAATTTTTGCTTTAGTTTGTGATAAATAATTTAATGGGTGAATCAGTTTCTTTGAATTTTCTGTTTGTAACATCTGGAATATAATTTTGCTTTAACATTCAGTTTCTTGTGAATGCTATTGAACTTCAGCCAGTTCACTCTGGTTGATAATGCCTATGGTTTAGGAAAATTTGAACAAGTCTAGTGCTATTCAAAATCCATCTAACCCCCTGGGGGTCTTGTGTTGTTGCTTTAACAGGCCTGAGGGCGTTGCTCATTATCAATTGGTATTCAGGTCCATTGGTGAAGTTTCCATAGCTCTATATTAGAGGAAAAAGAAAACTAAAAGCTGTTTTAAAATTGGAGTTCTGTATTTCAAATGGTGTATCTTTAAAGTTGTTATTATTGCAGTTTATTGTGAAGCATTTTTATTTCTGTGACTTTATCATAGATATTTTTGAGGTTGCTAGATACTGGCCAATAGTCATGGATAGGACGTAAAGATGTGATGAACTTTTTCTTGAAACCAGTGGACATGCTAATGCAGTCCTTCAATAAGTACCGAAGCAACAAACATCCCCGAGAATCCTTCAAACCATCAATTGCCACAACAGTGGAAGTTGGGGAGAAGAAGCTAGGCAATCTGAGAGATGAGTGGAAGAAGTAAGAGAAGCGGAAGCAGAAACAGAGAAAAGAAGAAAAAGAAGCTGAGAAAAGAGGCAGAGAAGCCGTGAGGAAGAAGAAATCAGTAGTGAGGAAAAGATAGTGCAACCACCTTATATGTTTTTTATTCAGCCAAGAGACCCCACCCATGACTAAGTTGGGTATTTATAGGATTCTAATCTACAGTCCAACCTAAGCATCCCCTTGCTAAGGTGTCATTACAATAGGTCCACCTGTCATGGCACTTGAGTAGTTGTATGACTAGTATGTGACAATTAAGTGGATGTTGATAACTCCACATCATAAGCTAGAAAATAAAACAACCAAAATTAATCCTCAATAATAAATTAAGGAAAACTACTTCAGATTCTTGGATTTTCTTTATTCCCCATTAATTTGTGTTGAAAATATGTGCTTGCATCTTCACATTACTGCTATTGTTTAACAAAAGAACCTCTGTCCCTGCTTGTTTCTTACTTGTTCTCTCAAGTAATCGTTCATGATTTTCAGGCTGAGCATGGCCCTGATAGTCAAGTTGTTCTTGTAATTGCTGGGGATGGTGTGGATATAAGGGCTATTGAGGAGGAAATCAGCAAGCAGTGCAAAAGCCTTCCAAGGGGTGAGTTTGCTTCAAAAGCACTGGGTCACAGTTTCATGATTTTTGCTCGCGATATGGTTGAGGTTAGCCTTCTTATTCTTGTTCTTGTCACATTAACTTCCCTATATGAAGTAGTCATCTGCTTACTTCAACTTGCCTGCATGAGAATTTTTTTTAAATTCATGCTTATCATTCCAAATTAGTACATACATGGCAACTCTAGCTACAATGATTGGAAGCTTATCCTTACTTCACAAGTTACTATAAACAACAAGGTCAAAACTATCATTGGGACAAAAGAAACATGGAGATATAATATGGAAAGCGTGAGGCAAAATTTAGTTAGTGTTAATGAGATGCATCAGCGAATAGTCCATGCAACCAAGGGATTGCAGCCTAAGTGGCTTACCCTTTGGCCACCAAGTCTTTCCTAAGGAGAGAGAGATTTGGGTTCCACTCTTAGAGCATCTCCAACCACGTCCTCTTCTCAAGAGGATGGAAATAATATTTTTTATTCAAAAAGTAAATATAGAGGAGGTCACTATTCATTCAAACTCCAACCACAAATCTTCATTTCCTTCATTCAAACTCCAATCAAAAAGTAATTTTTGTTCATTAATAAATATTTAATTTTAAAATTTTTGTAAAACATATTTAATATTATACTCATTTTGAAGGTATGATTTCATACTTTTTATTGATGTCAATTTTATAAAAATTAAATTTACACATTAAAAGTTATTTCGAATATAATTAAGAAATATAGAGTGAATAGTGTTTTAGAGTCTCCTCCATTTTTTCATCCTCCCTCTATATTTGGAGGATCAATTCATCCTCCTCCATTTGGGAGGAGGATATAGAGGATGCGTTGGAGTTGTTTTTGGGAGAGGATCCTCCATATTTGAAGATATGGAGGATGGGTTGGAGATGCTCTTAGGGGTGGAATGGGGGGCAAGACTTAAGTACTTGCAAGGAGAGGGTAGGAGTTCAACTCCTCCCCAAGTGCTAATCTAACAACTAACAACTGACTTACGCCGATAAAAAGAAGAAAAGGGAATAGTCTATGGCGTCATGCTACACTATAAACGTGTCTATACGGTGATTTTGTTAGTTTGTTGCATTTTCTTGTATTATTCTTATTTCTATAATGCGGGAAGTTTTGTCCCATTGACTCTTGTAGCTAAATTTGTTCATTGTGACTTTCAGGCAATCTCCTTTTCAAACTTATATGCCCCAGAGCATCTGATTATTAATGTGAGAGATGCAGAGAAATGGGAGAGTTTCATTGAGAATGCAGGTATAGTGCTTCTTGTGCTTTTTTTTTTTTTTATTCTGTATTTTGTATAGTTATATTTTCTTAAGCCATTTTGCCGTAAGCATTTTAATAAGCGTTATTAATTCGTGTTGTTGCTTTGAATTATCATTCTACGTTATACACTTGGCTCATTCGGTTTTGTTTTCATTTTGGCCTTGTTTGGGAAATTAGCTATTTTAGTTGGCTATTTGGCTTTTTTAGCCTGGCTAAAAAAGTTGTGTTTGGGAAGTTGGTTGGCTCTTTTGTTTTTTTTTTTGTAGTTGATTTGATGGTTGTGAGAGAAAAAGTGAAATGATTATAAATTGGATGTAACATTTTGTCTTATTTGTTATTTTAGCCTATTTTGTCTTTTAGTAGGCTATTTTAGCCCAACTCTCTTCCCAAACAAGGCCTTTATAATTTATGTTCTCAAAAAAAAAATAAAAATAAATAAAATGATACAAAAAACTTATTTGGCATTGGAGAACTTTTTTGGCAAAGCTTTCTAAAAACCCTACTTTTTTAAAACACCTTTAAATTATTTTTGAATTTTCAAAAATTGGTGTTTGCACAAAAATGAAAACAATGGGTGTTTTTTAACTTCTTATTGTTGTTTTTATATTTGAAAACATGTAAATTTTGAAAAAAAAAAATTGACATTCATGTAATTTTCTTTTATCTTTCTAATATTATTATCTATGCTGCCAAAAATTTACAATTCATGATTTGATTCACAATTCTTGAATAGATCCATGTGGTTCTTTGGTTGAATCTATTTTGGGTTAGAGTTGTTAACGAATTGCACAATTCACAATTTGATTCAAGTATTACGATTCATGTAATTTTTGAAACTGACCATTTTTACATCTTTTTGGTGAAAATTTCATAATCCAACTTCTTAGAGTGTTTAAATTTAAAATTACCAATATCTTTGTATGAGTTATTATTTTCCTGATCAAAGGGTTAATATAATCTAGTCAAATCCAATCAGAATCAACATTTTCTTAACATTCTTTTTTTTTTCCTCCTTTTTTTTCTTTCTTTTCTATTTTTCTATTTTTTTTCTTTTTTGGTAGTGTTGTCCTGCAAAGAAGGTCAAAATAATTTCTAAGGATGTTTGAGGCTAAATTAACTTGCAATTACGAATTATCCATTGTTATTTTGGCGAAATAAACATGGTTTGACATGACATATGTCAGTTAAGTCAGACCTAATGGTTCCACTACTTTTTTTTCCTCTTTTTTTAAAATATATATATATATATATTTTTGAATAATAAGTATACACACCTTTTAAAGTGTTTCAATTTTGAATAAAAAATATATATTAGATAAATGGGAAATGGAAAAACTAATTGTAAATCGGTGCAAGCTTTATGGTAATCCCCACACATCAAAAGGGTAAAAATAATATCAAACAGATGGAATCTTGTATCTTTGGGACAAAATTTCTTTTTCCCTAACCTTCAACCTTCTCTATCTTCCCTCAATTTCTCTCTGTAGGTTTTACTCCATTAAGGAGTCCCATTTACACTTTCTTTTTATTCTACACTTTTTTATAGTTTCTTGGTCCAACTTTTTATTGTAAGGAAAATATGTGATGGTTGCAAATTAATTTTAAGGTTGGTGAGATTTGGACCCACATCTCTTGCTATGAAGGCTATGTCTTCTCAATTAGATGGTGTAATCATGTCCTTATGTTAAAACTATTGTATAACATCTATCAAAAAATCAATTTATTTTATTTATTCATACATATGTTCATTTGACATATTCTTTTCTTATTGTTTTTGGCAAATCTTAAGATTTTGTATATGGTTCAATTCACGATTTGCAAAATTAGGATTCTTGATTTGACTATAATTATTAGTTTTTCCCCTAATCTATTAGTGACAGGCTTTTTCATTATATATACCAATGTTTTTTTAAAGAAAACGTTTGGGGCATGAGGGAAATTTTACTAATAATCAAGAAAAGAGGTACAGAAAGAGAAGGGGACATAATGAATGTTACCGTCGTAATTGTTTTAGATTTAATTTTGTTTTTAAGTTGGAATTATCTATTTAGTATTAATAGATAGGTTTATAGGCGTTGTAGTGGTAGTGGGTCTCTTGGTTATAGTTTGTAATCTTTATTTCTTGTATATAAATAAGTTATTGATCAACAAAGAAGTATGTTCAAATTCAATAGTATTAATTAACTTCTTGGGAAGTCATGTAGGTTTGGTTTTCCTCAAATTGACCCAACAGGAGGTCATCCCACTCGAAGTGGTATTTTTTTCTGTTTCTTATATTTTCATTTCAATTGGTATCAGAGCTAGTCATGGAGGAACGAACAACACTTAGATTGTTCAGAGACATTGGTTAGTTCTTTAGTTACAGGCCAAGAAATAATTTTCAAAGAAATGCAGGAGACATTTGCAGTGATGAATGCTAAGCTATACCAAATAGGCAACATCAAAGTTTGTGAAGTTGAGGAGAGTTCTCAAAATCGAAATCAAAATCAAATCACTGGTGATTGATTCTTGGTAATGACTTTACAACAAGGTGTCTCTGAGTCAACACAAAAAGACTTTCAAGTGATGATATTGTTCTTGTGCTTGCCCAAAAACGATATTGTTCTTGTGAGGTTATGCTGAATATTATGTTGACTTCTAAAAGTTATGGAAGTTTGGTTAACCAAAAAAGAGGCCCTGCCCCCTCAAAGTAGGATTTTCCCCTCTTTCTTCTATTTTCATTTTGTTATATAAGAAGGTTCATATCAATGAACCTTACCTGTCAGACTAGCACAAGAAAAATACGAATGCATGAAGGAAGAATGAAGTTACCTAACTCTAATATCAGGAGAACCAATCGTCTCTAAATTCACAAAACCCTTAACCAAAACAGGGAAATGGTTGAAATCTGGAAAAAGAAAATTGTTTTGGTTCACAATGCCCCAGTATGCCAATGCATCTGCAACACTGTTCGCCTCTTGGTAACAATGAATCACTCTATAATTCAAAGCTTCCAGCATATGCTATAGAGATGACATTTGATATACAAAGTTTATGCAGGCTTAGCATCTCTGATAATCCCTTCACCATTAGCCATTTAAGGATTATTTTTACTACAACCATCACAATTCAATTTCACACATGGAAACGTGGGCTTTTTCCATTGAACTGCAAGCACCGTAGATTTTCTGTATAACTGGAGGAACGTGCAAAACATCAATCTTCTAGAGAGATTAGCAGATAAATGAGAGACTTTGACTGTAGCTCTAAGCAAGAAAAGTCTATTAATAGACTTGATGCACCACCAACCTAGATCCATCAAATTGCACCCTATTTCTGCCCTTCCAAATTTCCCAATGAATCAAAGATGGCACAAACTGATGCAGGAATTTCGTATCTTCCCGAGTTCTTGGCAACCACCAATCATTCAATCTCAAGCGAAGAGACAATGATCCAACTCTAATACCAAAAATCACACCGAAAGAATGCCACAAAGTAGATAACTCACTAGACAAAAACAAATGAGCACAAGATCCCGTGGCAGGAGGATTTTTACAACAAACACAATGAGAAGCAATAGAAACACCGGTCCTTTGAATAGCTTCATCAACCGGTAAAATATCATTAAAATTTTTCACATAAAAAAGAGAACTTTAAAGGAATGTTAGCATACCAAATATTTGAGAAAGAGAACATCCTAGGTTTAACCTTTCTAATCGGATTCCAAGCTGAAGAAAATGTAAAGCACCTATTCAATGACAACATCCTACTAGCTTTATCCAAAGAAGCGGACTAAACAAAATCTGAACTTTTTAACCTTATGAAAAAGATCGAATGGAAGCAATTGCATCAGAAAATTATCATCCCAGGAAACTGCATCACTTCAAGCTTGCTGAACCTGTAAACCTTCTAGCTGCGCTGGTGAAGTAATGAAAGAAGTTAAAGGCCCATCAAAGAGCCATCCATCCCACCAAAACCTACACTGACCAGAATTCAAATGCCAAAAACTCTGGTCCTCAACTATATATCTAACCAAAAGCATATGCATCTAAACATGAGAGGGCAAAACAGAAACATTTACTTTAGAAGGATGAGAGGTCCGGCAATATTAAACAGCCATGAATCTAGCCCAAAGTGAGTCACCGAAAGATTACTACAGTTTTTATACCAAAAGCTGTCTCCATATTCTGAATGCTACTAAAGCCCTCCCATTGTTCCCCACTGAGTGTTGCACATTTGATTTTTTCCCAAAAGAAGTCCAAAAAAATACATTGGATGTGCTTGATAACATGAATGGCAGGATCTAGAGGCATAAGCTTAAAAATTGGCATACATTGAAGAACATTTCTTAGTAAAACCAAATGGCCGCCCATAGATAATAGTTTAAATTTCCACCCATCAACTCTTTGTTTGATTTTATCGACCATGCTATTAAAGAGAGTTCATTTTGTCCTGCCGATGTATAAAGGACATCCCAAATATGTAATGGGAAGAGATTTTGGATCAAATCCTGTAACTAATGAAATAATTTGAGAGCTGTAGTTTTTGGAGATAGAATAAAACAACTCGTCTCCTTTATAACCATCTTCGCAGAAAGCTTCTCATATTCATTCAGCAAAGACATCAAATTCTGCAAAGATCTCTTAGTACTATTTGGAAAAATAATGGGCTTGTTTGGTTTGTTTTTGGGAGAGTTGTTTTTGAAAAAAATTTGGGAGAGTTGTTTTAGAAATTTTTTTGGTTTGTTTGGTTGTATATTTTGAGAGACAAATTTTTTTTTGGGAGTTTGGGATGATTTGATATTTTGGGAGAATTGAGTAAATGTGTGTGAGAGAAAAAGTGATTGAGAAAGAGAGAGGAGAGAGAAAAAGTGATTGATTGATGTGTAAAAGAGAAAAGTGATTTTGAAATTTTTTTGAGAAAAAGCTCAAACCAAACAAATTTTGGGAAATTTTTTTCTAAAACTCATTTCCCAAACTCAAACCAAACGTACCCAATAACATCATCTGCAAAAGCATAAATGGTATATTATACTTATTTTTACGCTGTTTCTGCCTTTATGATAAGTGGAACCAGTGAAGTCCCAGCTTTTAATCCCATCTGAGTTTTTACTTTCAGCGTAGCCATTTCATTACCCGCATCATAAAATAAAAATGTATAAATTTAGTTGTTGATATTCTTTTGCAGGCTCTGTTTTTTTAGGGGAATGGACTCCTGAGAGTGTAGGGGATTATGCAAGTGGGACAAACCATGTCCTTCCAACTTACGGCTATGCACGAATGTACGGTGGTGTGTCACTAGACTCTTTCCTCAAGTACATGACTGTGCAATCATTGACAGAGGAAGGCTTGATGAAGCTTGGCCCCTATGTGGCAACCATGGCTGAAGTTGAGGGGCTTGAAGCCCACAAAAGAGCAGTAACCCTTAGACTCCAAGAAATTGAAGCAAGACGGATCTCCCAAATGAGATGATCTCCATTGGCCAACCCACTATTTCTCATATTTATTGTAATTTTTTGGGAAATGGTCCTTTTGTCTGACTTCATCAAATGCCAGTGCTAAAGGGGAGTTTCACTGTGTCTAACTTGGGTATTAGGTATTAGGAACGCTTGGTTGAACTTGGGAGATTTTTATAGCCATGAAGATCTGAGTCCTCATGTTTTGTTTCTATTTTGGAGATTGCAAGTTTTGACCAGTAAAGCAAAAATGAACTTGTATTTGGGTGGATGGTATTACAGGACAACTGCATGAACAACGAGCTTCTTGTGCTTTTTTTATTTTTTATTTTTATAATTTGTCTGTTGTGCATTGTGCAAACTCTAAATGGTAGTTACGGAGTATACTTTTATGTTTGGAGGGTATAGATTGCAAACTTAGGCCTCGTTTGGGAACTTTCTCTTTTAGCTAAAAAGTCAAAAAGTTACTAAATTAGTCAAAAAGTCAACAACTCATACCAAAAAGTTAAAGATTCTCTTTTCTTTATACTTTTTGCACATCTTTTCATAAAAAGTCAAGAAGTCATCTCAAACATACTAGTTTTTTCATTCCAAACATACTGGGCTTGTTTGGTTTGAATTTGAGAGATGAATTTTAAAAAAAAATTTCCCAAAATTTGTTTGGTTTGAGATTTTTCTCAAACAATTTTCAAAATCACTTCTCTCTCTTACACATCAATAAATCACTTTTTCTCTCTCCTCTCTCCTTCTCAATCACTTTTTCTCTCACACATATCTACTCAATTCTTTCAAAATATCAAATCATCCCAAACTCCCACAAAAAAATTTTCTCTCAAAATATACAACCAAACAAACCAAAAAAATTTCTAAAACAACTCTCTCAAATTTTTTTCAAAAACAACTCTCCCAAAAACAAACCAAACAAGCCAACTAGTTTTTTTTTAACTCATATTTTAGCCAAATAATAAAAAAGT
Source organism: Camellia granthamiana (assembly GCA_036172215.1). Lineage (NCBI taxonomy): Eukaryota > Viridiplantae > Streptophyta > Magnoliopsida > Ericales > Theaceae > Camellia > Camellia granthamiana. The sequence goes on along the minus strand of CM069908.1, from coordinate 75,905,957 downwards.
TACTAAATTAGTCTGTTTCCAAACGAGGCTTTACTGTAGGAAATGACCCCTTTGTGCATTTTGATTTATGTATTTTATTTATGAAATATAGAAGTCCTAAATGGAACTATAAGTTTTTCCTATATGTTTATATCCGTCAGTTAAGACTTTTATCTTTGTTGTAATGGTTTTCCATGCTGTTACTGACAACTTTATTGCTTTGCAAACTCCTGGGCATGATGCTCTCTCCTTATTTGTGTGCATTTTACAGATCGGGGGCACAACCACGCCAAATGATATGAAACTCCTTTGTTGTGCATTCCCAATGTTTGGTATGATGGAATTGGTGTCTCACATTTTAAAATTTGTGTATTATTAGAGCTTAAGAGGACCGTCTAGTCTTAATATTAGTGGTGTGCAAAGTATTGTCCACGCGGGGGATGAAATTTGTGATCCAAATCCGTCTCTGGTATGGCGCAACAGCCACACTCCGGATGAATATAAACCACACTTCAATTTACTTTACATGTCCAATTTTGATTATCGAGGTCCAAGACATGCACATCAGTAACCAGTAAAATACATCACAAAAAAATTAATCATTAAGAAGTGCATAGAAATATCATTCCTAAAAGCAAGTAGCATTCAAAGCATTTGGCATTGTTTTCATTCTTTTGTTTTCCATTCTTGAATATATATGTATACACACACATGCATATGCCAAAACTAACATGGAAAACTTGTTTGATAAATTGTTTCTGAAACTATTTTCAATTTTGTTTTTTAAACATCCAAGTGTGAGAAAACACTTTTAAGTTGTTTTCTAAGTTTTTGAAAATTGCTTTTGCACAAAAAATTTAAAACAACCAGTGTTTTTGAACTTCTCGTTGTTTTTGCTTTCTAAAACACAAAATAAAAAGCAATGAAATTAAAACTGTACCAAACATGCCTGTTGTTGTTTGGTAGCAAGACTGTAGAGGAAACAAAGGGAAACATTTAATACAAATTATAAGAAACAAAGAAAATCAATTTGCTAACAATGAACTATAAGACAACTAGAGTTCACTAGCAGCCATAAAAAAACAGTAAGCTATTGCAGAATGAACTAAAAGTAAGGTCACCCAAAATAATATACTCAATCATTTTTATAATTTCCTTAAGTACATATAATTCAAAGTATTTTGAGAAACAAAAATTATGCCACAGCCAAATAAAAGCTAGAGAGAGAGAGAGAGAGAGAGCAGCAAATTTTATGTGAACGAAAATATGTTGTATGGACATATTAGACCTCTGACCCTCATCAATCTTCAAGCAGATATCGATTCCTCCTAGCACCAAAAGCAAATCTCTACACAATACAGCCAAAAAACAAAAGGATTAATAACCACAATTTAAATATAGAAAACCAAGAATCAAAAGTTCTTTTCATTTTTTTTTTCCACTTAACTGAGAATATCTGAGAGTATGCTTTCAACCCAGTAAGGAATCGAATGTAAGTGGGCTTGCTCAATCCATTGGCAGGGACAGATCTGATGTTTGGGACGAGGTACTCTGCTACCTACATGCATGCCCTCACTTGCATAAACACACAGGTGCATGCACACACAGGGCGAGTTGCAAAAAGAAAAGGAAATGCAACAAAATAGAATATAATTGTTCCAAATGATACATAAATTATAACATCTTCAATGCATATTTTGCAAATATGTGTTCATTTCTTTAATATGTTTTGCTACTTATCTAGAGGACTAGTTTGCATATGAATATGGTCAAAAACTTACACATCACATTTGAATATGATCTTCAAAAGTCCGGTTTTCTTTTTTTTCTTCTTTTATCTCTTCTCCCAAATTCATTTGAGCACTCGCACATAATTCAGTCAGTAGTTGATCATAGCCTAGAATGTTGTGTCTAAACGGTCCATCTCTAAGTCTTGTATGTGCATTTGCCTATTTGGAAAACCTAACCGTACGATTTATTTCATCGAACATCACAATCCATAATCATGAATTCAGATGACTATTGAAACAAAGCAAGCACCTAAAACTCAAAAACAAGGAATTAAAAACACTGCTTGTACATCACTCCCTTAGGTAGATCACCACATCAATAAACTCTTACCACTTCTGCCGGTTCTGCCAAAACATTAATGAAAAACTTGGCCTGAAATAAATAAAATGCTTTCACTTGATTGATCCAAAAGCTTCACAAAAGAAATCAAGGAAATATGCAATACACATTCTACCTGCTTTGTAGAAGCTCCAGACAACAGAAGATCAGTTGTTACCATTCCCGGCTGCAGCCAACAAGAGCGAAAATTATGTAACAACGATTTAGCATTTATGTGGCATGACAAGCATAAAGGACATTATACAATTGAAGGAGGTCGTACTTGTATCTCAAAATCTCTAGTACTACAAATTTGCAAAGCCCATTAATATCTAGTTGTTGAACTCGTTAAGCTTATAAGTTATAACAGATACACGTAGTGGCATCTCTAGGATTTTTTAATTTTTTTTCACTAGGGTCAACAAAAAACTTAAGCTAACTATTGCTTGGTATAGGAGATGAATCTTGCAATATAGTTAACGGGATAATTGAACCAAAAATTAAATAAAACAGTCATACACATTTTTTATAAAATTAATTGGAAATTCTTTAAGATTAAGATAATAGATGACTAATATGTGAACAATCTACACTCCAACATTATATCTAGCAAAAAAATATATATATTTCAAACATGCTTAAACCCATGTAAACAAAATAATGTTGTTAAAAAATAAAAACCCTACTAGTTAAAGAACATGAACAAAAATATTACAAGAGAAATCTCAACTAGAAGTCAAACAAATTAATTCAACATAAATAAAATAACATTATATTTCATAAAGCTCAAACAATTAAATGTTTGAATTAATTAAATACAAGTCAATCAAATAAAAGTTATTGCCTTTTGACATTTATTTAAAAAAAAAAAAAAAAGTTGGAGACAAAACCTCAACCGTCCAAGTTGAAATTTCTTCTCCAATAAAGAAATAGAAAGACATTTCTCAAACAATCGAACAACCTTTGTCAATTTAACACCCAAAGACTAAATCTTTAAATTTTTCCTATCAAACCAGTGGGGTCAATATGTGCAATTGTCAAATTTATCTAAAATATCACATATAAGCAAATTTTGTTTTCAAGTTCAGTGGAATCATGTGGCAAGCGCGCATGAATATATACTTCTATACATAGGTATAAGACAATGAGAAAAATAGTAATTATTTGTCAAGTTACCAAATTTCCCAAAAGCCTAAGCTATTAGAAAATGGACCCAATAATGCATATCAAGCTATGCAACACATCTCCCTCACGTGCAACCCCAGCTTATATGTGGAGAGACAAACAGAGAACCAAACTGAAGGAGAAACAGACAACCAAACAGAGAAGAAGAATTCAAACGAGGGACGAATACCAAATATCAATAGAGAGACTTGAACCCAAGACCTCTTTCAACCAGAGCTCTGATACCATGTCAGGTTACCAATTTTTCCAAAAGCCTAAGCTATTAGAAAATGGGCTCAACAATGTATATCAAGCTATCTAACAATTATAGCCACATCTGAAAGTAGTATGTAACTAATAGCAATCAGACAGTTTCATTAGGATGACCTCAATTAATGTGTTAGAATATCTACTTTGTTCGACCCAAGAATCCAATTTCACCAAGTAACTTGACAAAAAAGAATCTTGCCCTTTGCTCATCAATAACATAACATCTAGACACCAAGTTAAGTGTGAACAATTACTTTCACCAGAGGCAGAGACAAGATTTTTGTCTAGTTGGAGCAAAACCATAAATTGGAATAGCATCAAAATGTCCTCTTTTTGAAGTGACATTTTCGACAATCCATCGATGAAGAATACAAAGGTGGGGTTTCAAATGTCTTGCATGTAAATTACTGCCGGTGAATTGGTTGGTACAAATTGTAGTATAAAACTTCACTTATATCACCAACAGTGTTACCCAGGTCAGACTCACTCTAAAAATGAATTTGCAAACCCCTCGTCTCAACCCCAATAATTTGTGCCAGAGTGTGGCTGTTCAATGTGTTTATTTTACTTTTGACATAAGATGTCAGACTATTCTCTCCAACTTGTTCCTCAGTAGGTCTCAAGTGAAGGTAAAATAAATATACAAGACGTGGATATACCTTTTGTGGTAAATTGATTAAAGATAGCCACCCCATCGTCTCCAGTCTGGTAACCAACAAAGGATCATATTAAGAAGGAAGATTTACCCTTCTCTCGGTAACAATTGGTTGGTTCAAAAAATTTGGAAAAGCTTGTTCATGATTATATGTAAGAAAATCAATAATTAGATAAATCTGTTGTGGTTGTTGTTGGCGTGGTAGAGGGTTAGAGGTTTCGCCTCGTCCTGGTCTGGCTCTTTCTATTCTCGACATGACTTATAAAGGTGAGCAAAAAGATAACAAAAGGTAAGAAAAATGTATAACAAGTTTTGGCTGCTACTGTCAAGAAATGGCATGCAAAAGGTAAGCAAACAGATAGCCAAACCTGGAAGCTAGGACAGGCAACCAGTTGACCGGCAGGATGACACAGAGGTTGACCGCCCGGATGACCCACCGGTTGACCTCCCGATCGACCGGTTTGGCTGAATTTTGGTCTCCTTTTCCTATAGCTCTAAAATTATGAAGCTCTTGTTGTGAACCTCTAATTAAAGCTCTTTCTCTCTTATTTTACATGGATATGAGTTTTAAATATCTACACTGAATTTGTGAAATTAATTGGCGTAGGCGTGTGTAGCTTGGCTTTTTTACGCCCCCCCTTTCGGAAGTTCGAAATAAGCCCTACAGTTCAGACTCCCGCGGTTCTGAATCTAATCTCACAAGTACAATGTGAAATTGATAAATACCAAAGAGTCCAAATATGGAAAATCTTTTGAAAAATCAATTTTGAATAAAAAATGCCAAAAATGGACTGCTTTGCCAGATACAGAGTCGCCACCTAAATATTTTATTTTGAGAAAATTTAGGAAACCCATGACTCGTGTCAAAGGCCACGTGTCCGTCATCACCAAGAATGTCTCAGCTCGGGAACTTAGGTACGAGAGGGGAAGATCATGAATTGAGCATTCTCGCTCGCTCGATCAAAGATCGGCCTCTACTAATCATGATATGATTTTTATCAACATTATATGCTCTTGTTCCGATTTATTAGGCTAGCATTTACTATGTGATGCACGTACACAAAATATAGACTAGTTTGCTTGAATTGGAACAATTCAATTTCATGTTTATTTTTTGAAAAGGGTTTGATTTTGCCACTTAACAAAGTGGGCTTAAAGTTTGTAAATTTGCCACTTGACAAAGTGGGCTTAAATGTAGATTCATTGAATCATCCCAATTCAAGCAACAAGTCTTCATCCACAAGCACTCGAACAGTTTTAACAAGTAAGCACTTAGTCTCATGGTTATCATGCTAGTTATGGTAGTCACTCACACTCATGCAAGTATGCTAAAGCACTAAAAACTCACTTAGTACTCCAAGCCAAAAAAGAAACTAGTTAGAAAAATACATGTTCCTAACTATGCCAAATGTCTAATGCAACACATGCAATACGCAATCAATAGGCTCGGCTACTAATATGGCATATGAATCAATGAAATAGTATGCGGTCTAAGTACGTATTTAACGAAATATTTAAAGGACAATGCAGTTAGAATTATGTGCCGAGCCTCAGTGCATGCAATACAAGATGAATGAATGCAAGCATAAGGTATGCTAAACGAAACGTAATGCTCCTAATCTAACCATCGTAAGTGAAAAATAAAAGGGAGAAAAATGTGGGGTTGGAAGACATACACATTATTACATTACGCTCTCATGAAGGAGAGTCCGAATGAATAAACTAAGCTAACTAGCAACTAATTAAGTTAAAGCTAATTAAGCTAACTATTACAAAACGAAATGAATAACTAGCTAAACTACTTAACTAATTAATACAACACTTGAATTAACTAACTAATTAAATAATTACAACACAAGTGTAATTAAAATAAGTAATTAAACTAAGCAACTAACTACTTCGCCTCAGGAAACAAGGGATATGCATGCGCATGCTCGGATTCCACCAGAAAAGACCACCGTTTTGCTCCCGAATGCCTCGGTTTGCATAGTTGAACATTTTCAGAACAACTTTGCTCCATCTTACCAACACTCTGCTGAAATTTGCATTAGTGGCTAGCAGGCCAAAGATGAAGGTTATCGGTCACCAGCCGGCCATGGAGGTGGTTTGCCGGCCACTGATGCACAGGCTTATCTTGCTGCAACAGAGGACAAACAGAGCATATATAGGGTATTTTCAAGGATTGTCTACACAACTTACCCTTTCTTTTCATGAATAAATCCAAGGAGTGGTGAACCTAAGCCACAAACCACCAGTTCAAGCAATTTCATTATATGATGGCTTATGAACCCAAGAGTGCAAGTTCAATAAATGTAAGAAAAAAAAGACACAAACCTCCTCTCTTTCATGAAAGATCGAGGGAAGCGGTTGACCTTGGAGACTTGGATCATTTCATCACTAGCAAGTATGAAATGGTCCAAGTTCCATGTGTTCAATTAATGTCCAATTGAACACACCAAGACACAATCAAATTCTTATCTTTGCACAATTTTAGTTTCAACTTTTAGTTACTCCTTTTAGTTACCTTTCCATTTTTTAACCAATTAAGTCCATTGGTGAGTTGAGTCCTCTAAAAGAAAAGGAAGTGTCAAACAAGGGGTAGTTTAAGGCAAGAGAGAGGTGCCATGCCGTTGATAATAAACCCCCAAAAGAGGATTAAACCATTAAGTATGGACCTCAATCTTAAGCTTAAACAATCCCAAGGTTGAAACAACCCTCAAAGCAAACAACGAGTGAAGAAATGAGGGAGGTTGCAGAGATTATGCTTGCTGAAATTAAGTAAGAAAAACACTAAAACAATGCAATCAACTTAAACAAGTGGTGTCTAAGGGCATAAAACACCAAGCTTGTGAGGACACTTACACTAGAAGTATGCAAAACAAGACTCAAATGACTTAACCAACCCAAAACAGAGTTAAAACAGTCTAAATTAGAGGTTAAATCATGCTATAATTAAGTTATAAATGGCTAGAAAATTAAGCTAACACATAGCTTAAACTAGGCTAGTAAACAAGACACAAGGAGGGGAGGCTAACTCCTCCAAATTTGGACTTCAAAACATGATTTTAGCCACTGAAAAAGCTCTAAAAATCAATGTTTAAAAGCTTGGAAAATGATAGTAAAATGGTGGAAAACACAAGGGCAAGGCCTCCAAACAAGGTACAAAGAAGGGCTATCAACCCCTCAACCTTTAATGGCCTTAAACCCAAGCTTCAGCCCAAAAAGCACAAAGTTTTAACAGCCCAAAAACAGTGGAAAAACAGTAGAAATAATAGTAGAGAAAGCAAGCAAAGAGGCAAAGCCTTATACCTCTTGAAGAGAAGAGTGATTCCAAGGAACAAAACCAAGCAAGCACACCCTCTAGAGCTCAAACCAAGCTCAAGAAAATCTCAGCTCAAAGATGAGAAGATTTGGTTAAGGGTATATAGGCAAAGGTTAAGGAATTGGGGGTTAAAGTGTAGAGATTTACTAGAGAGAGAGGAAATTTTTTGAGTTCAAAATTTTCTAACCTCAAAACATGAGAGAGAGGTCCCCTAGATATAGAAAACATGAAATTCCCTCAAGAAGATCCAGCCCTACATGTGGGGATAGATGCATGCATCTATGTAAACAGCTGGCACAACTGGCATAAAATATCTGCAAAACACACTGGTGGCCGGCCGGCCATTACTGGGGGCCGACAAGCCAGATCAATGGCCGACACCAGGTCGGCAAGCAAAAAGTGATGGCCAGTAAGTCTCTAGCAGTGGTCAGCAGGTCACCAGAGGTTGCAGACTGAAAAAGATAGGCTTGGTCCAAAATTGGGTTTGAAAGGCTATCAGGGTTTACGAGGCTCAAAGTTATGGCATTTTGCTGAGGACTTCAAGCACTTGGCGAGCAAACAGACTCATCATCGGGTGTGCATACGAGGACGTCCAAGTCGTAAGGGCCATAAAAAATGGAGTGTCTACAGTGTGGACTGAACTTGTGAAATTAATTGAGGTAGGTGGTCTGCTTGTATTGCCACTATTTGAATAATGAAGGTAAATAAAGATGGTACGGTGAAGAAGTTGCTGAAAGTAGTGAAGTAACGAAGATGTTGGAATGTAGATGGTGAAGAAGTTCTTGAAATTGTGAAGTGAAGTTCGTGGATGTGCTCACTGATATAGAGCCTCAGTCAAACAAATGGCCAAAAAAAAAAAAAAAAATTATAGCGATTCCAGTTTTGACCCGATCTTTGTTATAATTCGAACTCGGGTTTCATGGTTTAGTGTTGTGGTTCATCTCCTATTCCTTTTGTTTTCCCTTAAATTTGGCTTTGGGATTGTTGTGGCTGTGTTTGGAACAGGTTGGTTGCTTGGTTTTCAAACCTTTTGTTGCCCAGATTTTTGGTCCTTCGCTCGAGTGGCATTTCTTACGCTCGAGCGGAATTTGCAAACTCTCAGTACTTTTGTAGGTCTGCAAAATTACTGGCAGAGTGTATTCTACGCTCGAACGGCATTTTCTACGCTTGAGTAGCCCTTCTTGCGCTGGAGTGATGAGCTTTTTTTTATTGTGTCTTGGTGCTCGAACGGCATTTCTTGCGCTCGAGCGGAACAACTTATTGTGTCTGACGCTCGAGTGTCACTTCTTGCACTCAAGCAGATTGTGCATACATTAGATTGCGAAAATGAATTTTTATATCACTTTTTCATATCTATATCCTTCAAAACCCTAAAGTAGAGACTCTTTCTCTCTAAACTTACCTTCCCTCTAGATTTTCATATAGTTCTAGTGATTTCTCGACCCATTCGCTTTTGTTAAAAAGAGTGAGCACCTCAAGATCTCCATTTTGATCTGAATAGGCTTTGGTTTCGGCGTCTTTGAAGTTTTATCCTTGCTTGGCTCGTCTTCTCTCTTTGAGGTAGAGATTTTCTACACTTTTATATGGTTTTTAACTTAGTTATGGGTTGTTGTGTAAAAATGGTGGGATTTTAGGATGTTGTGAACAAACCTAGGGTTTGTCTATTAAATCAAAAGAGGGGTTTCTAAGTGAATGAGCCATATATAGTTATGGGATTGAACATGAGACTATATTATGTCAACTTAGTTGATTTTGGCATTTGGTTTGAGATTTGGGAAAAATAGGAGTTTGCCATAAAATGTTTCAAGTATTTATTTTGAATAAATAAATAAAATTGATATTGTAAATATGAAATTGGATGGATGTTGATATAAATGGTGGGGTTAGATATGTATCACCTCACCTCTTTGGAAATTTGAATAATTTATTTGTCTTATGATTGAATATCTGTGTAGAAATATCTGTATTTGGCTATCGGTGGAGGATAGCCATGATTGTTGTAGAAATTGCATGAGGATTAGGTGAATTAAAACTAATCTCTTGTTGGTTGTCATTGAATATGACTATGGTTTAAATACATTGTATATGTATGATTGTTTGGGAGAAGAAAGGGGATGTACTCCATTATTTGGGAGGAGATAGGGGATGGACTCCATTGAAATTAAGTTGGCCTGTGTGTCCAAGGTGAAAGTCCCGAAACCGCGCGTATATATGGGTGCCGATCCTGCAGACGAAATTTCCATAAAATGGCAAGATTGAAGTGTTTGTGTGTTAATCGTGTTAATTCAGAAACCACTAAGTTGTAGTCTCAGATGGGTTGTTAGAAAGATAATGGAATTAACTCATGAATTGAGATGAAAAGGAATAACTTGAATTGATGAGAAGGATAAAGGATTGAGATATGAATTTTGGCACTTTATCACTATGTAGAATATAAACGTTTTATCATTGGCATTGTAAATGCACATTGTACTTATATCTTCGTTAAAATTCATATACTATATTAGATTGTTCCTACTGGGCCTTGGTTCACCCTATTAGGAAAAACTATTTTCAGGTGTTGATGATATGCCTCCAGTAAGGCAATAACTTGGGAGGAACGGGAGTTGAAGGTTTCTCTTTTTGTATTGTGTTAACTGTTGTAATTTCAAGCCAAGGGCTTTATATATCTGTATTGGATTTGTATTCATTTTGTTGTATCCAAGCCATGACTTGGAAATGTGTAAGCCTATAGGGCATTTACTTATGCTAAACTTTTGTATATCGTTAACTCTATGAAATGAAAGGATATTATATTTTGATTCATGTTGTTGTCTATATATGTTCTTGGTTGGATTTATGGTTTTATTTTCGAGGCGTGACAACTTAGTATCAGAGCGTACTGAGTTTGAATATTTTGGGTAAATGGGAAGTGGTTAGTACCACAATGGGTTTATCTCGCTTGGCAGAGATGTTTGTATGTTTGTAATGTTATGTGATAACATGTTTATGTGGTTATGTGGGTTTGGAATTTAAATTTCTAGGATTTTGATCGAGTCTATGGGTTTCTGGGAGTCTTGTTAGAAAGGCATTTGATCACTACCGTTTCTGACTAGAACTTTGGCAACGCCGCGAAACGGTCATTATCCGGAAATGAAATTCGTATGTGTTTATGTGAATACGTGCTTACGTGGAGTGAATTACTGTTGTCCACCGTATTAGGACGCGAGTGAGTTAGCTACGACATATTTGTAAATGTGCTAATCTCTTTTGTTACCTTTATTAGGATGTCAGGATGTGGTCGTGGTAGTAGGCATGGTAGGCCTAGGAGGCATGAAGTGGATGAAATTCTGGCACAGGAAGAAGGGGTTGGTCAGGCCAACGTGGCCGCGCCAGTAGGTCAATAGGCCATGGGCGTCTTAGCCTGCGAAATGGCTGGTGCATTGCGAGAATCTATGGACATTCTTAGAGCTGAGAATCAAGTCCAGGCCCACGTAGCTGAAGCAAGGCTATCTTTTTTGAAGCGAGAGTTCTTCCAGTCAAATCTGGATGAGTTTTGGGTGATCCCAAGGAGCCACTAAAGGCGGATAAGAGGCTAGAGCAGATAGTAAAGACGTTCGAGATGCTTGGCATCGAGGACGAACAGTTGAGAGTGACCTTGGCATCCTTCCAACTGAAGGGAGATGCGATGCATTGGGATGATTTTGGAGGCATTCGTCACCGCCTTCCAGGGCAAGTTTTTGCCTCCCACAGTTAGGGAGCAGTCGAGAGACCAGTTCTCTAAATTGGTGCAGTTGAATACACCAATGGCCGAGTTTAAGGCCACATTCACTAATTTGTTGAGATTTGCACCTGAACTCGTAGCGACTGAGGAGCACCGTTGTCTAGAGTTTGAGAAGAGGTTGAGGATCGGACTCATGTGCCGAGTGGCCGGGTCCATAATTAGGGATTATAGGTGCCTTGTAGAGGTGGCGGCCCACCTTGAGACCATCATGTAAATGGAGGAGAAGAGAGTGAAGGGCTCCAGGAGAAGTCAGTCTAATCAGAGGGACAACAAGAGGCAAAGGGGTTCCAACCCCTAGTCGTCCCAGGGAGCCTAGTCGAGGTTCACCTTTCCAGTACCGAGTTCAAGTTATGGGAGAGGTGGTCAGGGGGATTTTTCCTGTTTCAAATGTGATCAGTTGGACCACAAGTCTCCAGCTTGCCTATAGAGAGGAGAAGGGCAACGATCTTCATTGTCTTCGGCTCGTTCTTAGAGCCAGAGTCAGGGGAGAGGCCAGCCATTCACTTGTTATCAGTGTGGGCAGGCGGGGCATATGAAAAGGTTTTGCCTACAGTTGGGTGGTACGCCTGGTGCGTTTGGTTCGAGACAGACACAAAGTCACCAACCTACACAGTCATCACAAGCCTCGAGGTCTACTCAGGGAGCCTCTTCGGCTCAATCTGTGCAGTAGGCTTATACTTCGAGGGGTGAGTAGGTTGAGCAGAGACCCACCGAGCGTGTGTATCCTGTTACGGCGCCAGATCTAGAACCAGCGCCTACGGCAGTGAGAGGTACTTTCTTATTTTGCAATTCGATTGCTAATGTGTTGATTGATACGGGTGCATACCATTCATTTATTTTGTCTATATTTGCGTCAGTTTTGGAGTTAGAGTTGGCTCAATTAGCATCTCCTATCTGTGTAAAGTCATCTATTGGTGGTGAGATTGTCTTAAAGCAGGGGTGTCGGGGATGTAATATAGATGTCTCCGGTCGCCGACTTCCATTTTCATTTGTGTTGATTAACATGTCTAGCTTTGATGTAATTTTGGGTATGGACTGGTTGTCGTCATACCGAGCTGTTATAGATTACTACCGTCAGAGGGTTACTGTATATACCTCGAGCGGTGATTGTTTTCATTTCTTGGGGGACTAGGTAAATAGGTTCTTATCACTAGTGTATGACTTGCGTGGGCTGTCTTCTGGCAAATTCTTGAGTGGTGAGTGTGATGAAGTCCAAGTCGAGTTGCCAAGGGTAGTTTGTGAATACCCGAATATTTTTCCGGAGGATCTTACTAGTTTACCACCTCACTGAGAGATCAAGTTCTCTATTGACTTAGTGTCTGGCACGGCACCGATTTCTATGGCACCATATCGGTTTGCACCAGTTGAGTTAAGTGAGTTGACGATTCAACTTCAGGAGTTATTAAATAAGGGTTTTATTCACCCTGGTACTTCACCTTGGGGAGCACCGACTCTCTTTGCTAAAAAGAAAGATGGAGTGTTTCGAATTTGTATTGATTACCTGAAGTTGAACCAGGTAACTGTTAAGAACAAGTACCAAATGCCTCATATAGATGATTTGTTTGATCAATTGAAAGGATCTTATTGCTTCTCTGAGATAGACCTGAGATCAGGTTATCACCAATTGAGAGTAAGGGAGGAGGATATTCCGAAGACGACATTTCGTACGTAGTATAGCTATTATGAGTTTCTTGTGATGCCCTTTGGGCTAACCAATGCCCCCTGCAATATTTATGGATTTGATGGACTGGATTTTTCGTGAGTTCTTGGACCGTTTTGTAGCCGTTTTTGTGGACGACATTTTGATTTATTCACCCTCCAAGGAGGAACACGAGGGTCACTTGCGGTGGTACTTCAGTTGCTTAGAACCCACAAGCTGTATACTAAGTTTGGGAAGTGTGAATTCTGGTTGAGGAAAGTTAACTTCTTAGGCCATGTGGTATCCAGGGAAGGGGTGATTGTAGATTCATCCAAGATTGAGGCAGTGCAAGATTGGGCATAACCTAAAAATACTTTTGAGATCTGTAATTTCTTGGGGTTGGCCAGGTATTATCGTCGATTTGTGAAAGATTTCTCTAGGCTAGCTTCACCGTTGACTAGGTTGATGAGAAAATGGATCAAATTTGCATGGAGTGAGACTTGTGAGAGGTCATTTCAAGAGCTTAAAGTTAGACTTATCATTGCTCCAATTTTGATTATTCCGGAGATGGGTTTGGGCTGTTCAGTGTATTGTGATGCTTCATGGGAAGGTTTGGATTGTGTCTCGATGCAAGAGGGGAAGGTAGTAGCCTATGGCTTGCGGCAATTGAAAAACCATGAGAAGAACTACCCTACTCAAGATCTAGAGTTAGCGGCGGTGATTTTTACTTTGAAAATTTGGAGGCATTACCTGTACGGAGAGAAGTTTGAGGTATTTTCTGATCATATGAGTCTGAAATATCTGTTTACACAGAAAGACTTGAATCTGAGGCAGAGGAAGTGGATGGAGTTCATAGAGGATTATGACTTTGAGTTGCATTATCATACCGGGAAGGCCAATGTAGAGGCCGATGCATTGAGTATGAAGTCTATCAACAGTGTAGCATGTATTGCCATCTGGGAGTGGGAAGTGCTGGGTGCCATTGGGGATTTTAACTTGCATGTTGGCAAGTCTGTTGAGTCTGCAACGTTATTTTTGGTAGTTGCTCAACCCACACTTGTGAACGGAGTGATAGAAGCACAGAAGAGTGACCTTGAGGTGGAATCCCTCCAAGAGAAGATTTCCATTAGGAAGGTAGAGAAGGGCTTGAATGTGTATCTCGACCTGAGTGTGAGATACCGTGACCGTCTTTTCGTGCCGGAGTCTTGCCGAGGGGAAGTACTCCGAGAGTTTCACCATTAATGCCTTGCGGTGCATCTGGAAGGCATAAAGATGTATCACGACCTTAGTCGCCAGTTTTGGTGGAGGGGTATGAAGAATGATGTAGCCGTGTTTGTATCAAAGTGCCTTACTTGTCAGCAAGCGAAGGGCAAGCATTAAAGGCCAGCGAGTTTGTTGCAACCCGTGCCTATAGCCGAGTGAAAGTAGGCGCATGTCACGATGGATTTTGTTGTAGGCCTCCCGAGGACTCAACGGGGAAGTGATGCCATTTGGGTGATAGTTAACCCATTGACCAAGTCGGCGCACTTTTTACCTATGCGTGTGAGTGATTCGGTAGACTATCTTGCCGACCTTTACATCAGGGACATAGTGAGGTTGCACGAGGTCCCTGTGATGATTGTTTCGAATAGAGATCCACGTTTTACAGCTCGATTGTGGTAGAGTTTGCAGAGTACCTTGGGCACTAAATTGACCTTTAGCACCGCATATCATCCTCAGATTGACGGGCAGTCCGAGCGCACTATTCAAATCCTTGAGGATATGTTTCGAGGTTGTGTCCTTGACTTCAAGGAGTCATGGGAGAGGCAATTGCCCTTAGTGGAGTTTGCCTATAATAACAGTTTCCAATCGAGTATTGGCATGGCACCATTTGAGGCCTTGTATGGCCGACCGTGTAGATTTTCGGTGTGTTGGGCCGAGGTGGGTGATGCACCTTTGTTGGGGCCAAAATTGGTTCGTGAAACAACGGAGAAGGTAGCACTTATCCGTAAGAGGTTGGTTACGACCTAGAGTCGCCAAAAAAGTTATGCCGAGGGTAGGAGGAGATCTCTGCCCTTTGAGGTGGAAGACCACGTGTTCTTGAAAATATCACCTAGGCAGGGTTTGATGAGGTTTGGAAAGAGTGGGAAGTTGTCCCCTCGGTTCATTGGGCCTTTTGAGATCCTTTAGAGGATTAGAGATGTGGCTTCGGCACCACAGCTTTTTGGGGTCCATGACGTGTTCCATATTAATATGCTTCAGAAATATGAGCCAGATCCATCGCACGTGTTGGATTGGACTGACTTAGCGGTAGACGAGGACACCTCATATGAGGGGAGAACGGTGAGAATTTTAGATAGGCGGGACCAAGTCTTGCGAGGAAAGACAATTTCCTTGGTTAAGGTTTTTTTGGAAGTATCACGGGGTTGAGGAAACAACCTGTAGACACCCCATTTTTGACCGACATTAAGACTCAGACGTCATCGATTGAGTGCTCAGTGATTATGCAAGTTGTGCTCGTTTCGAGTTTCCAGGGTTTTTGGCTGAATGCCTTGCCTCCAGGCCTCTGAACTCTTCGTGCTTTGGCTCGGTTTGCAGACCAAACCTTGTTTATCTTCCCTGGAGGGAGGGAGAGGTCTTGTAGACCATCTCTTTGTGGTCATAGACCACTTTTTGCGGTCATAGACCACTTTTTGCGGTCGTAGACCACTTTTCTCGCTTGGAGACTAGTTTTCGGTTTTCGGAGCCTTTGGCCGTGCGCCTTGTCTCAGGACCGCTTAACGTTCTCTGTTTGGCGTGATTTTTGAACCATACCTTGTTGCCTCTGCCTAGAGAGACACTATGGTCCGAGAGACCACTTTTGATGCCCGTAGAGTAGTTTTCGAGGCTTCCGGCCGTGCGCCTTGCCTCACGAACTTTCGTCTTGCATCCGTTTTGGTTTGTTTTTGGCACAAACCTTGTTTTCCTTGTTTGGAATGTGGTACAAGAGTGGGAGACCAGTTCTTCCCCTTGGAGACCACTTTTCTTACCGCCAGCCAGTTTTCTGGTCGGGGAACTGGTTTTCTTGGTCTTTAGGCCACCTTTTCTGGTCGGCCACCACACCATTGGCTTGCTTTCAGTGTGTAGACCATCTCCCACCATGGCCGACCAATTTTTTTCTTGGGAGACCACTTGTGGTGGTCGGCCGACCACTTTAAGTAGCTGGCCGACCACTTCAAGTGGTCGGTTGCTTTTTGTCACCTTTTTGGAGATATTTTCCTCTAATTGGCGCAGCTGGAGGGCACTGAAACCATCCTCTATACACGTGTATAGAGGGATGGCCTTGGACCCTTAGCTTCCTCAAGAAGCTTACACTTTTGTTCTCTATATAAGAGAACCTCCCCCCTCCTCCTCCAAGTTCAGATTTTTGGGCTTAAGCTATACATACACATCTTTGTATCTATCTTGCTCTTGTTCTTCATTTTGTGCCTTAAAAGTGTAGTTTTGTCACACTTTAACACACAAACACACACTCAAACACCATCCTTTTGTTGCTGAGGTGCTTAGGAGCTAGTTTTGAAGTTTTTGGTTTGGTTTGAGCTTGGAAAACCTGCTGGAGTTGCAGTCTTGAAGAGGTTCTACAAGGGTGAGCCTTTAACCCCTTAAACCCCTTGTTTTGCTTAAGATTTTAGACATATTTGCATGTTGATTTAAGCTTAACTCTTGACTACAAAAAGTTCTGTTTTTGCATGCTTAAAATGTTTGTTTAAGGTCACTTTTTTGTTGGGGGGTGGTCTACCTCTTAGGCCTTGTTAGGCCTTGTTTTGAGCCATCCCTTTGGCTCTTGTTCTAGCCTTTGCATGACCTTTCTACCACTGAAATCCAAAGGATTTTAAGTGGTGGAAAGGTGGTTTTGGAGTCCCAAATAGGAGAGGGTCATCCCCTCTCCTTGTATTTTGAATACTTGCTTCATATGCCTCATGTTTGAGCATGTTTGTTAAGGTTATGTTGGCCATATCTTAGCATGTATTTGGGGTTATTTTAGTATGGCATGCCACTGTTTTGACTTGGTTTTGTCATCCCTTGCATGCCTTATACACTTGTAGTGTAAATCTCATAAACTAGTCTTATGTGCTTCATGAAGTAGCATCCCTTGCATGCCTTATACACTTGTAGTGTAAATCTCATAAACTAGTCTTATGTGCTTCATGAAGTAGCATGTCTTTCTAGCTTGTTTTGTTTCCATTTCAACATGTTTTTGGTGATGTTTTGCCATGTCATACCTCTGTTAAGGTTTGGTTTGGTTGGCCTTTGCATGCTCCATACACTTGTAATGCATTTTCATGAAGTAGCCTAATGTGTATCATGCTTTAACATGTCATTCTAGCATGATTTTGGCTTAACCCTAAGAAGCTTTTGTCCATGTTTTACCATGCTGTAGCTCTGATTTGTGTTGTTTTGGTCATGCATGCCATGCTTTGTATAGCTATAGTGTATTCTAGCTTGTTAGCTTTGTGTATCAAGTCCATTAGCATGGATTTCTTGGCCTATTTGAATGATTTGGCATCATTTGAAATGTGATTTCAGTCCATGTAGTGTGGTTATACACTTACATTTGTCACTCATTCAATGCGTTGGAGGGTTGGTCCTTTATGCCTTAACATGAGTCATTACGTATGCCTTCATGCCTAAGCTTGTGAGCTATCATTTCAATGTGTTTTTAGGGTTATTTTGCCATGATATAAATTTGATTTTTGTTGGCGAAGCCATCTCATGCTTGGTCTTAATAGGTGTAGTGTAATCCATCGTATTTGCCTTGCATATTCCATGCTTCATGCTTACCATGCTAGCTTGTTTTGGCTTCCTTCCATGCATGTTTTAGACTCATTTTAACATGTTCTAGGACTGTTTTAGGTTGCCTTGACCATATGCTTCATGTTTTGCATAGCTATAGTGCAAGTGCTCTTGCTAGCTTCAAGCTTTGGGTACCATAGCATGCTTCATTTGTGTTGTGTACATGATTTGGCATCATTTATCATGATATTTCAGAGCTTATAGCATTGCTATGTTCCCACTTCTTTCACTATTTAAGTGCCTTTGAGTGTTATACATTGTTGCCTTGTTTATGGCCTAGTGTGTATGCATGCATGCCTAGGCCTTTGAGCCCCGCCCCCCATCTCAGCATATTTTGGTCTTTGTTTAGACCTGTTTGAGCTCTGTCCATGATTGGTTCATGCATTTGTGCCATGTAGTGCATGTCCCCTTTGTAGTCCTCTTTACTAGCCTTATGCCTTAAGGACTCTAGTATGCTATACTTGTATTGATTGAATGATTTGGCATCATTTCTTACCTTATTTTAGTGCATATAATGTTGTTACACTTCCACATTTGTCACTCCTTGAGCACTCTTGAGAGTTGTGCTCTTATGCCTAGTTAATGGGCCATTGCATTGAGCATGCATTGTCTTGCTTTTGTGCCTTTATTTTAGCATTATGGCCACTGATTTGGGCATGACTGAGGTCTGTCTATTTTGGTTTAAGTCCATCGAGCATGTTATGTGAATGTTGTTACATTGCATCATGTTGTTGCACGCTTGTGTTACCTCGCATTGTGTATGCAAGCATTAGCATTGTTTGCATATCATTAGCTTTGTTAAGTGGATCATGTCACATTGCATTGAGTATGCCATGTTGTTGTTTGCATTGTGTATGTTATGTAGTTGCATTTTGTTTTGCATGCCTTGCATTGCATGTTTGCATGCTTGAGTTGCATTGCATTTGTTTGGATTAGGTGTTAGTCCAAACACGAGGAACGAGGGACGTTTCATACTTGAAGTGATGAAACGTGCCTCCATTCTCGGTCGCTGACACTCTTGATCATACATGATAGAGTGTAGACACCCCATTTTTGACCGTCCTCAAGACTTGGACGTCATCATTTGAACACTCGATGATCATCCATGCTCGTGTTCGTTTTGAGTTCTCAGAGGTCTCGGCTGCGCGCCTTGCCTTAAGATCTCTCGACTTGTCTGTTTTGTGCTTGGTTATGGACCAAGGGCTTGTGGTTTTGCTTATGAGGGAAGAGGGTGGCTTGTTGGCCATCCCTGCAACCCATCGGCCAAGGCATGATGCCATCGGCCTTGTTTCCTTGCCATCAGCCATAAGTGTTGGCCGATCGGCACTCTTTTTGGCCGATCGACACTCTTTTTGGTCGATCAGCCATATTTTTGAGCCGAGACCTTTCCATCTACTTTTTGCAGATATCTTGTGCCAGCTGGTGAGCACAATTCTTATCCTCCATACACGTGTATGGAGGGATTGCATCCAAGACTCAAGCTTGTTCAACAAGCTTGAGAATTGAAATTCTATAAGAAGGGAGCTCCTCCTCCCTTTCCAGGGGTTCTAAAAAAATTGGAGATACAAGTTATATATATCTCTCTTTCTATATATTCTACCTCTCTCTCTTGTTTAGCCCTTGTTTGTGCCCAAAAGTGTAAAATCTTCACACTTTTGCACACAAACACCTACTAGAACACCATCCTTTTGTTGTTGAGGTACTGAGGAGTTGGTTTTAGTGTTCTTGGACAGGTTTTAGCTCAGAAAAGCTGCTGCAGTTGTGTTCTTGAAGGTGTTCTTCAAGGGTGAGTCAACTACCTTTTAATCCCCCATTTTTGCTTAGGCTTTTGGCCATACTTGCATGCTGATTTAAGCTTAACTTTCTACTACAAAAAGTTCTGATTTTTCATGTTTGTGATGTTTGTTTGAGGTCACTTTTGTGTTGGGGGTGTTCTACCCCCTCTTAGGCCTTGTTTGGCCTTATTTTGTGCCTTCTTTTTTGAGCTTTGGAACCATCTTGTTTTGACCTTCTCACCACTTTTGACCTTCTCACCACTGAAATCCAGAGGATTTTCAGTGGTGGAAAGGTGGCCTTGGAGTCTTGAATAGGACAGGGACACCCCCTCTCCTTGTGTCTTGCATACTAGTATTGTTGGCTCATAATGGTAGCATGTTTTGATCTCATTTCAGCAAGTATTTGGTGTTATTTTGCCATGCTATACCTCTGTCTAAGGTTGGTTTAATGGTCTCTTGCATGCATCATGCACTTGTAGTGCAATCTTCTTTATTGCCTTAACATGCACCTTGTGTTTGGATCATCATTCTTGCATGTTTTGGCTCAACTCAAAGAAGTTTTTAGCCTTGTTTTACTATGCTTAAGCTCTGTTTCATGTTGTCTCGATCATGCATACATTGTTTTGTATAGCCATGGTTCAATCTAGCTTGCTAGCTTTATGTATCAAGTCCACTAACATGCTTTGCTTAGACTATTCTCATGATTTGGCATTATTTGAAATGATATTTCAGTGCATGTTTTATGGTCATACACTTGTTTTTGTCATCCTTTCAAAGCTTTGAAGAGTTGGTGTTTTATGCCTTAAGAATGGGTCATTGTGTATGCCTCTATGCTTACGTCTTTGGGATGCCATCTCAGTGGATTTTTGGGCTTATTTTGACATGCCATAACTCTGATTTTTATTGGTTAAGTCATGCCATGTTTGGTTGTAATAGGTGTAGTGTAATACCCCTTTGTAGCCTTGCATGCTTCATGCTTTTGGTATTTTGTTCTAGCTTATGTTGGCTAGGTTCAAGTATGCTTTTGGTCTTGTATTGACCTGCCTTGGGACTGTTTGGTTTGCCCTTGGCCCTTTGGGGCTTGCTTTGTATAGTCGTGGTATAAGTCCCTTTTGCTAACTTCAAGTTTTGAGCCTCTTGCATGCCACACTTGTGTAGTTTGGATGGTTTGGCACCATTCCACGCATGATTTCAGAGCTTGTAGTGTTGTCACACTTCCATGCTTGTCACCCCTTTAAATGCTCTTGAGAGTTGTACTCCTTATGCCTTAATTCTTGGGCCAATTGACATACATGCTTTCTTGCATTTCATGTCATCAATTCATCGTTTTGGCCACTGATTTGGGCATGATTGAGGTTTGCCCATTTCGGTTTAAGTCCATCTTTGCATGTTGTTGCATGTTTGTCTTCACGTGTTGTTGCATGCTTGTTCCATTTTGTTGTTATTGCATGCTTGGTGCATTGCATTTTGCATACTTGGTACATTGCATATTTGCATGTTTAGGTTGCATGGCATTTTTGCATGCTTGTTACCTTAGCCTTGTGTGCATGCTTGAGTCATATTGCATTTGGCATGCTTATGTGGCATTGCATAGCATCTCCATGTTGCATGCATTGCATTGTGTTTGGTTTGGGATGTCAAACCAAATACAAGGAACGAGGGACGTTTCATACTTGAAGTGATGAAACGTGCCTCAATCCTTGGTCGCTGACGCTCTTGATCCTAAATGATAGAGTGTGAGGCATTCATGTGTTTTTGTGTATTCATTCCATATTGATTTGTGTAATTCGGCCTCTTTGGCCATCATGCATCGAAATGCGTGATTGATGGCCGGAGAGTTGAGTATTACACTCATTTGAGCCTCAAACATGATAAGGGGTGTAGTTGCACAACATTTTCTTGCAAATGTATTGGCATGCCCTTGTTTGTACTCTGCTGCAGCAAGAGGAGCAGTTTGCAGGAAGAGATGGCCGATCGGCTAATAATTTTTGGCTGATGGACTAAAAAGTGGTCGATGACCATTTTCCCTTGGCCGATGGCCATATCTTTTGGCCAATGGCCTCTCAACATATCCATGAGGTGGTTCAGAAGCACGGCAGAGATTTGCACTGTTTTCAGAGGTGCATAATAGTGCAAACAGAGGCAACATGAGGCATGGCAACGGATTTCCGAGTGAAGCCGACCGAGCATGCATATGTCCCTCTTCTCGAGGCCGCTTCAACTGTTTTGTAACTTAATTAATTTATTTCATTAGTTAAGAGTTTTGTAATAATTAATTAGCTAGGGTAGTTAATTAATTAGTTGATTTGTATTATTTATTCGGACCCTCTGTCGAGAGGGCGAATTTTGTAATAAGTATGCATGTGTGTGTGAATGTCTTCCAACCCGACGTCTTTCTCCCTTTTACTTACCTGCTTTTAGTGGTTAGTTTTAGGTCATGTTTTGATTAGCATACTTATGCTTTGCATGTTTGCATCCATTCATTTGCCTTGCATGCACCGGGCTCGGCGCATCATACTAACTGCATTGTATTTCAATTCCTACTTGAATACATGATTATCGAGTTGCATCTCATATGCCATTGTGGAGAAGTGGTTTGGAAATACTCTTTTGATCACGGGGGGACGCTCGCGATCCTCTGCTAGTCACCTGAAAAAGAATAAACACTCCGGTCGAGGTGCCGGAATTAGCACTTCGACGCGCAAGTCAATCTCAACCCTCAAGATTACTTGTATTCTAAGTTAAATATAATGGTTCTCACATACCTCTGTCTGGCTGATGTTCTTCTATTTATATCTTTTCTTTCTTGGGCCTCGGTGCTGGACCCACCTTTAGTTCGTCATTCGGCTTCTTTTAAAGCAAACTGCTTTTCACTCGGCCCCTTACCCAGCCAGCCTATTGGCTGAATAGGGTAGGATTCGAAATTGTGGGATGATGCCGAATACTATATTTATATTCCAGCTTTCCAAATCCATATAATCGACATCTTTATGATCCTCAATATTCAGCCCCCACAATTGCCCCCCAAACATTCCACTAATGACAGTTGGATGGAGTGTTTGGTTTCGAACTCGAAAAGTCAGGGCCAAAATTCGGCGGCTGACCTCATTCCAATGCAGCTGTCTGAGCACACGCTTTTCGGTCATCATTTCAACTTCTCGCCCCTTCGTACACCTATTTATTATGATTTAAAATTTAGACGTCCTTTCACATACATACACACTTTCAGATATTTGTCGCTGGACTTCCTTCCAAATTCTCTCTACAACATCCTCTCCTTCACTATCCTCTTCATCACTTGTAAGTTTTCTCCCTCTTTGCTCTAAGTCGTTTTTTCTGGTTTGTTTTTGGTTCAATATACCCATAAACTAGAGAAAATGGCAAAACATTTGAAAGATCTCCTTTCTTTGGATCAAATTTCTGGTTTCCGACGCCATTTTTCCATTCCTGATGACGTCTGTTTGTCTCTCGTGACAGACGGCACCCTCGATATGGAGAGAGCTGACAAAACCACGATCGTCTTCCCTCTCCTATCAATTGCAGAGGGTGGAGTCCGATTCCCTCTTCACCCACTCCTTACGGCTGTGCTCTGTCATTAGGGTCTAATTCCTTCCCAACCCAATGTCAACTTCTTTAGAATCATAATGGGGATTGTAGAGCTAAATCGTTGCCTTGGGGTCAACCTTGGCATTCCTGCTATTCGGCATTGTTATGCCTTGGCCAAGTCTTCCGGTCGGCACGGTCGCTATTTCCTTAGGGCCAAGGACACCGACCATCAACTAGTGACTATGCTTTTCAACTCTAGGAAGCGAGTCGATGACGTTATGGTAGTTGTCCAAGGCAACTGGAAATTCGGCAAAGGCGAGGATCACCTCGATCTTATTCCTAGGCAGAGGGGCGAACCAGGTGGCCGTATAGCGTCTTGTGTTTATTTTTTCCTTTGTTATGTTTGCAAAGCTTCACTCTTGAGAGCTAATGATTTGGGTTGTGCAGGAAATGATTTGAAGAAAGTTTCAACCTCGACTGACGACGCCGTTCTTTCGGACATAAAAGTCGCGTTGAAGTACTTCGGCCGTCCAAGCCTTCAGAAACAAGGGAGGGCGGCCCATATTCTGCTTAAGTACGAGCCGACGTACACGACTTTCTCGGCGGCAGAAAACATCCCGATTCCAAGGGGCGAGGAGTTTCTGACGGCTCTTATTTTGACGAACTTCAAAAATTTGCGCCAAATCAGCTTGGAGGGATTTGACTCAGAGCGTGCAGAAGTTGAAGTCGCTGAAGAATCAGGCCAGTTTGAGGCCGAAGTAGTCGAGGCTTTAAGGGTAGCTTCTGAAGAAGCTGGCCTCAACTCTGCTAACCCTCCATCCACCTCGGGTCGAGGGGAAATTTATGACGACGTCTTTATCAGACTAGAAGATCTTCCCGGCACGTACCCTGAAGATACGGCCGAGTTGTTACTCACAAAACTCACCAAAAAGGCCAATGCCGAGCGAATGGCCGTATGGCGGAGAGCAGAGGCCATTCGAGCAGAGGCCAATCAATTCGAGGTGCCGCCCGTCGTAGATGTTGAGCCGCCCGTGCCTATTATTGAGGAAACGGTTCAAATACGAGATATCGAGTCAGAGCCGATCGTGCCGGCAAATGAGAAGGCTGAACGACGGGCAGAGAAACGTCCAGTAGAGGTTGAAGTGGGCTCTGGAGAAGAGCCTACCGACAAACGGCTGCGTCTAGAGGAGTCGGACACGGTTATGCCTTTTGTGGTTCAACCAAAGATAAGAAATATACCGATCTTTTCTGACCCGTCGGCTATAAATGAGCCTGCCATTGCGCTGAGCATGGCTTCGTCAGTTTCATTGCCGTCTGATAAGGCGACTTTCCGCTTGGAGCCAGACGTCTTAGCAGTAGCATTAGCCGCTCAATCGGCTCTTCTGGTAAAGATCTTGATCTTGTGTTTCCTTTCTATTCATATATTTTTGGATCTAATCTCCTGTTTTGCAGACGGTCGGAAGGATAGCCGAGTTAGGCCGACGCCAGCACGACGCCGTCGAACGAATTGGCCGTTTACAAACCGAAGTTGAGGGCCAAAGGAGCCGGGCCGAGTTTGAAGCCATGAGGGCGAAAATAGAAGTTGCAAGGGCAGAGGCCGAATTGGAAAGGGCCAGAAATGCGGATCAACTCAGATTGGTTGCCGAGCAAAGGGCGGACGCGAGTGAAGCTACGCTCAAGTTAGCCCAAGAGGCGATCTCCAAACTTGAGGCGAACTTGGCGGAATTGCGGGCGGTGAAGGAAGTTGCCGATTTTGAAGCATCGAAGGCGTATGAGGCTGGGCAAGGCGCTGCCCTCAATAATTATGTGCAAGAAGTCCCCAAATTCAAGAATCGGGAATTCAAACACGGCTGGCTCAAAGCCCTTGTTGCTGCTGATGTGACATTGGCTGTGCTAATTCCATATGAGCAAGTGGATGTTGAGCCGCTGGAGTCTGACTCCGAGGATTGATCAGGGCGACAGTAGTTTTTGTTTATAGCCTTTGTTTAGTTTTTTATGTATGGCTACAGGTTTTAAGTTTTCTTTAGGCATTTCCCTGCAAATTTGTAGCCTTTTGTTTAGTAGTTTTCATATGTAAAATGGCTACAATTTGTGCCCAATTTACTTAATGAAAATTCCTTTTGCACTTTGCTATTATTTGTGCTAAATTGTGCTAAGTTGTGTTACTGAATCGTTCATTCGTGTATATTTGCCGACTAGATAATTATGCAATTTTAACTTCAAAAAATGGTTGTGGCACATGTTGCTCGGCATGGGGCCTAGATTAATAAATCTGCCATTGCCCCAGCCAATGCATGAACTCCAAGGCATTCATCTATAATTGCCGTTTAGATAATTAGGCCATTTTAACTCCAAAAAGCTGAAAATTAGTACATGGAGTGGCTGTGGCACCTATCGATCGACATGGGGCCTAGATGCTTGGCCGGTTAGATTAATAAATCTTCCCTTGCCCCAGCTAGTGCATGAACTCCAAGGCATTCATCTATAATTGCCGTTTAGATAATTAGGCCATTTTAACTCCAAAAAGCCGAAAATTAGTACATGGAGTGGCTGTGGCACCTATCGATCGGCATGGGGCCTAGATGCTTGGCCGGTTAAGCTCGACATGGGGCTTAGATTAATAAATCTGCCCTTGCCCCAGCCAGTGCATGAACTCCAAGGCATTCATCTATAATTGCCGTTTAGATAATTGCCGAAAATTAGTACATGGAGTGGGTGTGGCACCTATCGATCGGCATGGGGCCTAGATACTTGGCCGGTTAGATTAATAAATCTGCCATTGCCTCAGCCAGTGCATGAACTCCAAGGCATTCATCTATAATTTCCGTTTAGATAATTAGGCCATTTTAACTCCAAAAAGCCGAAAATTAGTACATGGAGTGGCTGTGGCACCTATCGATCGGCATGGGGCCTAGATGCTTGGCCGGTTAAGCTCGGCATGGGGCCTAGATTAATAAATCTGCCCTTGCCCCAGCCAGTGCATGAACTCCAAGGCATTCATCTATAATTGCCGTTTAGATAGTTGTCGAAAATTAGTACATGGAGTGGCTGTGGCACTTATCGATCGGCATGGGGCCTAGATTCTTGGCCGGTTAGATTAATAAATCTGCCCTTGCCCCAGCCAGTGCATAAACTCCAAGGCATTCATTTATAATTGCCGTTTAGATAATTGCTGAAAATTAGTACATGGAGTGGCTGTGGCACCTATCGATCGGCATGGGGCCTAGATGCTTGCCCGGTTAGATTAATAAATCTACCTTTCCCCCAGCCAGTGCGTGAACTCCAAGGCATTCATGTATAATTGCCGTTTAGATAATTGCCAAAAATTAGTACACCGATCGGCATCCGTCTTTTGGAGTTTAGCGTTAATGAGATCGCCTCGGGGTCGCTGCAAACATTAGAAATAAATAGGATGGACTCTTCGCGCCAGTAACCTCACTTACTGTGTGCAGACTTAATTTAAAACAATTTGTTGCGTGGGGTTAGATAAGTGCGAATGTCAAACAGAGTTTTCTTCGACAGCAGAGGAGAAGCTCGAACTTTGGCAGAGCTTGACATTGCAATGAATCACAGCAGAGAACCCACCCGTGCGGGAAGTAAGGCATCCAAAGAACAAGAAAAATGTCAACCTCCAGGTCGTCGAAGCAGATCACCCCGCAAGGAGAAACAGCAACGGGGAAGTTCTCCGCGACCACGATCGAGAAATGAGGCCGACGTAGCGCCGCGACCATTGAGTTTTGCAGTTTTTGTGGGGAATAAACCAATGACGGAGGCGGACTCCATTATCAAGGATCCGGGTGTGGCAGTCGAGTTTGCTTGACAGATTTTTCCACCGGAGGTCCAGCAGTCGATGGTTGGTCGACAGGATTTCGATGTGTTTCGAGAGGGCATCCACGGGGCGGTGAAGGGGCTATATACTGCCTATGAAGTTGGCATGCGCCTGCGCGCCGCGAGACAGGAAATAGAGAAGAAGGACGAAAGAATCCGCAGTTTGGAGGCTCGCGCAGAAAAGGCCGAGCGTGAGCTCAGGGAGCTTAGGAAGGCTCAAACCACTGAGCTGTGAGTGATGGGTCAATCTAACCTGATCGTGGAGGGGAGGGTAACTCAACGGCTCCTGAGTCATGCCATCACCGATCGAGATACAGCAAGCATGTTCGCCGTAGAAAATGCGCGGATCATGGGTTACGAACAAGGTTTCCATGCGGGCCGAAAGGTTGGGGTCGATAAAACCAAAGAGAAACTTGCGGAGGAGGTCTGTCGATGCGAGAATCGGGGCTTTAGGCATGGGTGGATCAAGGCTCTCCAAGCCTCAGAGGGGCTCCGAGGAGCGGGGGTCAAATCGGCGTCGCCACTATATCATCGTCGTCACTTTCCCTTTGACGCTTTTGAAATTGAGAAGGGTGATGATGAGGGCGAAGCCGAACAAAACTGAACATGTATTGTAAACGTCCCAATACAAACTGGGCATCAATTATGTATTTGTTAAATAATAAAATATTTTTATTATGAATGTTTGTGTTTGATTTTCAATGTTTACATGTCTGTAAAATATTTTTATCGTGAATGTTTGTGTTTGGCATTTCGTTTGGAATGCTTGCAAATTTTAGTTGTTTATGCAGTTGTGCCGACCCAACCTATTTAAGCATTTCTTTCTCATTGCTTATAGTGTAAGCAGCTTATGCCGGCTCAGCGTACCAAAGCATTCCACATCGAAGGGTAGGTCATTCCCAATTCGGTGTTTTATTCGGCGATGGCGCGCCGAATTGGGAGGCTTAATCGGCCAAAAGGCGTCATGCGCCGGTGGGGCTCCAAATCTGGAGACTATTTGGCCAATCGTGATATCCATGAAGGGCGCTTCGAATCCGGAGGCTTTATCGGCCTGAGGGCGTCATGCGCTGCGCCGATAGGGCTCCGAATCCGGAGACTATTTGGCCAATCATGATATCTACGATGGACGCTCCAAATCCAGAGGCTTTATCGGCCCGAGGGCGTCATGCGCCGATGGGGCTTCGAATCCGGAGACTTTATTTGGCCAATCGTGATATCCACGAAGGGCGCTCCGAATCCGGAGGCTTTATCGGCCCAAGGGTGTCATGCGCCGATGGGACTCCGAATCTGGAGACTTTATTTGGCCAATCGTGATATCCATGAAGGGCGCTCCGAATCCGGAGGCTTTATCGGCCTAAGGGTGTCATGCGCCGATGGAGCTCCGAATCCGGAGACTTTATTTGGCCAGTCGTGATATCCACGAAGGACGCTCTGAATCCGGAGGCTTTATCGGCCCAAGGGCATCATGCGCCGATGGGGCCTCGAATCCGGAAACTTTATTTGGCCAATCGTGATATCCACGAAGGGCGCTTCGAATCCGGAGGCTTTATCGACCCAAGTATTTTGCAGTGAGTAAACAAGGATCTTTGCATTACAAAAATGAAGTGCATACATAATGAATCATTCAGAACTAGTATCATTCCTCACAAGTCGGGTTCAATGATAGAACTTTCGCAAATGCATTGAATTCCAAGGCCGTGGCAGACTCCTTCCAGACATGTCTTTGAGCCGATACGCCCCCACTCCTGCGATCGAGTTGATTTGATAGGGGTCGTCTCAGTTAGGACCCAATTTTTCATCAGCTGGTTTCCTGGCGGCTGGCAGTACTTTCTTCAGGACCAACTCTCCTGGTGTGTAGCGGCGCAGCTGAACACATTGATTATACGACTTAGCAAGCTGCTGTTGATACCGCGCCATGGATGTGAGGGCACAGTCTCTTCGCTCTTTAATCATAATCAAATCCAAAGCCAGCATCATGTCATTTTGGCCCATATAAAAAACTGTCGATTTTAGGATCGGGAGGCCGATTTCCAGGGATATGATTGCCTGGGTTCCAAAGCATAGAGCGAACGGCGTTTCCCTAGTAGATCGCCTCGGCGTAGTTCGATGAGCCCACAACACACTTGGCAATTCTTCGACCCACTTGCCTTTAGCTTTCTCCAGCCTCTTCTTGATGCCATCCAAGATAGATTTGTTAAAGGCTTCAGCCTGACCGTTGCTTTGGGGATAAGCCGGCGTGGAGAAATAAGGTCGGATACCATATTTGCTGCACAATTCTCGGTAAATGCCACAATCGAACTGGGTGCCGTTGTTTGAGATAAGTGCTCTTGGGATGCCGAATCGCGTTATGATGTTTCTCCAAACAAAATGCTTCACGTTGGAATCTCGGATGTGCGTTAGTGCCTCCGCTTCTACCCATTTCGTAAAATAATCTGTCGCGACAATCAAAAATCGCTTGTTGCCCGGGGCATGAGGCAATGGTCTGACGATGTCAAGCCCCCATTGGGCAAACGGCCAAGGACTGGTTATGGAGCTTAGTTCCTCTGCAGGCAGGTGGGTCAAAGAAGAGAACTTCTGGCACTGTTCGCACTGTTTCACATAGCATTCGGCATCAACTCTCATTGTCAGCCAATAATACCCTTGCGTTATAGCTCGATGAGCTAAAGAACGCCCGCTAGAATGGGTGCCACAACTGCCCTCATGTATTTTAGTCAAAAGTTCTTCGACTTTGTCCGGGTGTACACATTCTAGGTATGGACCAGAAAGGGATTTTTTGTAAAGCTTTCCTTACGGATCCAAGTAATATCGCAGGGCTTTGTTTCGTAGCTTGTGCGCTTCTTTTTTGTCCGCTGGGAGTTGTTCAGAAGACAGGAATGCAGCAATGGGATCCATCCAACTTGGTCCAGCGTCTATAACATTGACCTGGATTTCCTCAGAAGGGCCAATGCTCGGCTCCGGAATGAAACCTACTTCGATGGTCCGTTGAATCTCTAAGTTAATGGCGGAGGCTAAGCAGGCAAGGGCATTTGCATGTGTGTTCTGATCACGTGTTATCTGGTTCAATTCATGATGGTCAAATTTTGCCAGCAAGGAGTTGGCTGTTTTCATGTAAGCCGCCATACGGTCGTTTCTTGCCACGTACTCCCCCTTTAACTGATTGATCACCAGTTTTGAATTGCAAAATACAAGCAAATGCCGAGCACCTAGAAGATGTGCATTCCATAAGCCGGCTAGAAGGGCTTCGTATTTGGCTTCGTTATTAGAGGTTTCAAAGTCGAGCTTAACAGCCTGCTCAATTATTGCGCTGTCGGGAGCCATGATTATAACTTCGGCTCCACTGCCCCGCTGATTGGATGATCCATCACAGTACAACTGCCAAATGTCCCCAATATAAATTCTCCAGTTCGGCTCCGGTTGAATCTCATCGGACTTGAAATCGGCAAGATCCCCAGTGAATTCGGCAACAAAGTTGGCAAGCACCTGTCCCTTGATTGAGGTTCTAGGTAGAAAATGAATCTCGTACTGGCCGAGTTCAAGAGCCCACTTTGAAACGTGTCCTGATGCTTCTACACTTCGTAGTACTGATCGGAGGGGATAATCTGTTAGCACCCTAATGCTGTGTCCCTGGAAGTAGTGCATCAATTTTCTTGCCGCCATGACTAGGGCTAAGATGAGTTTTTCCAATGGAAGGTAGCATGTTTCGGCATCAACCATCGCCTTGCTCACATAATACACTGGCCACTGCTCCCTAAGCTATTCCTTCATTAGTACGGCGTTGACGACCCTGTCGGAAACTGCCAGATACAAAATGAGCGGGTCACCAGCAGCAGGTGTTGTCAGGAGTGGTACTGAGCGGAGGTAGGTCTTGAGGCCGTTGAGAGCGGCTTCGCATTCGGCGGACCATTCAAAAGCCTTGCCTTGCCGTAATGTATGAAAGAATTGACAGCAGCGATCTGTGGACCAACTGATGAACCTGTTAAGTGCGGCGGCGATCCCCATTAACTTCTGAACTTCCTTGACCGATCGAGGGGAGTCGAGTTCTAGGATTGCTGTGATTTTCCTGGGGTTGGCTTCGATTCCTCGATGGTTGACAATGTATCCTAGGAATTTGCCAGAGCCGATCCCAAACGCACATTTGGAAGCGTTCAGCTTCATTCCATATTTGCATAGAATGTCGAATGTCTTTTCCAGATCGGTTATATGATTCTGCTCTTCCTTGAACTTGACCACCATATCGTCAATGTACACTTCCATAATGTGGCCGAGTTGCTCCTTGAACATGGCGGTGACCAGTCTTTGGTAGGTTGCCCTTGTATTCTTCAGCCCAAAAGGTATAACCTTGTAGCAGTAGGTTCCTCTTGGGGTGAGGAATGCAGTTTTTTCTTGGTCCTCTAGGTGCATGGCAATTTGATGGTAGCCTTTGTAAGCATCGATGAAGCTCATACGTTGATGGCGTGCCGTCGCATCTACAAGTTGGTCAATTCTGGGTAGGGGAAAACAATCCTTGGGGTAGGCTTTGTTCAGGTCCATGAAATCGACACACACTCGCCAAGCCCCGTTTTTCTTCTTCACCACCACTGTATTAGAGAGCCATGTAGGGTAGGTCACTTCCCTGATTGCCCCAGCGTCAAGCAGCCTGCCAACCTCCTCAACAACGGCGGCAGTGTGCTCTGCGGCCGACCGCCGACTTTTCTGAATGATCGGCTTGTACTTAGGATCGACATTCAAACGGTGCTGCGAAACGGACGGATCTATTCCCACCATCTCATACGGAGTCCATGCAAAGACATCGAGGTTGCCAAGCAAGAAAGAGATTAGCTGCTGCCTGTCGATCTGATTTAAGGATGCGTCGACCATAATATGTTTAATGACTATACAATTGTAAAAAGAATATACAAAAGAAGGGGGAAAAAAAAAACTGTTCGGAAGTTGAAAACTGAAAGTATATATTATGTTCGGAAGTCGAAAACCGAAAAAAAAATAATTTCGAAAGTTGAATGTTGTACGAATTAAAAATATTCGGAAGTTGACTGTCGAAATAATGAAAAATTTTCGAAAATCTACTGTTGAAATAAATGATTATTTTCGGATTTCTACTTCTGAACAACTTGTTTACTTTCGGAAAACCAGTTCCGAACAACTTGTTTACACTCAGTGGGCGTTCGTTCGTTTCGAATATGGTAAAAACAAAACTCTACATTACAAATTAAATAGGAATGAGGATTGAAAAGTAAACTAACCTAAATACGAATGAGGATCGAAAATGTGCTGGAATTCAATGCTTCAATGGGATGTCTTGATGGATGTAGCTTTGGGGATGAAAGCTGTGTGAAGCAGGAAGCTACAGGGAGCTACCGGGTAATGTGTGAAACAGAATAATGTGAGAGATGCAGCTTCAATGGGTGTGTATTTGCACCGTTGGGAGAGCTGGGGTTGAGGGTCTGGGGTGTGTGTGTATATGAGGGTAGATGTGGAATGAAACGTGTGTGCAATGAATAAAATAATTAGAGATTAAGTTTTTGGTGTGTGTAATGAGAAGGATGTGCAAAGAGTGAATATTGTGTGTGCAAATAAAAGCTCCCACATAGGTGGGCACAATAATACATCTTCAATACAGGTTCACGGGTGAGCACAATAATACATGTTCAGACTGTACAGGTTGACATATTTTTTTGATGATATTTTAAATTTTGTGTAAATATTAATCAAATAATATTTTAATTTTTGTTTGACTTGTAATATATATAATATTGATAAATTTTATGGTCATTTATTTGATAATAATGATATAATAACTAATATATTTATAATAACTATAATTATTAAAAATATAAAAAATTTGAACTTCAAAATATTAGAAAAAAATATAATTCGAATGAAATATACAATCATAAGTTTGGTTTGATCAGTAATTAAATATTTATTGTGACATTTAAATTATTTTCTTTATAATATTTTCAATACAACATTTTTTTATTTTTAAATTTCTATTAATAATTAATTTTTTGAGTTGAATTTGAAAAAAAAATTGGGTATGATTGCTATTTTTTGTTAATTATTAATTTTTTTCAATTGAATTTTGCAAAGAATTTGATTAAACAGTGTTTTTTTTAATAATTAATTTTTTATTTTAATTTAAAAAAGAATTTGGTTATAACTGTTGATCAAAAATTTCATTTGAGTTTTGAGTTGTGTTTTTAATTATGAGGTATAGCTTTTTGAAATAAGTTTTGAAAATTCTTTTCAAAACTTATAACCAAACAAATTTTCTTATTTTACATATCACATCAAACTTTCAAAACTCAATTTCACACTTAACTCAAAACTCAATTCAACACTCTATTAAAAAATTATAACCAAATAAATTTTTTACACTCAAATAATAATTTCAAAATTCACAAACTCAAAATACAATTCATATTCTCAAATCATAATTAGAAAACTCTACCAAAAACTTCTCAATCTCATCTCTATTCTAATTCGTACCGCAAAAAATAAATAAATAAATAAATAAATAAATAAATTTTGACAATAATGCGATAATGTGATTATTTCTATTATTATATATAAAATTTTCTATTTGTATAACATTAGTCTTTTAAAAAAAATATTTAGAATATTGAATTATAGGGAAAATTTTGAAATTATGTATTTGCCATTTATTTTTGAGAAAATAACTTATGAGTGGAAATGAGATAAAAAATTACTATCAAATAAGTGAAAACATTTTTGGAATAACAACTCAGATAAGAAAAATAAATACTAAGGAGCTGTTTGAGATTTGCTTATTTAGTGTATTTTTAATTTTTTATGAAAAATTTTGTAGAAAGATAAAAAAGTGGTGAGACATAAATAAGTACAATAAATAAGTGCGATTATTTAGATTATTCCTAAATAGGAGGGTTTTTGAATCTTCAATATATTTTTGTCTTATGAGGGCATTTGGATGACTCATATTTGTTTAAATTATAAAACAACGACTGTGATGTATCTTACATGTACATTTTCTACTTTTTCGTTTTTTTCTCTTACTTTTTCCTTTTCTCACTCACCCTTCCCATGATGTCATAAATAATTCTATGATCTCACCTTCCCCATTTTCTTTTTATTTTTTTATTCCCTCCTTTTAAAATAGGAGGGTTTTTGAATCTTCAATATATTTTTGTCCTACTAAGTTATTTGGACGGTTTAAATATTCAAATTACAAAACAACGGCTGTGATAAATTTTACATATACATTTTCTACTTTCCCGCTCTTTTCTCTTACTTTTTCTTTTTTTCACCTATCCTTCCCATGATCTCATAAATAATCCTATGAATAATCCCTGATCCCACCTTCCTTTTTTTTTTTTTTTCTTTTTTTTTTTCCTTTTTTATTTTCTTCTCTGTTTATTTATTTATTTTTATTCTCTTCTTTTTATTCACTTGTTTTTATTTACACAGCAGGTACAAGCATAAACTAATAAATAAATAAGAGTGGAACGAGTTTACCAATGTTGCAACACAAACCTCCACGTGATACAATTCGGTACTTCTTGAACAACGACATAATTC
Source organism: Camellia granthamiana (assembly GCA_036172215.1). NCBI lineage: Eukaryota > Viridiplantae > Streptophyta > Magnoliopsida > Ericales > Theaceae > Camellia > Camellia granthamiana. The sequence goes on along the minus strand of CM069908.1, from coordinate 75,871,541 downwards.
TTTATGATGGCGCCAAAAACTTGCTACAACTTTAAATGTGTATATCCAAGTGTAGATTATCGTGAAAAAATAAAATTTCGGCGAGTTTGAGTATATTTGAGTAAAGAATCAAGTAATTGAGAATAATATAAAATAAAATAAAATTGATTGAAAAATATTTGAATGATTTGAGAAAGTAATTAATTAAATATAATTTGAAGTACTAATAATATAAAAGTGCTAAGGCATTAAGGATTCACCATCAATATTTTATTTGTAAAATATTTCTTATTCAATTTGTATAATTCAATTAAAAATTACACAAAAAGTGTTTTCAATCAGAAGATAAAACAGTTATTTTATATAAATAATATCTCAAAAGATTAATTATTTTGATTAATTAATTACACCATAAAAATTTAATTATTTGATTTGCAGAGAATTCTAAACTTTTATTGTGTTTGAAGTCTACGATAGAACAAACAATTATGCAAAAAAAAAAATTTTACACAAAAACATTTAAATAAATCAATCAATATAATCTAAAAGCATGATTGAATCATCAAGTACACATAAATAATCTATTGGAATTGTGTTTTTTATTGTCACACAACCTTTCTAATGTCTTTGGATTATGATATGTCATCTTTTGACTCTCTTTCCCAATTTATTTTCAAATATACAATTTTATTCAAATGCTTGCATTTACAAAAGGAATTTTTTTAAGGCATCAAGTGAAGTTTTTTTTATGAAGTTTCAAGATTTTTTTATTAAGTGCTTGCATTGTTATTGAGTTATTGTTTGTCTTTATTTGTTTTCTTTATTAAGAATGGTTTGTAAGAAATAATATCTAAAAAGCCTTTCTTTGTCACTGGGACATACGTGTGCCCACCACCTTCTTCTTCATCTGCATTTCGGTTAAGCCAAAATGAAAATACCTATTCCTTAACTAGACCTTGTTCGACCATCTTGTACCTGTAAAATATGCAAGAGCCCCATCTCAAAGGAGGAAGTAAAAACTTCTCATAATTACCATGATCACAATCAAACAAACAACACTGCAGACTAATCACCGGAGTTCTATTCCGTGCTTGTATGTGATTTCCACACGTGTGTGCGCACATGGGGACACACAAACATACAGAGAGGCAAACCATGCATTTTCGGTTGAAAAGTTTTAACCAAGGCAAATTATACCAGACTGGGATAGCATCTCCAACTGAGATCTCACGAAATCCAAGTCCACGAATGCCATCAAACTTGGAAACCAAAAATGTTATACTGGGCTCCCTGGTTGCCTCAATAAATTCCTGACAAGGAAAACTATAGACAATTCCAAACAAAACTATTACATAAGCCAGAAATGGAGGTTGCTGAAATTTACTTGATGAGTAATAATAGAGAGCTCTAAAATGAGCTCTACTGAGGTGGCAATGAAAAAAAAAAAACAATGGTGATACAGATCACTAATTTAGGAGCTCTAATGCCAGCTCTAATGAGGTGGCAGTGCAAGGAAAAAAAACAAACAAACAAACAAAGGCCAAACTATCACATCAAGGTGGGACCTACAGCAATGCTACCTAATTAGTGCAGCTTTAGAGCTGCTATTTAGTGGTCCCATTTTTTTTTTTTAAAAAAAAAAAAAAACTAAAAGTTAGCACACACATCACATCATAGTGGGTCCAGCTTATTAGAACTTTTTTAGAGTTCATGTTTTATAACTTTAAAACATTTTCCTTTACCTGATCCTTGACAACTAAGTCATCGACTTTGACATTGTCTACACTAAAGAATCCAGATATGGCCCCCGTGCCATAGTGAATTTCAGCAGGTTTCCCTGGATGGCAGATGGATGTAGAAATTTCTTAAAAGCCATTACCAACAGATGATCATTCACAAAAAGGTCATTCCACTAAACCCATGCATGTATGGAATGTCAAGAGCCTCGTGAACAACTAAATGCAAGACATGCTATTGGATCATGTCTAGGTTATATAACTAATCCTCTCCTTTTGTGCAAAAGGGAAGCCACCTTTGCTATTTTAATGAGGTCACTTTCCAGTTCCATTAATGTCTAGGAATAAAAATCTCACTTGAAAGCTACGAAGCATGGACACTCCAAAATTGGTGCCGTGGCGGTGTCCGACACGCGGACATGCCGGGGACACGTACGGGATGCGCCAAATGGCGTGTCCCTTTAATTTAATGATTTTTTTGGAAAGGGACACGGAGGGGACACGGCGGGGACATTTCTGGACACGCCATGGGACACGGCGGGCTCGTTTTTGAATTTGTGATATTTATTTGGGTCAAAGTATAATATTTAAAAAGTTAAAAAAAAAAACAACAACGGGCAAAGCCCTAATCGAACAACTGAGGTAGTAAAGGAGTAAAATCAGACTTGCGAAGACCTTCTCTCTCTCAGTCGAAGCCCTCTAAAGTCGATCGAAGCTCTCTCTCTCACTCGCAGCCCTCCGAAGTCGATCAAAGCCCTCTGAAGTCGATCGAAGACCTCCGATCCAACCATCTTCGAAGGTAAGCCCCTCTCTCTGTGTCTCTCGCTCTCCTTCTCTTTCGCTCTCCTTCTCTTTCGCCTCTGTCTCCTTCTCTTTTGCTCTCTCTCTCTCTCTCTGTGCTCTGCTTTGGACTTTGGACTTTCGACTGATTTTTATTTTTATTTTTTTTTATACGTTTATATATATTTATATGTAAGACTTTTTTTTTGTTGTAATTATATGTTTATATATATGTATATATATAAAATTGTATTTAAAAAAAAATAATTATAGGTTTATATATATACATATATATAGTATGTAAACTCTTTTTTTTTTTTTTATCCTTCTAATGTTAATGTTAATTTATAGGAAAAATGTCTAGTTCAAATTCTGCCAATAACACACAATCTATCTTTGATGCTGAAGATGATAAACCACTGTGGAAATATGTGACTAGATTAGAAAAATCTAGTGCAAAAGGGGGGAATTATACTTTTCAATGTAACTTTTGTCGGGTTACACGTAAAGGTTCATACACTAGGGTAAAAGCCCATTTGATGCAAATTAAAAATCAGGGGATAGAAGTGTGTCCAAAAGTAACAAGTAAGGATAAACCTGATTTTGAGAGAGCAATTGCAGAAGCAGAGTTGAAATTGAAAAGCTCTAGGTTGAAGAAAGTCCCATTGCCTCCTCCTAATTCAAGTGCATCATTAGGTTTATGTTTTAATGAACCAGAGGAGATGTATGGATCAAAAAGGAAGAGGTCAGCTGCTATAGGGAGTGGAAGTAGTAGTAACCCTATTATGAAAGCATTTAACATTGGGGGCTTGAGAACGACTAAATAGTGAGATAGCTAGAATGTTTTATTCAGCAGGTTTGCCATTTCATTTGGCAAGAAATCCTTACTATGTTAGTACATTTACTTTTGCTACAAATAACAATATACAAGGATATGTACCACCTGGGTATAACATGTTGAGAACTACATTGCTTCAAAAAGAAAGGATAAACATTGATAGGTTGTTAGATCCTATTCGAGACACATGGAGAGAGAATGGTGTGAGTATAGTCAATGATGGATGGAGTGATTCCCAACGAAGGCCATTAATAAATTTTATGGCTGTTACCGGAGGTGGGCCTATGTTTCTTAAAGCGGTTGATTGTTCAGGAGAAACAAAGGACAAGTATTTTATTTCCAACTTGATGAAGGAATTAATTATGGAGGTTGCGCCTAAAAATGTGGTTCAAGTCATTACAGATAATGCCGCAAATTGCAAGGCGGCAGGGCACCTAATTGAAGCACAATTTCCTCACATCTTTTGGACTCCTTGTGTTTGCACACCCTCAATCTTGCCTTGAAGAATATTTGTGCTACCAAGAATGTGGAAAATAATTCAGTTGCATTTGAAGAGTGTAATTGGATTAGTGAGATTGTGGGTGATGTGATGATGATCAAGAATTTTATTTGTAATCATTCCATGAGGTTGGCAATGTACAATGAGTTTGTGAGTTTGAAGCTTCTTTCAGTTGTCGAGACACGCTTTGCTTCTTCCATTGTCATGCTTAAGAGGGTCAAGTTGATAAAGGAAGGTCTCCAAACAATGATAATCAGTGACAAATGGAGTTGTTATTGGGATGATGATATTAGTAAGGCCAAGTTTGTGAAGGATAAGTTGTTGGATGACTTTTGGTGGGATCAAGTCGACTACATACTTTCCTTTACTGCTCCTATTTATGACATGATTAGAGTCTGTGACACCGATAGACCTTCTCTTCACTTAGTATATGACATGTGGGATACAATGATAGAAAAAGTGAAGATGGTGATATATAAGCATGCAGGAAAGCGACTAGAAGACGAGTCTACATTCTATAATGTAGTACATCAGATTCTTGTAGACCGGTGGAACAAGAACAACACACCACTTCATTGCTTGGCACACTCATTGAATCCAAGGTGATTACAACACAATTTACTATTTTTATTAATTTTAAGTTTAATATTATTCTTTCACATTTATAATGAGTAGTATTTTTTTTCATTTTAGGTATTATAGTGATTTATGAGGATCCAAGCCGAGTTCCCCCACATAGGGATGAGGAGGTTTGTCTTGAGAGAAAAAAGTGCTTGAAAAGGTTCTTTGATGATCCAATGGAGCGCACTAAAGCAAATTTGAAATATGCTAAGTTCTCAACAAAAGAGGGGCCATTTGCTGACATTGATTCCATTGGAGATAGATGTGATATGGATCCTTATAATTGGTGGGTTGTTCATGGTGCATCTGCACCCACTCTTCAATCTTTGGCTTTAAGGCTACTTGTGCAACCTTCTTCTTCATCATGTGCGGAGAGGAATTGGAGTATATACTCTTTTATCCATTTAATGAGAAGAAACAAGATGACACCCCAATGTGCAGAGGACTTGGTTTTTGGTCATAGCAACCTCCGTCTTTTATCAAGGAGAATCCCACAATACCTTGAAGGAGAGACCAAGTTATGGGATATTGCGGGCGACACATTTGATTCATTTGATGATGTTGAGATGCTTGAGGTTGCAAATCTGTCACTTGATGAACCTGAGATGGAGGTTGTGTTGTTTACAGATGATGGAGGTGCAAACGAAGAAAAATGTGGTGATGCTAATGATGATGAAGACGTGCAAGAAATTGGATCTACTTGAAGTTTTGAAAGGCCTACTTCTTTTCTTTTCTTTTCTTTTTTCTTTTTTTTTTCCCCTTCTTCTTTGCCTCTTATTTAGTGCTTTTGTGAAGAATATTGTTAGATGTTGGATGTTTTCCCCTAATATTTATTGTTGGATGTTGGATGTTAGATCTTTTGCCTCTCTTATATTTATTGAATTAATGGTACTATGTTAGTGTTTGTTAATTTTGATTTAGAATGAATGTAATACGAATCTACATAATACATAAAAAAAATATATATATATAAAAAAAAAATTTGCCGTGTCCGTGTACCCATTTTTTGGAAATTGCCATGTCTCGTGTCCGTATCCGTGTCCGTGTCCGTGCTTCATAGCTTGAAAGTACCCATAGAATGTTGATTATGCAACACCAATTCCATGTGTTTAAACATCTATATTCCCAAAATCTTGTATTTGTGCTACTGTCCCATACGACAAGAAGTTACATCAAACCAAGCTATACAAACATGGTAGAAAGATGCAGAAAAATAAATTTGCTCTGAAAACCATAGCACTCCTAGCAAGCATAGGCTCAGTGAAGCAAAAATCTATAGCCCACCATTAACAATAACTGGAAATTGAGCTCTTCTAAGATGGGCAAAACAAAAAAAGGCTTTGTGGGCTTCTCTAGACACATACTTAGGGTAAAATGGTAGTTATTACAAAGAAACATTTAGGCAGAGTAACTCATTATAATAATAGAAAGAGCAATATTTTCCAGAGATGATAAAGATGCACAAATATATTTCGAGCCTGAAAAAATCATACCACTACAAGCTGCCAGAAGCCTATACTCAGGTAATGACTATCCATTAAGTCTCTAACAAATGGGCACTAAAGGCAGACACTTAACAGGCTCCCTCCCTCCTTCGATAACTAATAGGCTTAACAGACTTCAATTGCATATATATCCAAGGTATAGTTGAAGGTCTTACAAAATAATATTTGGGTGGATAAATAGGGATTAGGAGCATGAAGATATTCCATTAAACTGTTATAATTGTACTAATTCTATGCATCTATGAGATCGAGAAACAAACAGATTGAGGCAAGAAAAAATGGACACCTTAGCATATACATCCATGTAGCTTATGATAAATAGGGACAAAATTGTTAAGTCATCACTAACAAATTCACAGACTGATGCACATGTGAGAATAGAAGAGGAAAATATCTAGTTTGGTTAGAGATATCTAGTTAGTCAGTTAGTAAGTTTGTTAGAGATATCTAGTTAGTTGTAACCACCTGTGCTTGTATATCTATGAGCTCTGCTCATCTATTCATTGAATGAGAATCAGTTTATCATTTTCTACATGGTATCAGAGCATAGTAAGCTCAAACAAGCATCGGTTCTTGGCTTCAATGGCTGATCCTTCAGTCTTAGTTTCTTTATCTCCTTCAACTGTAATTCCTTCAAACCTAACACTTCTCATCTACAATCTGTCCTCGTTTGTGACAGTGAAGCTAGGCGCTTCAAATTTTCTGATTTTGAAGAACCAAATCCAAAAAATCTTGAGGGCTACTGGTTTGCTTGGATATGTCGATAGAACAATTCCATGTCCACCAGCAACAATCAAGGACTCTTCTAGATCTGAAGTTTCTAATCCAATACGAGTACAGTGGGATCTAATAAATGCACATTTTCTCAGTTGTGTTACGACAACTCTATCCTCTCTGATCTATTCAACTGTAATACAGTTTCAACACTGTTATGAGATCTAGAATGCTTTGATTAAAAGATTCACCATTCTCTCTCAGTCACATATTCATCAACTCAAAAATAAACTGAATAATGTGTCCAAGAAAGGTGAATCCATGGAGGATTATTTGAATCACATCAAGGAATTATCCAATCAGTTGGCACTCGCATTTGCTATAGTTGAAGATAAAGATCTTGTGTAAATCACATTGAATGGGCTCCCTGATGAATATGACTCTTTTAAAACTACTATTAGGGCAAGATCATAAGGTATTTCAATGGAGGAATTATGTGCTTTGCTTTGTTCCGAATCTATTCATGTTGAACTAAAAAGTCACAAATCATCACCTGTTGAGCAACCTAATATTGCTTTCTCTGCTGCTCGAGGCTTACGGTCTACTCAGTCTGGTTCTTCTAGATATTCTCAAGGTTAAGGAGTTTCTTATTCACAAGGTCGATATTTTTCTAAAGGAGACAGAGGAGGTCGATCTTCTTATCAATCTCACAACCATGGTAGATCTTTTTCTAGAGGCAGAGAGCGTACTGGTCCAGTTTGTCAAATTTGTGGTGTCTTTGGCCACGTAGCTTTTGATTGTTTGCATTAGTTGGATGCACAGTATTAACCTTATTTTCAATCTTCTTCCCAGTCTATGTCTAATTCTAAAGCCTTTGTTGCTTCTTCTTCTCTTCCAAATCAGTCCCTCTCTCACTCCTCTTTCTCTTCCTCTTCCATGCCTTGGTACCTGGATTCAGCTGCTACTGATCATATGACAAATGATTTGAACAATTTAAGTCTCTATCAAGCCTATCCTGGTATTGATTGTATTACTCTTGGCAATGGACAATCTGTTCTTATCCATCACACTAATCAAGGTATTTTGCCCACTCCTCGTTTCTCATTTCATCTTAATAATATCTTGCACTTTCCTACTATTTCTTCTAATCTTCTCTTAGTTCATCAACTTGCTAAAGACAATAATTGCAACATTATTTTTGATGCTTATGCTTTTTTGATTCAGGACAAGCAATCGAAGAGAATTCTTCACTAGGGTTCTAACACTAATGGCTTGTATCATTTTCAATCTCATTTGCATTCATCTGCTATGCCACAGGCTCATTTTCATGCTTTGAATAAAACTGTCTCTGCAGAAGTGTGGCATCATAGATTAGGCCATCATTCTTCTTAGAAATTTACTTTCAGAAGAAGCATTTTTCTTGTACAAATCATAAGAATGATGCTCTTGCTTCTTGTTTAGATTGTTGTGTTTCTAAAAGCCATAGATTGCCATTTCAATTGTCAAATTCCACTGTTAAACTACCCTTGTTCTTAATTCGCAGTGATGTTTAGGATCCCTTTAATAAATCTACGTCTGGTTTCAAGTTTTATGTGCTTTTTGTGGTGACTTTAGCCGATTCACTTGGCTATATCCTTTAGCCTACAAAAGTGAGGTCTTTGCTAAATTTGTTGAATTCAAATCTTATGTTAAGAAGCAATTTTCCACTTCTCTTCAAGTTCTTCGCATTGATGGTGGTACTGAATATTTCAATAATAAAATGCATGCCTTTCTCTTAAATAGTGGGATTGTTCGTCAACATTCATGTCCATATACCTCACCTCAAAATGGTGTGGCTGAGCGCAAGAATAGACACATTATTGAAACCTCTATTGCTTTAATTCATCATGCCTCTCTTCCTCTACATTTTTGGTTTGATGTTGTTGCTATTGCTACCTTTCTTATTAACATAATGCCATCTTCTATTCTTGCTAATAAGTCTCCTTTTGAGGTGCTTTTTCACTCTATACCAGATTATTCTTTCTTTAGAGTGTTTGGTTGTCAATTCTTTCCTTGGCTTCAACCATATACTTCATCTAAGCTTCATCCTAAATCTGTTTCTTGTGTGTTTTGGGTTATCATCCATTTGCTAAGGGATATCAATGTTTTGATCCCAAATCTGTTAAGCTTTATCTATCTAGGCATGTGATTTTTAATGAACATACTTTTCCTTTTTCCTTTTCTTCTGTTTCTTTTTCTCTAACTGCTTTGTCTCAACCTTCCTCTTTGGGAGATATTCAGTCTTTATTTTGGACATCTCCACAAATCCACCAGTCCATACCTTGCCCTGCAAATATAGCTCCTCTTACTCCAGCTACAGGTCTCTCTTCTCAGTCCCCGCTTTTCCATCAGTCCACGACTCAGCCTCAGGTTCCAATTCAGCCAAATACTACTTCTCTGCCTTGTCTTACTATTCCAACTCCATCTCAGTCTACCCAGTCTCTTTTTCTAGCTTCGACTGCTCAGTATGGTTCTCTAGCTCCTCTTCACACTATTGTCATGCCCTGCTCTACTTCTGTCTTGTCTCAATCTGTTTAGCCTCCTGCTGTAGTTGTGGCTTTTACTATTGTGTCTACAACTCTACCATCTGCTATTGTGTCTTCCTCTGTTCCGGTTCCAGCTGCAAACCTGTCATCTACTCACTCTCCAGCTACATTCCAACCTTCAACTACACCTCTGTCCTCTACACACCTTATACCTACTACCTTTAATATCTATAGTCCTCTACCACTCCATACGTTTCCTATTCACTTCATACACATTGACCTTTCTCTTTTGCCTCCACCTTCTTCTACCAGTATTTATCCTATGATTGCTCGATCAAAATCCTCTGCTCCTTCTACTTCTCTTAGTATTTCTTCCTCTTTCTACACTAATTCTGAACCTCCTACCTATACAGCAGCTCTTACCTCTCCTGTTTGGTTTAAGGCTATGGAAGAAGAGTTTGGGGCTTTGCAAAAGTAGCACACCTGGTCCTTAGTGCCCTTACCTTCCCATAAAAATCAAATTGGGTGTAAGTGGGTGTTTAAGATCAAATGCAACTCTGATGGTTCAATTGCTCACTATAAGGCTCTTCTTGTTGCTAAAAGCTACCTCCAACAAGAGGGCATTGATTTTCAGGAGACTTTCAGTACAGTTGCCAAGCTTCCTACTATCCGGATTATTCTTTGTCTTGCCTTGCATCATCACTAGCCACTTAAACAGTTGGATATATCCAATGCTTTCCTTCATGGCAAGCTTGAAGAAGAGGTGTTCATGACCCAACCACCTGATTTTGTTGATTTTTCCTATCTTACTCATGTGTGCAAGCTTCATAAGGCTTTGTATGGGCTTAAGCAAGCCCCTCGTGCTTGGTATTCAACATTTTCTACCTTCTTACTCTCTCAAGGTTTTCATAATAGTCATTGTGATTCCTCTCTTTTCATTCACAAAACACCCTATTCCATTACAATTTTAGTGGTCTATGTTGATGATATATCACTCATTGGCAGTGATCCCTCTCATATCCACTTCTTAGTTACTCAAATACATCTTGCTTTCTCTATGAAAGAATTAGGCAATCTGTCATATTTTCTTGGGATCTCTGTTCAAGCCTTTGCTACTCATTATTTCCTTTCTTAACAAAAGTATGCTCAGGAAATTATTCACAAAGCTGGGTTGGATGATTGTAAGCCTTGCCCGTCTCCTATTTCTGTTAAACTTGGTTTGTCTCCTTCTACTGATCTTCTCTTTTCTAATTCTTCTCTCTATCACACTCTTGTTGGGGCTTTGCAATACTTGACCATCACTCGTCCTGATCTCTTTCTGGATGTCAATCAAGCTTGCCAACACATGCATGCCCCTACAAATGGTGATTTCTATGCTGTTAAATGTTTGATTCAGTTTGTTAAGGGCACTCTCATTCATGGTTTGACATATACACTTAGCACTTTTGATGTTCATGCCTTTTCTGTTGCTAACTAGGCTAGGGACACTGTTGATCACAAGTCCACCTCTGGCTATTGCATATTTTTGGGCTCTAATCTTGTTTCTTGGTCTGCCAAGAAACGGGCCATTGTTTCTCGTTCCTCAACCGAAGTTGAATATCGAGCTTTAGCTCATGCTGCTGCTGAAATTAGTTGGATCCACATGTTACTAGCTAATTTGTTTGTGCCTTCTCCTACTTTGCCTATGCTCTGGTGTGATAATCTTTCTGCTCTTGCTTTGGCTTCTAATCCCATGTTTCACTCTTGTTCCAAGCACATCGAAGTTGATTGCCATTTTGTTCGTGAACAAGTGCTTGCCAAACATCTTTCTCTTCATTATGTTCCCACCATTGATCAATTGGCCGACATTTTCACCAAACCGTTGTCTGTCTCCCGCTTTCAGTATCTTAAGGACAAACTCATAGTGTCTTCCCCCATGCGTTTGCAGAGGAATGTTAAGTCATCACTAACAGATTCACAGACTGTTGCACATGTGAGAATAGAGAAGGAAAATATCTAGTTTGGTTAGAAATATCTAGTTAGTCAGGTAGTAAGTTTGTTAGAGATATCTAGTTAGTTGTAACCACATGTGCTTGTATATCTATGAGCTCTGCTCATCTATTCATTGAATGAAAATCAGTTTATCATTTTCTATAAAAATACAAACCATTCTCCTTGTAGGTACTTGATAGGCTTGACTTGTACTTGGCATGGAAATAGCATGGAACCTGAAAGATTGCATAATTCATGATGTCATTGTCTAGTGATTAATAGCTCAGAAATGCTTCATCGCATTTACTTTCACATTACATGGACAAGTAGTAGCCTACAGAAAAATAACACTTCGATGATGGCACCCACAAATTAGAGTTTCCAGTGTCAAAGATCACAATGAACTTTTGTAGGGGTGTACCAATTCCAATCTCACCAAAGTATTGAGCCTCCATGTAATTCTTTAGCACTACAATGTGTCCTTCCTCATGCTTTCTTGAAAAGAGTTTTTGAACATGTGCAACTCTAAGAAAAAGCGAGCCCATATGTACAATAATCAAAGTCATTCCAATCTAAAGCAAAATAGCCTTCATCCACAGGCATTCATAGAGATATTTCAAATAAGCAAGTAGCCTTATGGTAGTATGCTCGACATGGTAACATAAACACACATATTATATGCTAAAGCAAAAATGCTCACCTAGTACTTTAACCGTGGCAAGCCAAAGAAAAGGAAGATAGTTAGAAAAATGCATGATCCTAATATGCAAAATGGCTAATGCATCACATACAAAAATGCAATTTACTAGATTCGGCTACTAATGTGACATGTGAAGCAACTCAAAGCATGAGGTAGCGCACATAATCATTTAGGAATTGATAAGAGCATTATGTATGATGAGCCGAATTTTAATGCATGCAAAAATGGATACAAAGCATGGAAATGATGTAAAACAAAAACATGATGTTTGTACAACCATGGTAAGCTTGTAAATAAAAGGGGGAAAAAAATAGGGGTTGGAAGACATACATCAAGTGTTACAAATTTGCCCTCGTACAAGAGGGTCCAAATATCCGAATTAACTAATTATTAAAAACATAAATGAATTAACTAAGTATTACAAATGCGAGTCTCAAAGCGACTAAGCGAAAGGCATTAAATGAGCGGCGAGGAATTGCGTGCACACAAGCAAGAACATCCTCCAGAAACCTCTCTGTTTGCTGCCAGAAATTGCCCTGTTCGCAATAAGAAAACAATTCTGTTTTGGCCTCAAGATCTGCTTTGTTTTGCTAAAAAATCACCCTCGCCGTACAAAATGATTGGTCGGCCAACCTGATCAGATGGTCGGCCTTACAAAAGAATGGTAGGCCAGCCACTGTTTTTGGAGAAAACCTTGCTACAATAGAACTGGAACAGAGCAAAATAGAGTGTTTCCAAAAGATGTTCATCCTTCCCGCTCCCTCTTGTGATGAAGATTTTCAATGAGGGAATAGGCTTGCTTCACAAATCATCAAACATCCCAAGGGTATTTACATGATGATTCATGAAACAACGGGATAGAATATTCAATGGATACAAAACTAAGGCTAATTAAGAAAAAGATGGCTTGAACTCACTATATCTCATGGAAAATAAGAGTAAGTGAATACTCAAATTTGGAGAAATAAGTTAGCCATGTTTGAAAGAGAAACTTATTAACAAAAGATTACATCATTAAGGAAAGTTTTTAGAGACTCTTTTTCCTACTCATTGAACATGGATTAAAATATATTCCATGCTTCAAACTGAACTAGAAGAGAGTTTCTAATACCTCCGATGCAAGAGCTCTCATATGGCTTGAAAGCAAAATCAAAATAAGACTTAGCAAAGGAATGAAAGCTATGAAAAAGTTGTTGCATGCTCATCTTCCTACTCATGGGATAAGGATGAGACATCCATTTCCACGCTTCAAAGACGGAACTAGAAGAGAGCTTACAACAACTTTGAACACAAGAGTGACAACTAGTTTAAGCAAACTTGTGTTGGGGTGGCTAAGTTTTAAACCCTCCCCATGATCACAAGGGTCCAAATATACTATGAAAATAAATAAAAACCAAAGTAAAACAATCAACTCAAATGGGTGGTTACTATATCCTAAACACACCAAGTCTGTGAAGACTTACAACAATACAACTATAGTATTGAAAGCATAAATTAACACATTAAACAGCCCACAAACAACACAAAACAGTGCTGAAAATTAGTTTTAGGAGGTGGAAGATGTGAGCAAAAATGGAAGAAAGTCAAGAGGTTTCATCTAGCAAACAAGCTTAAGGAATGGTGGCTAACCCCTCCACTTTTTGTAACTTTAAATTACATGTTTTAGCCCCAAAATATTTTGAAAAACAGTATGTAAAGACAAGAAAAAGAAAGAGAAAAGGTGGTGAAAAATGTTCAAAGTTCCCCTCTTAAAAGAGAGGAAGATCTTCTTAGTTCACAAACCTCAATCTAAACACTTTCAAGTATCTGAAATTATGTTCAAAACTTCAGCAAAAAGTTTCAAGTTTAAGCTTCAATGGTGTATCTATATTTAAAAGGGTGGAGAAGCGTGTTGGACAAGCTTCTAAGCTTTTGGCAATTTTTTCTAACCCCAAACTTTGAGGGGGGGTGCTATATTTATAGAATTTCAACTTCTCATGTCAGAAATATCTTCAAAAGTGAACAGCTGGCCAAAGCCCGTGCATGAGCAGCTTTCTACTGCAGAAATATCTGCTTCGCTAAACATGATCGGCCAAACAATCAATTGTACGCCCGGCCCAATAAAGTGGTCTGACTGTCAACTTTTGGTCTTGCTACTTTTTGAGTGGTCCGGCTATAATAAGAAAAAAAAGAAGAAAAGGTTTTGGTCCAAATGGGGTGCAAGGTTTGAGTTTGAAGGTCAAAACTGAATTCTTTTGCTGAAGATTCGAAAGATTGCACAGCGTAACGTTTCATTATTGGGTGTTCAGAATGAAGCTTCCAAGTCTTAATCCCCACAATATGTTGTTTGTCATTTTGGTTCTCGATATTTTAAATTATGTCAATTAGTCCTCAATATATAAAAATTGTTACAATTTGGTCTCTCAATTAACTTCATTAGTAAAATTCATTAAAGATAGGAATAAATATAAAACTCACTTAAAAATTCACTAGTTTTCAAAATATGTGATATGTGTCATTGATATGGAATCTCACTTAAAAAAAATATACTTTTAGTCCCAAAATATATGATTCGTGTCATTTTTGTCTTCAAAATTACACATTTATCCCTAGTTTCAACGGTGTCAACAGACAGAGTTAGATTGGAACCAAATTTAAACACTTTTTGTACATTGAGAACTAAATTGAACAAATTTAGATATTGAGGACCAAAATGATACAAATCTCATACTTCGATTCGACCACTCAAAAATGTAATTAATTTTAAAAAGTTTGTAAGATTTTAGTTTGTATAGCATTACTTGTTACGAAATTTGCTCACACGCTAAATCCAGTAGAAATGTAAAGAGAGGTTGTTACACAAGTTTTGAAATGTGGGAGGGCAATGTAATTTTCCATACCACAAGTATAATATAGCCAAACCATAAGGATGGTTGATGTAAACCTAGATTGACAGTTAATCGAATTCACCGCAATAAAAATAAAATAAACATATTCATTCCACATAATCACAAACTAAAAACAGAGCCTCAATCCCTCCCCCCCCCAAAAAAAAAAGAAAAAGAAAAAGAAAAAAGAAGGGTATATTACAAATACACTTTTGAAATTTGTTTAAAATATAAATTGCCCTTGTGGTTCTAAATTTTACATCCCGTCCCTTGAAATTTATAATTTCATAATAGATGATCATTTTATTAATAAATCATCAAGTCAATTAATAATTTTGAATAATGTTAGAAATTTATTTGAATTATTTAATTAAGGTAAATTTTATTATTGTACAAAAAAGGAGTTAGAAATTTCAAATTATGACAAAGAAGTATTTATAATTTTTTAACTCACAAGGGCAATCCATATTTTGAACATATTTGTAATTTACCCAAATAATAATAATAATAATAATAAAATTACAAATCCATTGAGATTTACTTATTTACCCCTTGTAATTTTAAAAATTACAAATATGAATTTTTTATTTAAGAGAATCAAAAAAATAAAATAAAATTCCTATCTACTCTTCTATATAAATTAATCATAATTATTAATTCAAATATATTTATGATATCATTTGTTAATTAAATTGATAATTTATTAATAAAAATAGTTATTTGTTATGCAATACAAACTTGAAGTTAAAGGGATCAGATGTCATTTTTAAAAATACAAAAGGCACTCTGTTATTTGGGATGATCTAAATAAGTGCACTATCACTCCTCTATTCAGGGACGAAACAGAATTTCATCACCGGATGGACCAAAGACAGATAAAAAAATTTCACATATGATATATAAACTATATAAAATGAGAAAAAAAAAATCAAATACTATCGGATGAAGAATTTTTTGGTACAAAATAAAAACCGAAGATAAAATGATGGAAGAATGTTATATATATATATTACGCTTTTTCACAGAAAAATGAGACCAGGCCTCCGTAATATTCTCCTAATTATGTCCTTGTCTCTGCTTTCTTGTATATTTTTTTTCCCATAAAAGTCAAAAAAAATGCACTAAAATAAGCAACCTCAACCAATCAAAAGGGTGTATTTGTAAATATTGAAAACTAAACACGAACAAGAAAAACAAGCATATTTTGTAAAAATGCTTATAAATTCCATATACAGTAAAGTAATGCATGAATCAACAAAAAAAAAAATGGTGCGATTAATGAAAGCATGAACAACATACTCGTTCAACAATCTTCAAAATGACTCACCATTGCTATGATGAATTGACAGAACAAAATGGAGGAAAATTGAAGAGAGAGACAGATAGAGAGATAGAGGTAAAGATTACTTTAATTTTAATGTTATCGAGTTTTTAATAGATATAGCTTTTTCGAGTGAGAATCCATTTAAAATTTTAAAAGTATTTACTAAAATAAAAAAATTCAATTTTTTAAAAATTGAAACCAAACAAAGTGAATAGTATTCAAACTGGATGACATTTGCACCTTGAACTATTATTTAGACCATTTATCTGCATAATAGATGCAAAGTTCAATGGTAAGGAAAACTAATATTTTTAAGATTTTGTTGGCTAGATATTTTGTATAAGCCAATCACAGCTTAATACGTGGCTCGTAAAGGGCGATATGGAAAATTAATACAAGTCTCCAATCAACGGTAGACACGTGGTAGTTCATATTGGTAGCAATAGATCTACGTAGCATTGGAACAGTTGAAAGGCGTGAGATGACGTGGCCTAACGGTTACCCACAATTCAAATTCAAATTCAATAGGGAAGCCTAACTACAAGAAAGGCATAGTGGACACTAACTGAGCAAGGCCATGACCAGAGATCGTAGAAGTGCACTTTGACAGTTAGAAGGCCACTTCGACGGTTACCATTAGAAAGTATAAATAGCAGAGAAGGCCAAACAGAAGATACCCAGACTCAAATCCAGAAACCAGTTATTTACTTCATATTTTCTTTCCAATTTTTCTTTCCAGTTCTTTACATTTCCAGTTCTTCAATTCCTGTACTGCACTTCATTTCCTAATAGTAGAGTCAAGTAATTTGTTGCCGTGAACCTTTTCGAGGCTGGGTCATTGTAAGTTTATTGTGGCTTTGTTTACATAATAAAAATTCAGTTTCTGAAATTATTTTGTACTCTTTATTATTTATAAATTTCTCCTCAGCAAAAGCCACCAGTAAAGTCCTCTTTATTAAGGATGAAAAAACTTTAACACAATCGTCTGATAATTGATTAGCAATTAAACTTTCTGTAAGGACTAATTGATCATTACTGACACGCTTAAAATTACATAATTAACCTTCGAAAGCCAAAAAAGTCAACATATATTTTTGGCACGCCCAGTGGGACCATAATTTAAATGGCTAGACGTCGAAGACAAGAAGAAATTGAACGCCTGGAAGAAGGTGTTGAGGAGGGGATAAAGGCACCCAACCCAGAGGATAATGTAATATCACATGCTATGGATGCACTTGTCTTATCAAAGCCTTCACAAGTGGTCGAACAGACCAGCACTTTAGAATTTGCAGCACATGTCCAAAACGTTGGACAGGGCCATGAAACTGGACCATCAACTGCTCCTTCTACCCAACCAATGAATCTGTGAGGAGGTTTGATAGATGCTATGGGACAACAGTTAATGTATACAATGGAAAGATAGGTAACATTCTTTATGGATCGAATGAACTCCCATCAACCAGCTATCATAAGACAGGTTGAGGAAAACATAAATGTTCTTCAACAAAGATTGGCTCGAGATAAATAGCCTATGTAAAATAATGGACAAACCAATGGTCAGACTAGTAATCAAAACCATAAGAGGCCATCACCTGTGCCTCAGTCATGGTACGAAGCTCCTTCGAGACCACTGGCAAATCAAAATGTACCATTATCCACCAGCAAGACCATACAAATTGGTGGGGCTGGGCCAGCACAAGGGAATGGCATGAGGATGTTTTCAAATCCTATGTTTGAGACCATACCTGGCACATGGGGTTTCACTAATCCTGTGTTTGAATTTACACTCGGCGGTTGGAAGGATTTCCTGCTGTTGGGAGAGAAACAACACCTGTTCTTCCTCTTGCAGTACCTTTCGCAGGACCTTTCGCAAGACAGGGCCCAAGAGGCCAACCATACCTTCAACAGCAACCAGTACAGTAGAGACAGCCAGTCCTAAATGTACCTTTATATGAACTAAGAGGCCCTCAAGCACATGGAGTTCCTTCAAACCCTGTGTTTGCCCCTCTAGTAGTGGTCCAACCAGCACAAAATATGGTTCCTAGGAACCAAATTGTTGATATTGTTAGGGAGATGTGTGGACCCATGGCTCGGGGGGTCTAGACTCCTGTGTATAGAAAGCCATACCCAGAATGGGTGGACAAGGTCCATGAATACCCAAGGGGGTTTAGAATACTAGATTTTGCCATTTTTTATGGAAATAGAAACTAGTCAATAATGGAACACATTGCCAAGTTTACAAGCCAATGTGGTGAATTCACCAATAATGACTATATGAAATTAAGACTTTTTCCAAACTCTCTAACTGGGGTAGCCTTTGTGTGGTATATTAACCTTACACCTGGCTCTATCCAAACTTGGCAGCAAATGGAGGAAGTATTTCATGCCCAATTCTTCCAAACAAAACCTGAGGTTTCTATGGCAGACTTGGCAAGATTGAGCTAAAGGCCTGATGAGGAGGTTGCTCAGTTCATTGTCAGATTTAAAAGAGCACGAAACAAATCTAGGGTCATTCTACCTGAGCCTGAATTTGTTAGATTAGCTCAAAATGGTTGGAGTTTAGGCTTCGAAAGAAGTTTGATTCAACTGAGTTTTGGGACTTAGTAGAATAAACCTATAAAGTGTCTCGATATGAAACTTTACTCGAAGAAGAACAAGATCGAAGTAATGCATCATATATGACCTATTACAAGGACCTTAATTTTGAAATTGATGCAGCAAAGATCATAGGAAAAGAACCTATGACTTGTGAAGCACTGATTCAGAAGGACACTACAATTGACCACCAGTTTAAAAATAAAGACCTTCATAGGAAATATTCTTTTGACATAACAAAAGCATATGACATATTTGATCATTTGCTTGCAGCACATTTCTTAAAGTTACCCAAGGGAGTAAAGATTCCAACTCCTGAAGAACGTAAAGGAAAGTTGTATTGCAAATGGCATAATTCTTGGTCCCACTCAACTAAAAACTGTATTGTTTTTCGAAACAAGATTCAAGAGCAAATTCGAAAAAGAAGGCTAAAATTTCCAACAAAGACTGAAAAGGCCATGGGAATTGACACTAACCCATTTCCAGAGATTGGAGAGGCAGCAACCAATGTTGGCATATCAGATTTCCAGAACCTCTCTTTGAAGGAATTGAAAGAAGTCAATGTGCAGATGCATGTTGCTAGCCAGGCTACCTTCAAGAAGGACACCAGGAGTTCACCAGCCAGTGGACCAAGCTTCGAAGGCCAAAAGGATGGCTCTAGTTGAAAAAACATTGGATGATGATTCCCTCGAAGCAGTTGTGATGTAAAGAATGTGTCCCAGGTGTAGGTGAAGTTATAAATGGCTGAGACGACTTCCAATTGATGGGAAGCAGCACTACAAGGATGTCCAGAGACACCATAAACCAGCCAACACCTACAACAGAAGGCCATACCCAACTCGCCCTAGGCACCAGCCATCTTTGGTTGGGCCATCAACCACCAGAATACAATCAAAGGGTAAGAGAACTCCGCATGAGATCAGACCACCCAATTATTACAAGATGGAAAGCAACTACCCTGAAAGAAGGCCTGAATTTGGCTCAAGATAGGGAAGCAAGGCTAATGATTGGCCTCCAAAGGCTACTTTAAAGGTAGCTTCAAGGATAGGGGCAGCAAGCCCAGCAACTGAAGCAGTGGGCTCATGGGTACTTGGGGTTCCAGATTGGTTTGTCATGCAGAACAAACCTAAAGAAATGCCTAACCAAAGAAAGACTTTTGGAGGCAGGGGAAGAATAATCAAACCTCCCTTGTGTAGACCGCCCGAACTCTCTCCGCGCGCCTCCCCTTTCGGAGAGGGCGCGGATTTGGGTTCATAGCTACTACAGTTCGGACTCTTGTCACGGTTCTGTATCTAGTCTCACAAATTGCAATGTAAGACTGATAAATCACCAAAGAGTCCAAATTCGGCAAATCGTTTTGGAAAATCGATTTTAATCAAGAAGTGCCAAACATGGACTGCTTTGCCAGATTATAGAGTCGCCACCTAAATATTTTATTTTGGAAAATTTAGGAAACCCTGACTCGTGCCAAAGGCCATGTGTCCGTCATCACCAAAGTTGCCTCGGCTCGGGAACTTGGGTATGAGGGGGGAAGGTCATGAAATGAGCACCCCCGCTCGCCCGATCAAAGGATCGACCTCTACTAATCATGATATGTTGTTTTGAAAACACATGTGTTCTTATTCCGGTTGTTATCTATCTTACTACGTGATGCGCACAACATACAAGTATAGACTAGATCGCCTAAATTAGAACAAAACAATTCAATGTTTGTTTTCGAAAATGGTTTGAATTTGCCACCCTCAAGTGGGCTTAGAAATGTGGATTTGCCACCAAACAAGGTGGGCTTAAAACATGATGATTTGCCACCCTTGAGTGGACTTAAAACTCACATTTGATGAATTGTCCCAATTCAGGCAATAAAGCCTTCACCCACAGGCATTTAAGCAGTTAAACACTTAAGCAAATAGCCTCATGGCAAGCATGCTGCCATGGCAACAATTACACTCATGCAAGGATGCTAAAGCGTAAAACTTACAGTGTACTCCGAGCCAAAACAAAAGCTAGTTAGAAATATGCATGATCCTAATTATACAGAATGCCTAATGCAACACATGCAAAATGAAACTAAATAGGCTCGGCTATCTAAGATGGCATATGAATGCAACACTTGATAACATGCTTTGAAACACGTATTCAAGAAAGTGTATTAAAATACGATGCAGTTTGAATGTTGCGCCGAGCCCGGTGCACGCAAGACAAATGAATGATGCACGCATGCAAGCATAAGGTATGCTAATTGAAATATGCCCTAAACTAACCATCAAAGCCTGATAAGTAAAAGGGAGAAAGAAATGGGGTTGGAAGACATGCACACACACACATATTTATTACAACAATACGCCCTCTCGCAGAAGGGTCCGAATAAATAAGAGCTAAGATAAGCTACTTATTACAAATCAACTAACTAACTATGCTAAGCTAATTAATTACAAACCGAATTGAAACTAGCTATACTAAGCTAATTAGAATATTACACAGACGAATTAAATTAGCTAAGCACATTAACTAATTAAGTACAAAAACCGGCAAATTAACTAACTAAATAAAGCAGTTAAAATGGCCTCGAGGGGAGGGAGACATGCACGCTCGGTTTGCTTCGCTCGGAAATGCATTGCTTTGCCATGAGTTGTCTCTGTTTACACTCGCAGTAACCTCAGAGCATCAAACACACTTTCAGGTTGCGTCTACCCCAAAACAGGCATTTTGGAAAATTTTGCCACAGGTGGCCGACCGACCACCTCAACTGGTCGGTAGGCTACCTCAACTGGCTGGCCGGCCAGTGCAAGTGGTCGGTAGGCTAGTGCAGGTGGCCGGCCGGCCACTTCCCTTTCCAGAATCCCAATCTTGCTGCAACAAAGATCAACAAAGGCACATCAATGCATTTGCATAGAAATGTGTGTGCAACTACTCCCCTTATCATTTCTTAAGCTCAAAAGAGCGTAGTACTCGGCTCTCAAGCCACCAATCACGCATCTCAATGTATGATGGCCAAAGAGTCAAGCTAGCACAATGTTAGTGAATGCACAAACAAGACTCGAAGAGCCTCCACCCTATCATACATGATCAAGGGTGTCGGCGACCGAGAAACGCAACACATTTCATCACTTTGAGTATGAAACGTGCCGCATTCCTCGTGTTTGAATTGATATCCGATCCAAACATAATGCAATGCAAACAACATGCTCATCTTTCAACGCTAAAGTGGCATGCACAAGACTCTATCATGTAAGCAATGCATGCAAGACATGTTAAGGGGCCAAGAGCACTAAAGCAAGTGAAGAACATTACACATGAGGCATGCACTATCAATCTCAAATGGTCAAACCAGCTATGGACAGACCTAAGATACTCCAAAACAGTGGCCAAAACACACTAAAACTTAGGCACAAAAGCAAGAAATGCATGCTCATATGATGGCTCGCAAACAAGGCACAAAGCTTAACTTTCAAACACATTGAAAGATTGATATATATGAGAACATGACAGAGGTACAAGCATTGAAATCATATGCCAAATGGTGACATATCATGCAAACAACACAAGTATAGCATGTTAGGGCCCTTAGAACTCAAAACTAGTCAAGGGCTTTACACAAGAGGCATGCAATACATAGCCTAAACAATCAAACCAACTCTGGACAGAGCTCAACCATGCCAAATCAAAGGCCAAAACATGTTGAAATGATAGCCCAAAAACTTAGACGAACATGCATACAAGTTGGCTCATGATCAAGGCATAAAGCACAACCCACAAAAGCTATGAAAGAGTGGGATATGTGAGAGTGTGACTATGCTATATACACTAAAATCATGTGAGAAATGAGGCTAAGGCATGCAAACACCACAAATAAAGCATGCAAGAGGCTTTGAAACTCAAAGCTAGTCAAGGCATTCACACTACAACCATGCACTACAAGTCTCGCATGGCCAAGACCACTCAAAACAGAGCTAAGGCATGCTAAAATAATGGCAAAAACATGTTGAGATAGAGTTAACACAAGCTAGGATGATAGACATGAAGCATGTTAGGCCAACAAGTAGGATTACACCACAAGTATAAGATGCGAGCAACCCATGATCAAACCAACCAAAAACAGAGTTATGGCAGGTCCAAAAAGTCACAAAAACATGCTTGAGCTCAGCTTAAAGAAAGGAGAAATACATGCTCACTTAGTAGGCCAACAAGACATACAAGCAAGACAAAAGAAAAGGGGACCACCCTCTCCCATTTTTGGGCCACAAAACCAACTTTTTACCATTGAAATTCCTCTGAGTTTCAGTGGTTAAAAGACCAAACAAGGGGTGATTGAAAAGCTTAGAGAGTTAGCTCAAGAGACTTAACAAGCCAAAGAGTAAAAGAGGGGAACCACCCCCCTAACCACACAAGGCTCAAACCAACATTTTTAAGCCTTAAAATCAGACTTTTGAGAGGCTAAAAACAGCCCCAAAGTAGCATGCAAAGGTGGTCAAGCTATTAATCAAAACAAAGCTTTAAAAGGGACAAGTGCCTCAACCTTGAAGAATCGCAGCAAGGAGGCAACTTCAGCAACAATTTTGAACCAAAAACAATCCAAAGACCTCAAATGAAGCTCCAATGGACCTCAGCTCCAAAGTGAAGGTGTTTAACTAGGTGTCTTAGTGCAAATGTGTGAAGAAAACACACTTTAAGGCTCAAAATAGCACAATATAGAGAGTGTGAGAATTCTAGAGAGGGGGAGATTTTTGCTCTGGAAAATCTGAACCCTTAAATAGGGGGAGGGAGCTCCCCTTATATAGAGCAAGCAAGCAAAAAGGCTTGCTTGATCCCTCCATACACGTGTATAGAGGATAAGTTTCAGTGAGCCACAGCTGGCTCAAAAGATCTGAAAATATCTAAAAAGGAGAAAAAGCGGCTGCCGGTCAGTTAAGGTGGCCGGCCGGCCACTTCCCCTAGCCGGCTGACCACTCGAAGTGGCTTACAAGGGAGGACAATGGCCAGCAAGTGCCAAAAGTGGCCGGCAAGGCCTTCTCCCTCCCGTAGGCAAGAGGCAACAAGGTTTGGCCCAAAAACAAGGGCAAAACATAGAGAGTTAAGAGGCTCAAAGACAAGGCACTCAGCCGAGACCCTCGGGCGCTCAAAACAAGCACAAACATGCGCAATCATCGAGTCCACAACCGATGACGTCAAAGTCTTGAGGTTGGTCAAAAATGGGGTGTCTACACCTTGGTCGCTCCAAATAATTGGGTGCTGCTAAAAAAACAAAACCCAAAAACAAAGGAACCAGATGTGATCCCTGTGATCTCCAGGTCCCAAAGAAGAAAGATCCAGTGGAGGTACATCCAGTACCAAGGGATCTAAAAAAGAGTGAAGAAAGTACTTCCTTGGCATAGTCAAAAGGCCAGACAGAGGAAGGGGTACGTCACGACCCAAACCTGCCCCTATAGGTTTAGTGTCGTAACCGGCCAGTAATCCTTGGATGACAAAGGCCTCTGAACAGAATAACTTATAAATAAGGGCTGCAGAAGCAAATATAGAAACATACATAGTCCATTGAGCTATGGAGACATATATGGGACAGAAATTTTTTAAAGCTTTATACACATATACGTGACGTCATAAATGCAGTAGTCTTACGTCATATTCATTACGGATATAGCCAAAAGGAACTTAGCCCAATATACAGTAAACATAAAACTTGTTCATAAACCAAAAAGAAAACAAAGCCTTTTACGTTCACAAAATATGACCACAAGACGTACGGAACCTCCTCGGGAGGCACAAAGGCTGGCTGACAAAAACTCTCCAGGTGGTCATCAATGAGCCTGGTCACGCGCCTAGTCACCTACATATAAATAAATGATGAGTGAAGCCCAGTGAATAATAACAAAGTAAAGAGTTTTATGAATGATGTCCCATATTAGATTTCAAATCTGAAACAAATTCAGATTTACATACTCATCCAAAAATCATAAGCAGATATTTGTGGTACATCTATTTAACTATCATAACATATCAAATTTGCATAGTTAGCACCGACGACCACATGGGTCCACATCTTGTGCACAAGTAGCCATGGTATTGTTACCCCCAGGCGAGGGCCACGTGCACATGGACCACGGTAATGTTACCCCCGGGCGAGGGCCATGTGAATATAGGATGCCACAATTACATATCAGAAAGATGGACATTCATTCATGATTCACAAAATAGCGTTTCAAAAAACAGATCATTTCATATCATCAGAAAATAATTAAAGTTAAACATAACTTTACAAAGTTATTACTCACAGATGGCTCCAAAGCAAACAGACAGAGTAGACAGATCAAACAACTTGCAGCGCGTGACCTACACAGACATAGAACGAATACGTACAGAATTACACACCTGGAATCATTAACTTAGTTTTTTCTTATATTGGTGTGTTCTACCTCTTTTCCTCATTATTTTGTCTTAATTAGGGCTTAGAAATGCCTAGGATGCAATGAGGATGCCAAGATGTGATAAATAACACTTAGTCAAATTTGCTGAAAATAGGGCCCTCGCTCGAGCACAACTTCCTTCGCTTGAGCGGACGTCCAAACAAGTGAGTGGTCGCTCGAGCGCAACTTCCTCCGCTCGAGCGGTCTGTAAACTCTACAAAAGTACTAGTTGTGTGAATTTTCCGCTCAATGGTCGCTCAAGCGTGAGACTGAGGTCCTCACTCAAACGCAACTCTTGTTGCTCGAGCGGTCTGCAAAACATGTAAACTTTTGGGAGCATGCATTTTACATTCGAGCCAACTATTGGTCGCTCGAGCGGAGGGGTAGAGTTCTGGAATTTCCAGATTGCTCTTCCCAGCTTGAAACTCAAACTCAATGTTGTAAAACAAGTTCTTTTGGGCCAAAAACTTGAGAAAACTTGAGGAAACACTTGTAAACGGATAAAACATGGTGAATTTGAAATCATTTCACAAAATCAAGACACAAAAGCTTGCCAATTGTTCACAATTCCACTAGAGACTTTAAGAACATGACATGAATGCTACATGCATGAAATGGTTTGAGCTCCAAAGTCTAAAACATAATCAGATGAGGTGTTTAGCTCAAAAACATGTTGAATTCTTAAACAATAACCAAAATATGAACATGCATGGAACAAATTCTTAGACAACATGATCTAATTGACATGTGATGCACATGCATGCATGAATTGGTTCCCAAATCCATCTTTTAAGCTCAATTCCCATGTTTATTCTCCTCTTCCACTTGATTTCACATACTTAACAACTCAATCACATAACTAAAGGGTTGGAGTCTTACCTTTAAGTCTTAAATTGCAAGAATTCCTAGTGATTCCTCCTAAATTCAAGTCTCTAGCTTAATCTCAAGCCAATTCTTGGTCTTCCTCTTGTTTTTGGTCTTAGACTCTGGCTCTCCCTCACTCTCATGTTTTTGAGCTCAATGGTGAAGAAATGAAGGTGTAAAAATGTGTTCTAGAGCTCTCACATGCCTTATATAGACTTAATTAAGAAGATTTAAATAATTGAGCTTACCAGTAACCAAATAGACATTAATTATTCTAATTAATTCGTTTCGATTCGAATTCCGATTGAACCTACCATAATGTTCTAAAAATTCCAAATAACACACAGCCAAAGTTAATTTCGTGATCGAATGTCGATAAGGCCTTCAATTCGCAAATCGAAACAGAAACATGAACAGATCTTTCTACGATAGATAGATATAAACACAAAAAATGCAACACACATACAATCAATTCAGAATTTCATCTTAATCTCTCATTAGGCATAATTAATTATGGCTAATCATGTTTTAATAGTTAATCATGGGTCGGGGTTGTTACAGTCTTCCCCTCTTAAAGAGTTTGGTTCTCCAAACTTGAATTACCTTCATTCTGGAAGAATACCGGATCCAATGGAAACAAGTATGGGTATCTTTTCATCATGTCTTCTTCAGTCTTCCAAGTTGCATAGGTTCCTCCGTAGTTCTGCCAATCAACCTTTACTAACAAAATTTCCTTGTTTCTCAATCTCTTGATTCAACGATTCATAATCTGAATTGGCCTCTCCTCATACATATAGTCATCTTCAGAAGCACATGAGTCGGTTTAATCACATGGAGTGGATCTCGGAGATAGTACCGAAGCATTGAGACATGAAAAACATTGTGCATATGTTCCATGACCGACGGTAAGGCTACCCAATACGTTATTAGATTAATCTTTTCAAGGATTTCATACGGCTCAACATATCTCGATGCTAGCTTCCCTTTCACACCAAACCGAGTTTGCCCTTTCATTGGAGTCACTTTGATAAACACGTGATCCACGACTTCATATTCTCTGTCTCTTCTTCGGACATCGGCATAATTCTTTTGGCAGATTTGTGCAGTTTTTAATCTTCGTTGAATCAATTTCACTTTTTCAGTTGTTTCTTGCACAAGTTCCAGTGCCAACAAAGGTCTGTCACCTACCTCAGCCTAACAGATCGGAGAACGGCATTTCCTACCATACAAAGCTTCATAAGGAGCCATACCGATACTTGAATGATGACTGTTGTTGTACACAAACTCCGCCAAAGGTAGATAAGTTTCCCAATTCCCTTGGAAATCTAATACACACATTCTGAGCATATCTTCCATGGTTTGGATAGTCCGTTCTGATTGGCTATCCATTTGTGGGTGATAAGCACTGCTCAGTCTTAACTCAGTTCCCAAAGCTTGCTGTAGACTCTGCCAAAATCTTGAAGTAAACTTAGGATCTCTGTCAGACACAATAGACACTGGCACACCGTGTAATCTCACAATCTCATTGATATATAGGTTAGCTAGCCTATCCGCATTATAAAAGGTTTGAACAGGCAGAAAATGAGCAGATTTAGTTAAACGATCAACTATGACCCAGATAAAATCCATACCTCGAGTAGAGCGAGGCAATCCAACAATGAAATCTATTGTAATGTGCACCCATTTCCATTCTGGTATTGGAAGGAGCTGAAGTAATCTAGCAGGTCGTTGATGTTTAGCTTTAACTTGTTGACAATGTAAGCATCTTGCCACAAAATCTACAATACACTTCTTCATTCTAGGCCACCAGAAGTTCTGTTTCAAGTCATGGTACATCTTTGTGCTCCTCGGATACGTAGCAAACTTTGAATTATGAGATTCAGTCATAACACGCTTTCTCAAATCTAGACAGTCCGGTACACAAAGTTGATTCCGAAACTTCAACATATTGTTCTCAAGTGAAAATCCTGGCTTTGGTTTTAAGTCAATCTCATCAACGATTTTCTTTAAGAACTCATATTCAAGTTATTTCTCGTTAATCTCTTCAACGATTGCAGGTTGGGCAGAAATGGCGGCCAAGATCCCACCTTATTCACGCAGTACAATTTCAATTTCATTCTTCTCTAAGTCACATAACAATTCTTTCTGACCAGTGAGCAAACATGACAAGTTCCCGATTGATTTTTTGCTCAATGCATCTGCAACGGTATTGGCTTTCCCCGGATGATACAAAATCTGTAAATCATAATCCTTAATCAATTCCAACCATTTTCTCTATCTCTTGTTCAATTCTTTTTGGGTGAAGAAGTATTTTAGGCTTTTGTGATCAGTGTACACCTCACAAGTCACTCCATATAGATAATGGCGCCAGATTTTCAATACAGAAACCACAACTGCTAATTCAAGGTCATGAGTCGAGTAATTCTTTTCATGAGGGCAAAGTTGTCGAGAAGCATAAGCAATCACCTTCCCATTTTGCATTAACACACACCCCAAACCTTTATATGAAGCGTCACTGTAAATTTGAAATTCATCAGTACCATTAGGCAAAGTCAAAATTGGTGCAATCACTAACCTAGTCTTTAGTTCTTGAAAGGCAGACTCTCTCTGATCATTCCAATCAAATGATACATTTTTCTATGTAAACTGTGTCAATGGCATAGCAAGTTTAGAGAAGTCTTTTACAAATTTGCGGTAGTAGGCAGCAAGCCCCAGAAAACTTCTGATTTCTGTCACATTGGTTGGTCTTGGCCAGTCTACAACGGCCTCAATTTTCTGTGGATCCATTGATTTGCCGTCTTTGTTGATTACATAACCCAAAAATGCTACACTGTCAAGCCAGAATTCACATTTGGAGAATTTTGAATACAATTTCTTTTCTCTCAAAATCTATAAGGCAGTTCTCAGATGATATTCATGTTCTTCCCTGCTTTAGAATAAATCAATATATCATCGATGAACACAACAATGAACTCATCAAGGAATTGTTTGAACACTCTATTCATTAAATCCATGAATGCTGCAGGTGCATTAGTTACCCCAAACGGCATTACCAAAAACTCATAGTGTCCATATCTAGTCCGGAAAGTGATTTTCTCTATGTCTTCTGTTTTACCTTTCAATTGGTGGTATCCGGATCTAAGGTCAATTTTTGAAAGGACTTGGGCTCCCTAAAGTTGGTCAAATAGATCATCTATCCAGGGTAGAGGATATTTGTTCTTGACGGTTACTTTGTTCAAGTCCCGATAATCGATACATAACCTCAAAGACCCATATTTCTTCTTAACAAACAAAACTGGAGCACCCCAAGGTGAAGTGCTTGAACAAATAAATTTCTTGCCTAGCAATTCTTGGAGTTG
Organism: Camellia granthamiana; assembly: GCA_036172215.1. NCBI lineage: Eukaryota > Viridiplantae > Streptophyta > Magnoliopsida > Ericales > Theaceae > Camellia > Camellia granthamiana. The sequence continues at coordinate 75,842,263 of CM069908.1, read as the reverse complement.
GGCTTTCAATTCTTTCAGTTCTAAGGTTGACATTCTGTAAGGGGTTTTAGATATAGGTTGTGTTCCAGGTACTACATCAATAGTAAACTCAATTTCCCTATAAATTAAGCCCCTGAGTAGGTCACTAGGAAACACATCAGGAAATTCACAAACTACAGGAATAGTTTCCACACTAGTACTATCCAAAGACACAGTCAATACGCAAGACAAATAGCCCTGACAACCTTTGCTAAACAACTTCCTAGCTTTCATAAACGAAATTAAGTACGGTGGAGGGACTACCCCTTTTCCAATAAAGACAAACTCAGGCACACCAAGTGGTTGAAATACAACAAATTTACTCACACAATCAATGGTAGCATAGTATTTAGTCAACCAATCCATACCCAGAATATAATCAAATTGTGCAATATCTAATGGTAGCAAATCAACATATAACAACATACCCCCAATCATGATGTCACACGCAGGATACACATACGAACATAACATAGAGCCCCCAGATGGTGTAGATACAGATAGCAAGTAATTCAAAGGTTCTAAGGGCCTAGTTAATTTCCAGGAAAAAACATGTGATACAAAGGAATGCATGGAACCAGAGTCTATCAACACATAGGCATTCTGAGCACAAATAGAAATTATACCTGACACTACTGATTCCGTGTTCTGTACATCACTGGGCACTAGTGCAAATACTCTGCCTTATCTCAGAGTTTCTTTCCTGGTATTGGCTCTCGCATTTGCTCTTAGAGCAGGAGCGGATCCTGCTGAACTTGCTACAGGACAGTTAGCGTCGTCGTACTTCAGTGGACAATCTCTAACGATGTGGCCCGTCTTGCCACACCGAAAACAAGCACCTGATACACGGTAACATGTACCTTTATGCTTCCTTGTGCAATCGGGACAATTTGGAATAGATCCACTACTTTGACTAGAGTTATTGGAGGATCTCCGTATTTTGCCTTTTGGAAAATGACCAACCCTTCTTGAAATTGAACCCGGATCTTTTACCTTTTCATTCAGTTGTTGGAGCTGGGGCTTGTTTCTTTGTTGCCAGAATGGCCTCTGCCATCAATGCTCTATCAAGTACTTCCACATATGTAGGCAACTTTAGAACGCCTACTCGGTCAAACACTTCCAAATCCAAACCGCCTTCAAACTTTCGTACCTTCTTGTAATCAGTATCCACCATGTGCGAAGTAAACTGAGCCAACTTCGTGAATTTAGCTTCATACTTAGCTACGGACATTCTGCCCTGCTTAAGTTCCTGAAATTCTGACACTTTCCAATCTCTGAAGCATTGGGGAAAATACTTATTGTAGAAGATCTCATTAAATTGCACCCATGTCATATTCCCATTACTATTTTGGATTAATAACTACCATCTCTGAACTTCATCTTTCAGAGTGTAGGTGGCTAAAAGGACTTTCTGAATCTCAGAACAAGGAAATACCTCAAATAATTTCTCCATTTCCAATAACCACGTTTTAGCCTTTAATGGTTCAATACCACCTAGGAAAGTTAGCAGTTTCATCTTCATGAATTTCTGGGTTAAATTGATGACGTCATTGTTGTCCGGTTCAACTTGGATCGGTGGAGGTGAAGGAGGTAAAGGTTGTTGCCTCTGTTGTTGCGTTATTGCTTCTGTCAAGGTTGCAAGCATTTGTTCCATTCGGCTCATTCGAGCCTCAAATGATTCAGCTGTTCCATCACTTCGTGTGTTTTCCATTGGCTAAAGTTAAACAGAACAATAATAAACATAGGCCAATAGTTCATTTCACAATGTTTAGATCATTCAATCCCGGTTCATTCATTTCTATTTCATGTATTCACAGTCAAATTCAGTTTTCACATTTACAGAAAGTAGTATATACACACTCACACATGCAAATAAGATGCCCCTAATTCTTACTAGGACATCCTATAGCTCGTATGGACTCGTGTGTACGGTATAACATGTGCTCTGATACCACTCTATCACGACCCAAACCTGCCCCTATAGGCTTAGCGTCATAACCAACCAGTAATCCTCGGATTACCAAAGGCCTCTGAATAAAATAACTTATAATTAGGGGCTGCGGAAGCAAATATAAAAACATACATAGTCCATTAAGCTGTGGAGACATATATGGGACAGAAAATTTTAAAAGCTTTATACACATATACGTGACATCATAAATGCAGTAGTCTTACGTCACATTTATTTCAGATACAATCAAAAGGAACTTCGCCCAATATATAGTAAACATAAAACTTGTTCATAAACCAAAAAGAAAACAAAGCCTTTTATGTTCACAAAATATGACCACAAGACGTAAGGAACCTCCTCGGGAGGCACAAAGGCTAGCTGACAAAAACACTCTAGGCGGTCATCACTAAACCTAGTCACGCGCTTGGTCACCTACATATATAAATAAATGATGAGCGAAGCCCCGTGAATAATAACAAAGTAAAGAGTTTAATGAATGATGTCCTATATCAGACTTCAAATCAGAAACAAATTTAGATTTACATACTCATCCAGAAATCATAAGCAGATATTTGTGGTACATCCATTTAACTATCATAACATATCAAATTTGCATAGTCGGTACCGACGACCACATGGGTCCACATCTTGTGCACAAGTAGCCATAGTATTATCAACCCCAGGTGAGGGCCACGTGAATATATGCCTCGGTATTGTTACCCCTAGGCAAGGGCCACGTGAACATATGCCACTGTATTGTTACCCCTGGGTAAGGGCCACGTGCATATGGACCACGATATTGTTACCCCTAAGCGAGGGCCACGTGAATATAGGATGCCACAATTACATATCAGGAAGATGGACATTCATTCATGATTCACAAAATAGCGTTTCAAAAAAAAGATCATTTCATATCATCAGAAAATAATTAAAGTTAAACATAACTTTACAGAGTTATTACTCACAGATAGCTCCAAAGCAAACAGACAGAGTAGATAGATTAGACAACTTGCAGCGCCTGACCTACACAAACACGGAACGAATACGTATAGAATTACACACCTTGAATCATTAACTTAGTTCTTTCTTATATTGGTGTGTTCTGCCTCTTTTCCTCATTATTTCGTCTTAATTAGGGCTTAGAAATGCCCATGATGCAATAAGGATGCCAAAATGTGATTCAGAACACTTAGTCAAATTTGTTGAAAACAGGGCCCTCGCTCGAGCGGACGTCCAAACAAGTGAGTGGTCGCTCGAGCAATCTGTAAACTCTGCAAAAGTATTGGTTGTGTGAATTTTCTACTCAATGGTCACTCGAGCGTGAGACTAAGGACCTCACTCGAGCATAACACTTGTCACTCGAGCGATCAGCAAAACATGTAAACTTTTGGGAGCATGCATTTTACGCTTGAGCCAACTATTGGTCGCTCGAGCGGAGGTGCAAAACACAAAGTGGTAGCTTGAGCGCAGGATCTGTCGCTCGAGCAGAGGGGCAGAGTTCTGGAATTTCCAGATTGCTCTTCCCAGCTTAAAACTCAAACTCAATGCTGTAAAACAAGTTCTTTTAGGCCGAAAACTTGAGGAAACACTTGTAAACGGATAAAACATAGTGAATTTGAAATCATTTCCCAAAATCAAGGCCCAAAAGCTTGCCAATTATTCACAATTCCACTAGAGACTTTAAGAACATGACATGAATGCTACACGCATGAAATGGTTTGAGCTCCAAAGTCTAAAACATAATCAGATGAGGTGTTTAGCTCAAAAACATGTTGAATTCTTAAATGGAACAAATTCCTAGACAGCATGCTCTAATTGACATGTGATGCACATGCATGCATGAATTGGTTCCCAAATCCATCTTTTAAGCTTAATTTCTATGTTTATTCACCTCTTTGACTTGATTTCACATACTTAACAACTCAATCACATAACTAAAGGGTTGGAGTCTTACCTTTAAGTCTTAAATTGCAAGAATTCCTAGTGATTCCTCCCAAATTCAAGTCTCTAGCTTAATCTCAAGCCAATTCTTGGTCTTCCTCTTGTTTTTTTGTCTTAGACTCTAGCTCTCCCTCACTCTCATGTTTTTGAGCTCAAGGGTGAAGAAATGAAGGTGCAAAAATGTGTTCTAGAATTCTCACATGCCTTATATAGGCTTAATTAAGAAGATTTAAATAATTGAGCTTACCGCTAACCAAATAGACATTAATTATTCTAATTAATTCATTCTGATTCGAATTCCAATTGAACCTACCATAATGTTCTAAAAATTCCAAATAACACATAGCCAAAGTCAATTTCGTGATCGAATGCCAATAAGGCTTTCAATTCGCAAATCGAAACGGAAACATGAATAGATCTTTCTACAATAGATAGATATAAACACAAAAAATGCAACACACATGCAATTAATTCAGAATTTCATCTTAATCTCTCATTAGGCATAATTAATTATGGCTAATCATATTTTAATAGTTAATCATGGGTCGGGATTGTTACAGTCTTCCCCCCTTAAAGAGTTTGGTCCTCCAAACTTGAATTACCTTTATTCTGAAAGATAAAATGTTCAAAGCTTTCATGGCTGAGCAGATATTTATGGTTGAAAAGCCAACAGAGGAAGAGCACCAACAAACTACTTCGAAGGAACCAACTAGCATTGAGGTACCAGAATGCAGCATGGAGGATGTTTGTAACGCCCCAAATTCTAGCCCAAATGATAATACAACAATTATGGCTCTTTCAAGGAAAACCGAATATAAATCTCCAAACTTACATTACATGATACAATAGTTCTTCATGCAACAATACATTAATCCAACAACAAGTAAATAAACAAATAAATATCCCCAAGGGTTTACAAGTTTCCAAGGCTTGAGTCTGGTTACATAAAACGGTTATTCAAACCCACACACATACAGCCCTTGGTTTACACACAGAGTCACAGCAAAACGAGAGTCTCGTAGTCTCAACACACATTTCCTCGCCTTTAGTTAGGCGGCATCACCACATCTTTTCCTGCACAAAAATCCTGTAGGGTGAGCATAAAGCCCAGTAGAAAATCATTAACAAAGTATATACATTTTATACAAGTCTCAAGAGATGAAATGCACATGCCATGCTATGTCATTTTTGAAGATAAATCACATTTTTCATCTTTTGAAAACCATTATGCTCAATGATGTCATGCAATTTCAATTGTTCAAAACTTAACAATTTATTTCAAGGGCGATAAATACGACTCTGGTAATCCCTAGGTCGGTGTCTGCAAGTAGACTATACAAGTGCTACCAATTTGTCATTTTTACCGGTATTAACCAGAAGGCTCGACACCTATCCGCGCGGGTTTTCGATCTTTCACCCCGGACTCTCAGGCTAACTTATTCAATATCATCTACACCACCTATCAAGACTTACCAACGTATTTACCCCAAAACCATTCCATGAAAACTTGTTTCTCAACATTCTTTTCTCAATACAAGTTTTCAAATCAACTTTTAAACTCAAATCAACTTTCAAAGTTTAATGTAATCAAATAAATTGATATGTCAATAACACAAAATGAATATAAATATTATTATTCTAATTCATCATTCAAGGAATAACACAATTCCCTCTTCTCAAGTATCCTCAACAGTTAGTCATTTCAAGACTATTTCAATGTTTTGAACAATAATTTTCAAAATGAACAACAATTCTCATATTCCTTGAAATTCATCATTTATATAAATATAAATAAGAAATTTTCCAAACGTCCATTTATTTTGACATAGAAATAAATATAATAATATCATTCATGGATTTTCAGTCTCTAAAAAAATCGCCAAATTTTAGATTTTCTCACCAAAACTATACAACTCAAATCTCTTGAAAGAAAACTTTCCAAAATCATTTTTTCTTCAATTAACGAAGATCAAAACCCATAAGATCATTTTAAAAGAACAAGAGACAAACCCACTTTCAAAATCGCTCAACTTCTTGAATCAACAATCAATTTTCAAAGCTATTGAAAGATGATTTCGAAAATCATATTGATCTTGTAAAAACATATATATAACTCTAACAAAATCCCTACCTCAAGTTTTGAAGAAGAAATGAGATGAAACCTCCAAAATCAACGGTGTCGAAACTCGATCTTCACCGCACACAACGAAGCCCTCGAGATGATAACCAACTTTGGTGAAGAACTTAGGTCTAAATCCCAATGGATTTGGAGAAATCAAGAGAGAAGATGACTTCTAGAGAGAGAAGCTCTCGATCTGGAATTCTGGAGAGTTTTAGATAGAGAGAGAGGACTGAAAAAGTGATCTGAAATATCAAACTCACGAACTGATATAACATGGTCCACTCGAGCGTGGAACGCCCCGCTCGAGCGTCAAATACACTAACTCAGTACTTTTATAGACAGGTCAAACTTCTGAAACCAAACATTCTCCGCTCGAGTGCATAAACGGCCGCTCGAGTAGAAAAGCAACTTCGATGCATTTTGCATTTTTGCTTCGAGGGCGCTACCCCTCGACCCTGCCAAGGAGCTGCCCTCGGACCCGCCAAGGGACGCTGCCCCCTGGACCCTCGCGAGCTGACCGGGCAGCTCGATCCCCGACCGGCCCAGTCGAAGTGGCAAAACATGAAAGAAGGATCGAAATTGGGATCGCTACAATGTTTCTCAAACATCAGACCAAACCCACATAGAAGAAGGGCAAACACAGCCAGTAGTGCAATTTGGCTCATTCCCTCCAGTGCCAGTTAATATGATCTATGTGCTTCCTCAAGAATTCCAAGCTGAGGAAGAAAACCAAGAGGGCCAGGAGGATGACCCCATTTCAATGTCCAGTGAGGACTCACAAACTAGCATGGTTCAAGATGAATCACAGATAGCCAAGACCCAACAATATCCATGACCCAACATGTTAAGCCCTTATACATTAAGCCTTATTTCGATGGGATACAAATGAGCAGGGTGCTAGTGGACAATGGGGCAGCAGTGAACTTGCTTCCAAGGTCCTCTTTGAAGAAATTGGGGAAAGAAATCCCAGGTTAATCCCAACAAGCACAACCATTTTTGGTTTTGCTGGGGACAAGCAGATGGCTCAAGGCATTTTGCCTATCAATCTGAGTATAGGGACCAGAGACTATATGACAGCATTTTTTGTCATAGACAGTAATGCCAAATATAATGCTTTACTTGGCAAGGATTGGATCCACACAAACAAATGCGTGCCTTCTTCTTTACATCAGAAGGTTATGATAGCACTATGCAACGAGGAAACATAGGAGATCAATGCAGATCCACAGCCCTTTATTGCTTGTGCAGATTTTGCAGAAGCCAAGCTATACACTGATGAGGTGGTACCACTTAGTGTGCTAAAAAAGTCTGATGTAATAGCCGAAGTGATGGCTGATGAGGAGGTAGCACACATGAAGCATCTAGTACAGGAGAGTGCTGATGAGGAGTTCATCATCAAAGATGCCAATAATGCCTGGTTGTAGGCAAAAAGAACAAGACCAAACAGCTAGACCATTGGCTTTAATCAAATTTTCAACATTGGACATGAAGGCAATAGTCTAGAAGGTGCAGGGAAAGGAGAAAGCAGCTATAATGATTGGCTATAGTCAAGAGCAACAAGTGGCCAAACCTTTGGCTCTTGGTAAATACTGTGCATTGGACATTGAAATTAAAGTCCAGGAAATTCAGGAAGAAAAGGCCTTATGGACAAATTTTGTCTATGAAGAAGAGGGTAAAGATGTTAAACCAGACAAGGTAGAAATAGAACAAGATGAAAAGGTTGCTTCGAAGGTAGAAGAAGTCAAAGGGGAAGCATCAGAGAGTGCTCAAGTGTAAGATCCCTTAGAAGAAGTTAACCTAGGGGAAGGTTTAGTACACCAACCTACTTACATTAGTGCTTGGTTGGAACCTATCGACAGGAACCAGTTGTTGGTTGTCCTGAAACAATTCAAAGATTGTTTTGCTTGGTCTTATAATGAGTTACCTGGTTTGGACAAGTCACTAGTGGAACATAAGCTCCCAATAAAGCCTAATTTCAAGTCACACAAACAAAAACCAAGACGGATGAGCCCTGAAGTGGTTCAAAAGGTAAAAGAGGAGATTGTTAGTCTCCTTAAAGCAAGCTTCATCAGAACAGCCAGGTATGTTGAATAGTTGTTCAATATAGTGCCTATGGTCAAAAAGAATGGAAAAATGAGGGTATGCATTGCTTTTAGAAACCAGAATTTAGCAACTCTAAAATATAAGTACCCCATGCCTATAGTTGATCTATTGGTGGATGGTTCAGCAGGACACGAGATTTTGTCTATGATGGATGGGCATTCTGGTTATAACCAGATTTGCATAGCAGATGAGGATGTCCACAAGACACCTTTCAAGTGTCTTGGAAACATTGGCACCTTTAAATGGGTTAATATGCCATTTGGATTGAAGAATGCTGGAGCAACATATCATGGAGCAATGAACACTATCTTCCATGATCTTATCGGAGGATATCTAGAATGTTACATTGATGATATTGTTGTGAAATCTCAGTCTATGGAGGAGCATTTGAGTCACTTGACGACAGCCTTTGATAGAATGAGAGAGTTCAAGCTAAAGCTTAATGCTTTCAAATGTATTTTTGGTGTATCAACTGGAAACTTCTTAGGGCATATAGTACACAAGAAGGGAATACAAATTGATCAGAACAAAGCCAAGGCCCTTATTGAGGCCAAACCTCCATCAAGTAAGAAAGAATTGCAAAAATTTCTTGGTCAAGTTAATTTCCTTCAAAGGTTTATTTTTAACACTGCAGGAAAAACTAAAGTATTTTCTTCTTTGTTAAAGCTAAAAAATGAAGAAGAATTTGTGTGGACAGTTAAGCATCAAGCTACTTTCAAAGGAATCAAAGCCTACTTGGCCAAGCCTCCAGTGTTGATGCCACCAATGAGAGACAAACCCTTGAAGCAATACATTGCGGCAGCTGAAGAATCATTGGGAGTTTTTCTAGCTCAGGACAATGAAGAAGGCAAAGAACAAGCAATCTATTACCTTAGTAGGTTTTTAAATTCTTGTGAATGTAAATACTCAATTGTAGAAAGGTTGTGTTTAGCATTGTATTTTATAGCAATGAAATTAAGATATTATCTCTTGCCTACTGTTGTCATGGTAATTGC